>JAIUCV010000036.1:738519-1338519 GCA_026724425.1 Erythrophleum ivorense | reverse complement strand
TTTTATGTTGAAATTAGGTGAGGTGTAGTAGTTGAATTTAATTTGTTTAAGGTAATAAAAATTTCCAATGTAAATGCTAATGAGTAATGTATGATAGTTGATGTGGTAGATGAATTTGTAAAAGAAATTAAATTGAAATCATCTTTTGATGACCTAGTTGAAGCTTGTGTTTCATTGGCTAATACCACTCAGGATAGTGACATTAGCCTTGCCATAGTAGTTCATTCAATAGGTAGAAACCACTTCCTTTGTTCCATTTCATAAGTGACCTAGGTTTGAAGACCTAGGCAAAGGAAAGCCCTTTATATCACCCTCCATTAAGAAAGCCATTACTTTAAAATAAAAACCATTACCCTTTCACCTTTAACATACTTATTTAAGAGAAAATGACACTTTACCAATAATTGTCTTTTCACACCTCACTGACACTTAGTTAGATAAGTTGTTGAGGGTTTCGAGAGAGAAAAAGAGTGCTATAACGTGGACCATATATGAAATTAAAGGATTAAGCCCTTTTTGCATGTATAGAATTTTGATGGAAGATAATCATAAACCTTCCATTGAACACTAAAGAAGGCTTAATCCAACCGTGAAAGAAGTTGTTAAAGTAAAAATGTTAAAACTCTTAAATGTTGGTATTATATATCCTATTTGTGATAGTTCTTAGGCAAGTCCTATGCAGGTTTTTCACAAAGAAAAGTGGGATGACTAAGGTTAAAATTGAGAATAATGAGTTGATTCCTACTAGAACAGTGACTGGCTAGCTAGTGTGTATAGGCTATAGAAAACTAAATAGTGTTACTTGCAAGAATCATTTTCCTTTGTCATTTATTGATTAAATGTTAGAGAGGTTGGTTGGACATGCTTACTATTATTTTTTGGATGGTTATTTAGGTTACAAACTAATCCCCATAGCTTTTGAGGGTTAAGAAAAGATAAATTTCACCTTTCTATATGAGACCTTTGCATTTAGGATGACACCATTCAGTTTGTGTAATACACTTACTACTTTTCAATAGTGCATAATGGCTATTTTCTTCCATTATGTGGAAAAGATAATGGAAGATTTCATGGATGATTTTGCTATTTTTGGTTTTTCATTTGATAATGATTTTAATATTTTGTCTTTGATTTTTGTAAAGATGTGAAGAAACCCACTTAGTGCTAACTTAGGAGAAATATCATTTTATGGTAACTAAAGGCATAGCCTTAGAATACAAGAAATGAAAAAAAGGGATAGAGGTAGATTGTGCAAAATAGTTGCCATATAACAAATGCCACCTCCTATATTAGTCAAGGGAGTTAGGAGTTTTCTAGGCTATAAGGGCTTTTACCATCACTTTATTAAGGACTTATCTTAGATATATAAACCTCTTTGTCATTTATTAAATAAAGATGTTGTTTTTATTTTAATCAAAGAATGTTTAGAATTTTTTAACGAGTTGAAGAAGAAACTAACTTGAGCACTCGTAATGATTGCCTCAGATTGGTCCCTATAATTTGAATTAATATGTGATGCCAATGACTTTGCCTTATGAGTGATTTTGGGACATCGCAAAGAGAAGAAGTTGCATGTGATAGCATATGCGAGCTAGACTCTTAATGATGCTTAATTGAACTATACAAAAAGTGAAAGAAAGTTGTTTGCCATTGTCTTCGACTTTAACAAATTCATACCATATCTCATTGGATTAAAAAACATAGTGTACACTGATCATATGGCTATTTGATATTTACTCTTTAAGAAGGATTCCAAGCCATGCCTAATCCATTGGGTTCTACTACTTCAAGAGTTTGATATAGAAATTAGAGATGAAAATGGTATTAAGAATGTGATTGTTGATCATTTGTCCCACCTTAAGCAGCCCACCAAAAGCTTAGATGTTAAAATACTTATCTAGAGGATTTTCCTAATAAGCAATTGTTCATGTTAGACATCGCCATACCCTAATATGTTGACATTGTTAACTCTTTGGTATGTGACATCCTCCCTTTTAACTTGAATTTTCACCAGAAAAGAAAGTTCTTATCTAATGTTAAACACTACTTTTGGAAGAATCATTATTGTATAAATATTGCCCAATAGTGTTATTCTTTGATGTGTACCACAAGATAAAGTTTGAAGCCTTATAGAGCAGTGTCACTCTTATGAGTATAGTGGACATTTCAATGCATCTAAAACTATTGTTAAGATTTTACAATTAAGATTCTATTAGCATACCATGTTCAAGGATACCCAATAATTCACATTAGCTTGTGACTGGTGTCAAAAGATGGAATACATCTCTAATAAAGAAGAAATACCTTTAAATAATATTATGGAAGTTAAGATTTTTAATATTTGGGGTATTGATTTTATGGGATCATTTCCATTATCTTTCAACAATAAATACATTTTGGTTGTGGTTGATTATATGTCAAAATGGGTTACTAATGTTGTTATGACATCAAATGATTCTAAGGTGGTGATTAACTTTCTCAAGAAGAACATATTTCCCACTTTGGAGTCTCACATGCTCTAATTAGTGATGCTGGATATTCTTTTGAAGAAATACAAGGTCTATCATAGGAGAGCTACTCTATATCATCCATAAACAAGTAGGCAATTAAAAATTTCTAACCATGAGCTGAAGCAAATTCTTGAGAAGATAGTAAGTTCATCATGGAAAGATTAGGCTAAGGAACTAAATGATACACTTTGGGCTTATCGCATTATTTTCAAAATACAATTAGGACTTTTCCTCATCAATTGGTGTTTGGAAAAGCATGTCACCTACTAATGGAGTCAAAACATAAGGCTTATTGGGCAATCAAGACACTAAACATTGATCTTAATGCTACTAGTGAAAAAAGACTGTTACAATTGAATGAGCTAGATGAACTTCACTGATAAGTTTATGAAAGTGCAAGGCCTTACAAGAGAAGAACTAAATTTTGGTATGACAAACACATTCTATAAAGGGAATTCTATGAAGGCTAGTTCTCCTTTTCAATGCCTTAAGCTCTTGCTAGGAAAGCTCAAATCTATCTAGTGAAGCCCATTCAAAGTAGTCAAAGTTTTTCCCCATGAAGCAGTAGAAATTGGAAGTAAGACCATTAAGACCTCAAGGTCAATGGACAGTGGTAGAAACCTTATCTTGTTGGGGAAGCTATGGAGAAAGTGGCTTCTTATAATTTGGGCATCCTTAACTTTGCAAACCTTGGAAAGTCAAGCTAAAGACTCTAAATTATAACTACTTTTTTCCTTATCCTCTAATTTAGTTTATTTAGTGTGTTTTAGTTACTTTGATGTTTTGTTCTTCATTTTTGCCTTTTATTTTTGCAAGTACAAAGTTCATTTAGGTTCGATATTGGTGGCAAGTTCAATGAATTCAAATTGTATTATCATTTTAGGAAGTTTTTGATCCCTTTGGCTTTTGATTTGTGTTTCCTATTTATGGGTTCCTTAAGGATAAATCACATGTTTAAGTTTAGAGAAAAAATTGATAATATTTTGATAAAAAACTTGATGACGAAGTTGTGCATACACTTGAGTTTGTTATTGGATCATTGTATTAAATATATAAATTTAATGTTTAAGTTATTTATTTAGGTGTTTTTAAAGTTTTAGCTTTGTGAGGATTAAATTTACTAGAATTGTAAAGTCTTCAGATATCAGTCCTTGTAACAAGATTGCACATGGGCAAGCAATGTTGAGCTGCATGCCCACGTGCTACACAATCTTTAAACCTATAGTAGACATAGGCAACTTGTGTCCATTTGCATGGACATGTCCAGCCACCTATAAAAGTCCCTTCTCAGAACTTGAGAGCCACACAAGCTAGCCATGTTAGCTTACATGTTTGTGTGTTGCACCCACTTTCTCCATCCTTTTAGACCCATGATAGACATGGGTTGGCTATGTCCATGGACAAGCCAGCGTCTATTTAAAAAAAAAAAGAACTTTGTTTTCTCCTTACCCTACCTAACCCTTTTTCATAAACCTAGTCCCCATTAACTTAAAAATTAATAACCCAATCTCTCCTTTTCCTTTCCCTCAACAACCTATTGCCAAAGCTAAACCTAGCTACTTGAATTAGAACCTATTTTTGGTGAAACCTTAGCCCTAAATCTCCAAGCTTTATCTTTATCCTTATGCCCATCCTCATTCTTCTCTTTATTTATGTTTGTCACTCCCTCTCACCTTCCCTTCATCATTGAGTTTCTCACTCGTGTCATCATCTCTTTCGCAGTTACAAAGCCTCACTATTCACCCTTTATCTCTTCTTGACACCTAACCTCCTTCCTATTGTTGTCAAGCACCTATTGATTTTTTTCATCCCTTACCATTCCACTAGACCACAATTAATAATAGAAAAGTACCAAAGGTTTAACTGCCCAGGTTTGATGTCACAAGTAACTGATATAAATTTCAACAATTCATAAATAATTCTATAAAAATCAAAACCTAACAAAATATACCATCCTAGAAATTTGTGGATGTTAACTAGAGGTTAAAAATATGTCTAGACTAAAACAGATGTGTTTATCTCTTGAAAATTTATGGCTCAGTACCAAAGGTCCTGCTGCATCCCTAATACTATCATGGAACTTCAAAATTTTGGTTCTCCATTTACAGAGCTCCAAATGGGGTGATCTCAATGGTTATGGAAAGAGTATCATGTCTATTTTATGCTTGTAAATTTTCATAGCCATTGGACACCATTTGACCCACAGATGACATACAAAAAGAAACTGACCAAATAAACAATGCATTATACCATTTAGCATTTTTCTCCCAAATTTGAAAAATCATAACAAATTCTCCAGAGTTCTAAATTGAGTTTTCTTTAGCTCTATGGAAAGCTCCATATGAGGCCTACTTGTTGACCATATTTCATAGAAAAATTCACTCATTTGGTTAGATTTGGTTTTATACACAAATTGGTCAAATTTGATGTTTTAATTAGTGCAAAGTGGGATCAAATTGCTTTCTTCCTTATCTATGGCCACTTGGGCATAACCAAAACCATAATCACAGCTTAGGGAGACATGCCATTTGGTTCCAAACCTCATAGAGCTCATTTCCACTATGCTACTTGCTAACATATATATGGAATTCAAGATGCATAATGGTTCTTGGGTGGCAAAATCATACATGCTTATTTATATGAACCCAAAATCAATACATACATCATGTCTACATATATTTGAGTGTGCTTAAGTATCTACATCACATATACAATCATGGTTACAATTCTTGACATTAAAATACATTTAACAAGCCTATTTCTCTATACGTATGACAAAGTTTTGCTTCTCATGCTTGTTGGATCCCATTCATTAGCCCACTTAGCTCACCTAGACATGGTTAGATATTGGAGAGGGAAGAGTGAGATTATAAGAATTCCAATAACTCTTAACCCTTTCAATCATACATAATAGACATATTTTCAAATCAAAGAATGCATGCATGAAGATTTAGGTGCAAGTAGTCATTCATAAAATAATTTCTAGGTTCAAAAAGCACATGCACATCATACGTTGGCTCTCAAGAATATAGGTTTAGCCTCACCCCCTTTCCTTAGGACTTTTGGACTTGCCTCACCCATTTTCAAGAGACTTTTGACTAAGCTCACTTTTTTTGAGACTTTTGGCTTTAAGACTTTTGGTTTTGTCTCACCCAATCCTAAGAACTTTTAGCTCATCCTCATCTTTACTAAGGGACTTCTGACTTCACCAAACTCATTCAAGCTAAAAAATATTCATAAAATATAATTTATGCACATAATGGTACCATGGCATGTAGAAAATAGCTATACACAATTCTCATGGCATAAACAAACATATACACATTCAAGGATAAGAAAACAACTAGGAATGTATGAGAGAAAGGTAAGAGAGCTACCTTGAATGTAAACACACATACTTTTCCTTGATTGCTCTTTCCCTCTTTTGGTCAAACACTTGGAAGTAGCTGGAGTATGATTCCTTTAGCCTAGACACATCAAATAGGACCCAATTACATTCTTAAAATAAGCTCTAACACTATGCACATACTATGGAAGCCCACTTTCTTAAATGGCTCAATTATGGTTCCATAAAGTACCTAATGAAGCAACTCTAAGAATTCATGACCTTGGCTCCATTCTTTCCTTTAATCTATGATTCTTGACTCCATTTAGATTCCTTGGAGCCATCACACAACCATTTTGAGGAGTCTAGTTATATGTTGCTTCATTATGTCATATGGAACCTACACCTCCATCTCACCATCTAGGCTTCCTAAATTTTTTTCAAGGCTTCTTCTCACATTTTTCGATCATGTTTAGTCCTAATCTAAGCTTAGAAAAATTTAAAACACTCCTTAGGTTCTCCAAGTCCTCTAGGCCAAGACAAGCACCTTATTTTGGACCCATGGACTTTTCTTTGTTTCCTTGAAGAAAAAGGCACTTAGGAGGCTTCCTTGGGGTCTTAGGGACTTAATTAAACTCTTACATAAGCTGGAATATCCTTGGAGAAAATCAGATTTTATCATACATCTTTAAATCCCTAACTTTGTTATCTTGTATTTCAATGGTTTTCCTTCAGGTTTCTTTGCATTTCCTAGCTTCCCATAGTCTAAATTATAGGTTTCATACTTGCTCTTGGTCAAAATTCACTCCCTCTTACAAGTTCTCAAGGTGGTCGAACCAAGCACAAAAGAAGCAAGGAAGAGAAAGCAACAAAGCAAGAAGAATTACCTTGGTTCCTTGGCTTCTTCAAAGGCTCTTTCACTTGGTATAGGCTTCTCTTTCAAAGTTTAACCTTCTCCCTCTGAATCACCCCTAAAATAGACCCATATCATTCACCAAAGCTATGGAAAGAAAGGTGGGAAGGAGGATAATAGGATTACTAAAAGGAAGTACCATGAAAACCTTGAGTTTTCCTTACTTTTTTCCTTGTGTTTTCCTCTACTTCTTCTCCTCTCTAGGTGCGTCTTTCTCCGTGGTCACTTCCTCTATTTTGGGATAGAAAAATGGCTGGTTAATTAGATTAGGGCAGGGCCACGTGCTATATGGAAGAGGAGGAGTCACTTTAACAACTTTTTACTTTACATTTTAGTCCCTTTTCTTGGCTTTTTTATTTTAGGCTCATTTCAACTCCTTTTTGAGATCCATCTTTTCATCATAATATTTAGGCTCTTAATCTTATAAATTGGCTTTGGAATCATTTAATTTGGATTTAAAACCATTCCAAACTATTCGGTCAAAGTTTCGGTTAACCGATAACATAAATCATTCACTGGAGGGGTTTTAACTATTCTGTGAGTTCCTATGGCTTTCAAGGCCTCCAAAAACCCTAAAAAGTTTAAATTTCTCATTTAAAAAGCCCTCCTGTGAATTTTTTAAATTTTTCAAAAATTACGAAAATGTTTCACTTTCTTTCACAAATTTTTCTAACTCATCTAGCTCGAGTTTCTAAACATCTTAAGTTTTAAATCCTCATTTTTCATTATTTAAAGTTTTATTCTAATTTTATTTGGTCTCAACTCACTCATTTTAGAGGATTTGTTTTTCAAACTAACTCATTTCAATATTTTTATGAAAAATTAGATGTTACACTGTTCAAATTCAAATTTTTCCTTTTGTATAGATGATCGCAAGTCAGTTTCTAAATATATCTTAATAATATCTGGAGGAGCTATTTTGTGAAAAAGTGTTAAACAGACACTTACAGCCACTTCCACTATAGAAGCAGAGCATATCACATGTTATGAAGCCACTTGTCAAGTAATATCGTTAAGGAAATTGATTTTTAGCATGCGTTTGGTTGATTCTATATCATGACCCTTAACCATTTTTTGCGATAATTCATCTGCTGTGTACTTCTCTCAGAATCACAAAAATTCTAATTATATCAAGCATTTTGATGTCAAGCTCTTGTTTATTAGAGAAAAGATTTTCGAATCACAGAGTCAAGTTGTACACATCTCGAGTGTAGATATGCTTGTAGATCTGTTGACTAAAGGCTTACCCATAGGAGTATTTTGAGATCATGTAACTCGTATGGGTCTTGTTAAATCTTATGATATAGCCTTAATTTAGTAAGTGTTTAAGATATAATTATCTCCTCTGTTTTGGTTTAAGACCACTTATGCAATTTTATTGCACTCTATTTGGATATTGAAATATTGATTAATGCACTTAATATCATTTGTTTCCCTATCAGATTTAATGATTTTTGTTAATGCATCATAAATCACTTGATTCCCTATCGGATTCAATGATTTTGAGTTATTTCTTTGGAATCATTTATGGCTTAATATACACTATTTGCTTATTATTATTTGAGTTATGCATAATTAATTAATGTTATCCAACTGTGAGATTGTTAGATTAATTTTATAAATTAATATTTAAATATAGATTAACATTAATTAATTATGAGATGATTAATTATATATACATATTATAATTTAGGCAATTAGTTTTGTATTTAGTACTGAGCCTTAAACGAATTGGGCCTTAGTTAAAAGTGTGTAATTCATGATAGGTTGGATCACACATAAGCCTATTGGGTAGAAATCCTAACCTACAACCCTTTAGTGGCTAGTGATTTCCTATCACAAGTCTAGCTCACATAGAGAAGATAAGGGAAATTTAATTTCTATTGTAATTTGAAAAGAGATAGAGGAGGTAGTGAGTTTATAAATACACATGATCATATTAGAAACAATTACACTCTCTCTTCTTCTCCATTTTAAAAACTCTAAAGGGCAAAGTAGGTTGTATAATCTACCTGTTTTTGCCTTCCTCATCAGACTAATAACTACATCTATGGATTCCTCATCAAATGCATAATTTTTCTTATTTTGTTTTGACTATAGAACCCTGATTAAATTCATGCTATCAACATGATCTTTTAAGTTATTCTAGATAGAATAGATAGAATCTATTTGAGAAACTCCTCTATTAATAGAAATACAAAGAAGTATATTCTAAATTTAGATAACCTAGGGACCATAACCCCTTTATATATAATAATAATATAACTAGTATTTATCCCATCATAGAATTCTAGTTGTACTCCTTATAGGTATCTGTACATTAATCTATGACATTAAACTTCTAAGTCCACTGAAACTTTAGTTCTAAATTAGATCACTTTACTTGGGTTTAAATAAATAATGACAACACATTTTATATTTACATGTGTGTCCCCACATACTGAATTTTATTCTAACAATCTCCCATTAAGCCATATATGTAACCTTATCAAAAATATGTATAACCTTATGACCTTAAAATTGCCATTACTCAAATACATAAACAAATAATCTAAACCATTGATTGTATCAATATAGGATAGAAAGGGGTCTTTATTACATCAATTTTAACTAAACCAATCAATGATCACATATACTAACACAATCAAACGACATAAATCAATCATGGGTATGTAGCATGGAAAATTACATGAAATATGATTTATACATGTTTATTTTTCAACTGGTCCTACTTCACTTAAGTGAGAAACCAAAAGTTATATAACTTTGTTCTGATTAGAAAATAAATACATAAATGTCTATAATGAAATGCAAAATATACACTCTAACTATAATGTGGTATCCTCAAACATAATGCACCCATACGAGCAGTATACTCATGAAAGATTGTGGGTAGTAATCCCTTTGTAAAAACCCAAAAAAAATGAAAACAAAATGAGTGATAGTGATAAATAATGAGATGATGACAATATTAATAAGGGTATAAATTTAATTTTGAATTGGAAGCATTTTCTTTTATTTTGGTTTGTTTAGATTATTTTATTTATACCTTAATGATAAAAATTAGTTAGTAGAAGTCACTAGATTAAGGCTTGGATCTAGTGGTAGCCAAGAGAATTTTCACCTCTAATGTCTCGAGTTCAAGCCTCAGTTGGACAGTATCTCAATCTTTTTTTCCTTCTTTTCAAGTCATTTTTCTATTACGTAGAAAATGCCTCCACTTACATAACTAGAAAGGTAGCTTTTTGGCCTTTCCCCTTCTAGTCTTCCACTACATGCTTCATCTAGTAGGACCCATTTTTCTCTTAAATAGTAGAGATAGGGCAAAGCACAATCAAATCGTCCTTCCCTCAGCTTTAACCTTTCTGCAACTCCGTTCCCTTCTTGCTTTGCTCTTTACATGTTTTAGTTTTGCTACAATCGTGTTCTACTGCTACTTCTTGGCAGCCACATTTTATGCAAATTTGTCTCTCTTCAAGTCCAAATTTTCAACTTGTTATTTGCTAGTAAGATATCCTTATTATCCTTCAAGTCTTTTTGCTTTTACTGGTGTGTTGCTTGTTCTCCAATTGGCTCTAAAACCTGCTCTACATGCTTTTCCTCTACCCTCATTATTCTTGGCCAAACAAAGTAGAGTTCGATGTGTGTGGTTGCTCTTGTAATGTGGCTTAGCTGGGTGGGGCAAACCGTAGAAGGGAGGAAGGATAATGGCAAATTTTGAAGAGCCACACTTTTCATTTTATCCTTCTAGCTTTAGAAACCTTGGTGCTATTATTATTATGGTTTTAAGTAACATTTGAGCTCTCCATTTTCATTATTTTTTCAAGCCATTCCATAATCTTATAAGCAATTATTAGTAAGATTTTTAGGACTATAGGTCTAGTAGTTAATATGGTTGAATTCCTTTGAATTTTGAATGGAAATAGTCTTAAGCCAAATTAAACATTTTTTTTTTTTTTGCCTATTTTTAGTCTGTGCTAAAAATATTTGGAAATTTCTATTGTAAATAAAGAGAATCTAAGAACTTCAAGTTGGGACTTTTCAGGGAGTTCATTAACTTTTGAGAAAATTTTAACTCACCCAGGATAAAAGTTTCATATATGATAGTTGATCAAAGTATAGCAACTAGGTAGGAAAAGTTCATAATCAAAGCATACATAGGTGAGTAATGGTTAGAAAGAATAGATAGGATATTAAATATTGAAATTGTAACTCGAATAAATAGATTTATATTGGTGTTATGAAAGGGATATAATTAATTATTATATCCAAAGAGACTTGTCAAGACTAAGTGTTTGGGGAAATAGGATAAATTTCATTATAAGGCAATTTGAGGTCATCCAAATACTAAGATTTTGTGAACCAGTGCTATAGGGTATTTTGAGAGAATTAATTACAACTAAGGAACTAGCAGAGAATATGATAGGGAACTTTTCTATATCATCTTGAGAATACTTGTATTCAAACATTTCTCATTTAATTACTACTTATTTAACTAATTACATCTTTATTATTTTATTATCTAAATGCTTACTTAAGTATTTCTGTATTTAGGGACATAAACCAATGCTTGAGAATGATTTTATTATGTGATATGTATGTAGCTCCACTGATCCATAAATAAGATTCTCCACCACTAGTATTTGATGTATAGTGGATTGTGTTGAGAGTAGAACTCTCTTTGATGTAAACATTGTGTTAGATAGACAGTAGAAACTCAAGATGTTCAAATTTCAGGGGAGACTATGCCAAAATTTCAACAAAACCCACATCTAATTAATTATGTTCCTTTCAAGTACAATTTATAGTTTATTCCAATTGATTTTGCTATCTAGCATTGGAGTATAGGGATTTCCAATAAACTTTGGTAAGAATGATGATTTTAGTTAGGTTTATGGAGGAGAAATTGTTTATCTTCCATGTTGGTCATACTCTTAGCTATAAGGTGTGACACCTTTTGTAAGGGAATTTGCTGTCATGAAGTTTGTACCAATGTGTTTAATAGAAATCTGGCCATTTTGTAATCTTTCTTTTACAACCAGGAACTTAATATCTATATGCTTTAACTTAGATGAACTCCTATTATTGTTAGAATATAGAACTACTGACCTATTGTCACAGTACAACTTTAGCAATTTTTCAATTCCTTTTAGTATGCACAGCCTAGTGACAAAGTTTCATAGCCATGTCCCATAGTTAGATGCCTCATAGCATGCTATAAACTCTACCTCCATGGTAGAAGAACTTACGAGTGTTTTTTTGACATTCTTTTAAGAAATGGCTCCACCAACCAAGAAATAAAGTTAGCTCGATGTAGATTTCCTACTATCTTGGCACCCAATATAGTTAGAATTAGAATAGTGCATGATCTCCTACTGATCTAATCTATGGTATGTAAGCATGTAGTCTTTTATTCTCTATAGATATCCCATTACTTATTTGGCTACTTTCCAATGATCTATACCAAGGTTACTCAAATATCTGCCTAATATTTCAACAATGTAGCAATATTTGAACACATACAAACTTGAGCATACATTAGACACCCAACAGCTAATGCATAAGGAATCATTTGAATTTGTGTAATTTCAAGGGGGTTTTAAGGCATTGACCAAGACTGAATTTGTCTCCTCAAGCAATAGGGGTGTCAATTGGTCTAAAGTCTAACATGCCAAATCTTTTAAGCACTTTTTCAATTTAGTTCCTTTGTGATAACCTAAGAATGCCCTAAGGGTGATCTTGATGTATCTAGATTCTTAATACAAAGAAAGTATCACCAAGATCTTTTATCTCAAAATTCTTTAACAAAAATTTCTTGGTTTCATGCAACATGCCTAAATTATTGATAGCAAGTAGTATGTCATCAACATATAAAACCAAGAACATAAACTTACTCCCATTGAATTTTGTATACACAATCATCCATAGTGTTTATCTCGAAACCAAATGAGATAATAACCTAGTGAAACTTGTGGTACCACTGTCGGAAGCTTACTTGAGACCATAAATAGTTAATCTATAAAACATAGACTTTCAATCTCTTAACATAAAGTTTTCTGGTTGCACCATATAAATTGTTTCATCAATGTCACCATTAAGAAATGCTATCTTGACATCCATCTAATGAAGCTTAAGATAAAAGTGAGTGACCAATGACATGATTATCCTAAAAGAGTCTTTTGTAGAAACTAGAAAAAAAAAAGTCTCTTTAAAGTCAATTCCTTCTCTTTGAGTAAAACCCTTAGCCACAAGATGAGCTTTATGTCTTTCCACATTACTATTTGCGTCTCATTTGATTTTAAATATCCATTTACAACAAATGGGTCTTGCACCTTTAGGTAATAGGACAAGTTCCTAAACCTTATTGTTTTGCATGGACTTGTATTCCTCATTTATTATTTCAATCCACTTTTGAGAGTTAGAGTGTTGCACAGCTTGTTGAAAGTTGATGGGATCATCTTCTTTCTGGTAGTTATAACTTACCCTAAACTGACTAACTTGTGCAAAAAAGGAAATTAACACCAAATGCACTAGTAGGTCTTCAAATAACTCAAGCCTTAATTCCTTAAGCTTTGCAACCATATGAGATATTTCCATGATATATTTCCTTTACCTTTATCCTTCATGGAAATCAAGCACTATAAAAGCATGTTTGTTTTCGCCTTATCACTTTTGACAAAGCATTTTTCAATTTCAACAAGGAAATCCTTTGCATTGGTGATACTTTCAAGATAGCACCCCTAAAGACTTTTAGAATGTGCGATTTGACTTTTCTCACATCTCAAAGTACCTCCATATTTTAGAGGAACTTTTAGCTGTAAGAGAAGGCGGCTAATCAATCCTTAATGTAAGGGTTAGGTCCATGCAGCCAAGAATAATCTAATTTTTTTCTTTCCAATCCATGAAATTTGTTCCATTCAATATAGGTATGGGATTTAAGTTAGTAGATATTAAGGCAACTAAAACTATAAGAAAAGAACAAATGTTAATTAGTAATTCGCATTAAATAACAATATCATAGCAATAAAATTCAAATAATTTTCTCCCTATCCCAAGACACCCATAACAACATTAATATTTTGTCCTTGGATAATAATATTAATTGTAAATGGCATTCTTATTGTGATAATCAAACATTGACAATAATGAATTCCAAACAATAATAATATCTTTGGATTGAATTATTATTTTCCTTTTAAACATTTATAATTGTCACATATTTATCATTACAGTTGCCTATATAATTCTGCCAAGGATTAATCTTCCTCTAGGTTGATTAAAATACCCATATGAAATTACATAGTCACAAAATATCTATTATACTTCATGGACAATTTTCACAAGAGGGGTTACTTTGGTGACATCTCGTGTTAATTAATTTATTAGGTATAAAAGACAAAACCTTAAGGAATCATAAAAGACTTCTATAAACTTATTTAAAATAAATTGTTGTCCAAATTTTTATTTTATTTTTTATGGTCACCACAATTAGCCTGATCTACACAGACTAAAGGAAGATTTCAAAACTACATTGCTCTCAGTGGATATATTTCCATCGATTTCGAGTTAGCATTTAAAGGAACTTGTTTGTAATCGTTTGCCTGAACAATTTTCCAGTGGCAATTACACTAGTGTTTGTGTTCTAATAAGCACCTTTGGAAGCCCAATATATCTCATTGTCATATTCTCATGTTAACATCAATTTCACACAAAGTATAAAGGTCCCTTTTTTTTTGTTGCCTCCATCATAAAGGGTATACATACATACATACATATATATATATATATATATATAATAATTACTAGATCTAAATAAAAAATTGTGAAAATCGTATTTTATAAATTGAAATCATTCTAAAAAACTGACTATAGGAAGCTCTGATACTAATTGAAGGAATTTGGAGAACTAAATTTTGATCACAAACTAAAACCCCAATTTTAAAATACGTAAAACCCATATCAATTCAAAAGAATAGAATTAAAATAGAAGCAAAAACATACTTAAATCCATCGTTGTAATTAACTACACAGGCTGATCTTCTAAATTATTCTAGATAGAATAGATAAAATCCTATCTGAGAAACTCCTCTACTGATAAAGATACAAAGAAATCTATTCTAAACTTAGATAAATTAAGAACCATAACCCCTTTATATATAATAATAATATAATTAATATTTAGTCCATCATAGAATTGTAGTTGTACTCCTTGTGGATAATCTACATATTAATCCCATGATGTTAGACAGAAGCCCATTAAAACTCTAGTTCTAAATTAGATCACTTTATTTGGACTTTAATAAATAAATAATAATACTACATTTCATATTTACATGCATAGCCTCACATATTGAATTTTTATTCCAACACTAATAAGTCTCAAGAAACTAATCTAAAAGCAACTAGTGAATTGGTCAAAGGTACCAGTCAATTGATATGTCTTTAAACACCAACCCATGTCTAACATACATTATCATTGCATTGAGGATTTAGATTTACTTATGAAATCTTATCATGAAAATGGCAATAGACTAAGATACTCCAAAGATGACTATTTGAAATCCCTAACCCTTATATATCTTTTAAATCAAATCTCACACTCTCCAAGTTTTTACTCATCCACATATGCGTGTCAAATTATTTAATCTACCATTTTCAGTTTTTTCAAATGTCTTGTTATTTCATCTCAAAACTCTTGATCCCTTTCTCTCATCTTCAATTTTATATATATAATACTTTTTATGGATTAACACAACATCAAAAAATTTACAAATTCAATTTGAAATTTACTGAACCTAGATGGATCTTTTTTATAGCTCATTTAACATGTAATATACAACTATTTGTATTTACTAAATTATACGAACATTTTTTAGTTTTGGTTAAATTACATAGACCTCTTATTTATTTTTAAAATATACACGAATATCTCTTAAAATAAAATCTATGATATACTTTAATCTAATTTTAAATATGTTTACTAAAATATCCTCAAAATTAAGCTAATGCATTTTTTTAATTAAAATACCATCTTCCATATTTTTTATAGAGGATATTTTAGTTAAAAATTTTAAAATTGGACTGAAATTTATATTTTGCAAACTGATAGGAGATCTGTGTAATTTTAACAAAATTTAAAAAAGATTTGTATAATTTACTCTTTTATTTTTTTAAATGCTTGCACTTAAAAGATATTCTCCCAATACGAAGAAAATACTAAATTTTCATTAATATTATTAACCCACCACCATGCAGCAATGAAATATCATCATTATATAAGGTTGTAAAATTAATTAAGAGGCAGCATAATGACAAGGGACCGGTTTGAGAATCTGTGGCAAATGACCAACTAACCACACGTCTTCTAGATTAACTTTTTTTTTTTTTGGTTTAATATATAATCACGGAGCAGCATGCATCAAACCCAAACCAATATAATAGGTCAGCTTTTTTAAATTATTTTATAATAAGAACAAGTTTGTTTTCCAAATTAAACTAAATTTAATTTGCAGCCGAGAGAGTTTGAATTGAAGCCCTTGATGGCACGGAGATTGTTACTGACGTTGATACTATATCATATTAATTACATCTTTTTAAAACAACTCAATATATAGATGCCGTAGACGTAGTCAACTTCTGTCAAAATCATGCATCTATAAAACTCATCAATTTAAAATTAAAATTCCGGCCAATAATCTGTCATTTTCCAACAATTGCCTTGCACTTAAACTCATGATTACTTTCAAACTAATTTTGAAATCAACCTCAAAAAAATAATAATAATAAATCTTGGGAGCAGCCAAGAATATCTTTTTCTCGTACCCTCTATAAATTCCACTCATTTTCCGGTTTGTTCCAAGCACCCCAACAAAGAAACACATAGAAGAGGAGGGCAGAGAGAGAAGATAGATATCGAAATGGAGACTCTTCCCTCAAAAGCATCAATCTTTTTATTTGCCATTCTGATATTAACAAGTTGCTTATACTGTGAAGCTGGAAAGTGTCGCCCCAGTGGGAGAATCAGAGGAAAGAAGGCACCATCAGGACAATGCAACAAAGAGAATGATTCGGATTGTTGTGTTGATGGCAAAATGTATCCAACTTATGAATGTTCACCACCAGTGTCTACCCACACAAAGGCATATCTCACTCTGAATAGTTTTGAGAAGGGTGGAGATGGTGGTGGCCCTTCAGAATGTGACAACCAGTACCATTCTGACGATACACCAGTTGTAGCACTTTCCACAGGATGGTTCAACAATAAGAGCAGATGTCTCAACAATGTCACCATAAGTGCCAATGGTCGTAGTGTGGCGGCCATGGTGGTCGATGAATGTGACTCTACCAAGGGATGCGATGAAGATCATGATTATCAACCTCCATGTGACAACAACATCGTTGATGCCTCCAAAGCTGTTTGGAAAGCCTTGGGTGTGCCTGATAGTCAGTGGGGTGGCTTAGACATTACTTGGACAGACGCTAATTAGCTACACGATCTTGTGTTCTTTGTATATTTATATGTGTTAAATTCTAGTCATGTAATATATCTACTATTGTTCATGTACTGTGCTAATATTATGTATTGAATGTTATAATACCATTAATTAGAAAACTGTGAGTTTATGTTGTTCAAGGTATTATGCAGTTTCTTGGAACATATACTATTCTCTTTACTTTCGCCAAATTGCCAATGCCAACTATGCAGTATATATGCAGATGATGAACCTGTCAGAGTTAGTTTGGGAATACTTAAATGATATGACCCAACTTAAAATAGTTAAGTGGTAATTTGACTCATATATAATTGAAAAAGAACAAAAAAACTTTAATAAATAATTACCAAAATTATTTTCTAATATATATAACTAATTTTTTTTTTTAAACAGAATGCCAAATAAGCTACTGAACAAGCTGTCAAAATTTTTTCAAAAAAACAAATTATTAAACATAGAGTTAATAGCTTCCCGTTCAATTAAATTGTAATATATATATATATATATATATATATATATATATTCACTTGAACACTGCTCCGCGTTCAAGTGAGATAAAAATTGGGGGAAGGGAGATTTGAGGAGGGCCGGGGTAGATGAGGTGGGGGGTTTAATTAATTAATTAATATATGGTTTAATTAATGTGTATATAGATAATATGATTTATATAATTTAGTTTTTAAAATATTTTTATGTTATATATAATATATATTAATATAAAATAGTTTATAATATTTATTATATAAATTATTAAAATATAATTAATAATAAGTTTACAAATAATTATCTTTTTATAATTCTCTTTAGCTTATTTGAAAAAGAAAATTAGGCTTATTAAGAATTTTATATAAAAAAGAACATGGAATTGTAGGTAAGCTATATGCAAAATAAAATAATGCTATTGCATTTTAAGAAAGTTACACAGTTGTTTATTATTTATTGAGATAACTTAAGTAAATTTATTTGCATCGAAAAGATAATTTTTTGTTTTATTAAGAATCTTGTATATAAAAAATCATGTAAGTCGAGATTTTTTTTTATAGCATCCTTAATAAATCTAAAAAGATTTTTTTTTATGTAAATAAGTTAAGGAGAATTAAATTTTAATTAAAAATGTAATTTTATAAAAAATAATTATTTATAAATTCATTATTATTAATTATATTTTAATATTTTATATAATAAATAGTATATATATGTTTTATATTAATATATATTATATATAATAAAATATATCTTAAAAAGAAAATAATACAAATTATATATTATTATATTATAGATATAATATGTTGTATTAATTTTATATATTATTAATTATATAAATTGTATTACAAAATACAAATTTATTTTTTAAATATTTAATTTATATAAATATAAAATATATATTTTTATAAAATATTATATATATATATATATATATGTATATGTATACACACACCTTAACCCCTCAGCTCTCTCTACACCCTACCCAAAAAAACCCCTCCCCCCCCCCCCCCCCCCACCCCCCCACCAATAAAAAAAAGCCCCCCTCCCCCAAATTTCTATATCAATACTCTGCATTCAAGTGAATATTAAAAAAAATAAAAATAAAATAAATTGAACGCAAAGATATTAACTCTACATTCAATAACTTTTTTTTAAAGAAAAAATTTTTGACAGAACACAGAGTAGCTTATTTTACATTTTATTTTAAAAAAATAATTAGTTATATATATTAGAAAATAGTTTTGATAGTTATCTATTTGAGTTTTTTTTTGTTTTCCTAAGTTGTATATATGAGTTAAATTGCCTTGGAAATAATGTCAATGGTGCATAAGTCAATTGAAATATGCTTATAAGTTGAGAAGCATTTGACAGAAAGCAATCATTTCTAAAAAATGGAAATTAAAAATAAAAAGTAACAAGTTGAATGATAGAAGGTATCAGTCAACTAATATGTCTCAAGACACTAATTTGTTAGCAATCAATTGACAAGTTCAAGCTACTAGTTGACTAATAAATCTTAAGATATATATATGAGAATAATCAATGAAAATGATCGAAAATATTAGTCAATAGGTAATCTCTAGACACCAACTTGAGACTAACATAGATTATCATTGCATCTAAGGATTTAGATTTACTTATGAAATCTCATCATGGCAATGGCAATGGACTAAGATGCGTTATTTGAAATCGCTAACCCTTATATTTCTTTTAAATCAAGTCTCACACTTTCCAAGTTTTACTTATCCACAAATAGTATAGTCAAATTATTTAATCTAACATCTTCATTTTTTTAAAATGTCTCCCTATTTCATCTCAAAACTCATAACCATTTTCTCTCATCTTCAATTTTATAGATATAATACTGTGTATGGATTAATATAACATCACAAAATTTGCAAATTTAATTTTAAATTTAGTAAGCCTAAAAGGGTCATGCTTTTTTTTTCGGCTCTTTTAACATGTAATGAACAATATATTGTTTATTTTGACTAAATTATACAAATCTTTCTAAATTTTGATAAAATTATATAAATGTTTTCTCTATTTTTAAAATATAGACTAACATCTGCTAAAACAAAAAGGTATATTACATTTTAATCCAAATTAATATCTTTTACTAAAATACTCTCTATTAACTTAAATAAATTTTTTAACCAAAACATTTTCTTTCATATTTTTTATAGAGAATATTTTAATTAAAAATTTTAAATTTAAACTATAATGTATATATTGAAAATATATAAAAGATATATGTAATTTTAACAAAATTTAAAATATATATAATTTATGCTTTTATTTTTAAATGCTTGCATACCGAAAAGATGTTTTTTCAATACAAAGAAAAAATTAAATTTTCATTACTATTAATAAAAATTGAGCAGTAGAAAGTACCAATTAAGTGATTAGTCTGATTTGATTGATTATTTGAATGATTGTTTATGCTTGGTCAAATGTCTTATATTTTACATATATATTATGATCTGACACATTAATGCAATTTTATCTTTATCAAAATGAAAAGAAATAATGTCTGTTCAACGCTTTGGATTGTAATGACTTTTCATATTTGCTGAGCCTTATTATATTGGTTTTTGAAATCTAACATCTATGACATTGGTAAAACATTCACTGGGATAGATGGCTCGCGTCATTATCCTCGAATAAAAAATACAGCAATTCCAAGACTGACTATTTTCAATGAAGAATCCGCCAGAAATGTTGTAAGAGAATCAAATGGAATGGCATTTGTTCATGATCAAAGATCAACTTCTATTTCTTCTTGATTGGTTTTGATTATTCCATTATAACAATTTTTATTTGTACAAATCAAGTTGGTTTTGTGGAAATATTTCATTGCGTATCAAAGATAAAGAAAAGTTTTTTGAAAAAATGAGATACAAAAACTATAAATTTGCAAAATTCACTGCAACAAAAATATAAAATACCAACAAAACTATCAACAACAAAAAAATATTGATTTAATTGGAAATAGATTATTTTTTACTGAAAAAATCAGTCATCCTATTTGTTAGTTTTTTGTTAGTCAATAAATAATCCAGTTGGTTTAAGCATGCCTTCTCCACCTAATGCTTTTGACTCTTAAATTTCTCAACCTACTATAGCGTCAAGTTTAGGCATGCCATCTTCACCAAATGTAATACTAACTATCATGAGACAACCTATGACCATAACCTTGCCATCAGGTATGAGATAAGAAAATCTAAATATACAAAAAATAACTAAATAGAATCAACCCATGGTTATGACAACCTCATTTATCTAACAACAAAGAGGTATGGAATTGAATAATCTTATATATCACCTGTCAAGACAATTAACCAAGGTTGTCAAGCGAATGGTACACAATGAGGTACAAAATGCTAAAGGATAAGAACAAAGACAAATGCAAGCAAGAGAACTATATGTTTCATCATTGAATACTGATTCAAATCCAACTGCAAATATCCTTATGATCACTAATCCAGCTAGCCTTAGGGGGCAGGTATAGAACAAATTAGCACCACACCAAGTATTACAATATAGACAAGTACATATGGCTAGACGGCCACTAAATACACTAGGTAACAATGGTTTGCCATAAGTTTCTCCTAATCTTCTGCTTTTTAGTCCTATCCCACAGGCGAGCCTACAAGTTGTTACAGCATATCTTACCATCAGTTATAAAATAGCCCAACCACAGGGCCTAGGAGATTAACCTGGTGAGCAGCAATGGAATATGCTTCCATCTTAGATAGCTAATTAGCTAGTCTATGTGTAAACCTACGAGCAACCCATTTATCAATAAGCAAGCTCAATTCTTCCCCCACAAGGGACAACTTATAGGACAACAGGTGATATAGCTAAGGAGTAGCCATGGAATCCACCTCCAGCTCTTACAATTAACCAGCCTACATATCCAACAACTCTAGAACAATTGAACGATCATTAGCCAATTCAGCTTCCTTTTTACCTTCAGAGTAGATTGGCCCAATTCTAGTTCAGCTACCAAATCCTAATCAACTTACCACTATAAAACCTAGGCCTACTGTAATTCAGTTGATCAACCCCAATATCATCTTTGAAACAATAAGAAGACACTTCAGCGTGCAGTTAAGGCTTCTTGACAAGCTAGTATGTAGGAAGCCATATCCTAAGTGGATTGATTGAATGATGTCATTGCCCCGAGGTTTTAAAACTCCTAATTTTGAAACATTTTTAGGAGATGATAGTAAGTCCACAATAGAACATATATGTAGATTTACTTCTCAATGAGATGAAGTAAACCAGAATGAGTTTTATAAAGTTCAACTATTTCCTTTATCTTTAATCAAAATAGCCTTTACCTAGTATTCATCTCTTAACCCAATTTCATCCAGAACTAGGTAGACATGGAAAGGCTTTTCCATGATAGGTTTTATAAGCCATAACCAAAGGTTATCATAGCCAATCTTATGGACTTGAAATAACAAGTAGATGAGCTTGTAGCTAATTTCTTGAAAAAGTTTAAGAATATGAGAAGCAAATGTCATGTTTAGTTCCCTGAGCCAAAACATGCTACTATAGTTGTGATGCACCTTCAATTGAGAGAAAAGCTAATAGTCTAGGAGTGTTCAGATCTTACTTAGCTAGTAACCTAAGTTACTTGAATTGAGTAATTCATTTAAGAGAGAGAGCAAAGAAGGGCCAATCAAGCAGAAAGAGGTCCACATCTTATATCCATTGTAGGCTATGTTGATAATTTCACAAGAACAGCCAAATACCAAGAAGAGCAATCTACTGACATACTAGTAGCTAAAATCCTAATAGGCAAGCTATATTCTAGTCCTACTTTGAAACCTTCAAAAGAAAAGGAGGTTGCAAAGCAAGAAAGCAGAGAAGAATATTTGATTGATATCCATAAAGCCAATTGGATTTTTGATCACTTACTTCGAGATAAACAAATTGGTTACTCAAAGGACATAAGATTCCACTTACTGATGAGTTGAAAACTAGGAAATATTGTAAGTGGCATCATTCCTATAGTCATACTAATATTAAGATTATTATTTTTAAGGATGCAGTCCAAAAAATATTGAAGGAGAGAAAATTCATATGAGCTAATAAAAGTGTAATCAATATGACAAATGATACTGAACATTTCTTATCTGTTGCTACTAATATGGTTTTAAGATCAAACTCACCATTTAATCCTCAAAAGAAGTAAGGGAAATAGTCGATGTAGAAATAGTGGAAAGTGAAAGAAACAAGATCTCAACTTAATTAAAATGTTAGACACATGATAGCATGACCTTAACAACTAAAATATGTCATTCATAAACCAAATGTATATGGCAGGTTACAAATCCTTGTATAAATAAAGAAATGTAAGGTGTTTGGTAAACTATTAATACCAAAAAAAAAAAGATAAGGAGCCTATTCCAAAAAGAAAAAGGCAAGTGGTGAAGTTTAACATTAAAGAAGGCATGTCTACTTTAAAGATTACTATATGTAACAACGAGTAGCTAAAGCCCCCAAAAAATGCTCAAACCAAGTTGATATAGAAAAAAGGTAGTAGTTTCTCAAAAAGTATGTGGCAAAAAGGCCATAACAACCATCTCAACTAATCACTTTAACTCATACTTAAAAGATCTACCAAGAAGCTAAAAAAATGCTTAAAATACTAGGGACACCAAAAATGTCACCAAAAAAAGAATTACAATCACCTAAGAAGACAAACATTCCTAAACTAAGGTTTAGTCCATTAATTGAAGCAAGAGTAAACTTGGTAGATAATGACCTTTTGGATAAGGGTGAGGCTGAGATGTCTTCAATTGATATTGATGCCATTAGCATTATCCTAAACAAATTTTAGGTCGATCTAGGCCAACTTGAAGATTTAGAAGGCAATTTGTTTACAGAAGAAGTGAAATAGGCATCACTCTCATATGATAAATACCTAAGCCAACCATGATGCAATTTGAGAAACCTTTAAAGGCTATAATAAAGCATTTAAAACCTTTTTATGTTAGAGCTCACATTAATGGCAGGTTAGTTACCCAAATATTTATAGATAGAAGAGTTGTATTGAATGTAATGCCTACTAGTACACTAAGAAAAATAGGCAAAACTAAAAATGATTTGATTGCTACCAACATGAGAATTACTAACTTTATAGGAGAAGTAACAGCTACTAAAGGCATATTGCTAGTTGACATAATGATGGAATCTAAAACATCCATTGTAGCATTTTTTGTTGTTGATGCCAAACTATTCTATTTAATGCTATTAGGCAAAGATGGGATTCATTCCAATTAATGTATCCCCTCCACATTACATGAACAACTCATATTTTGGGAAGATGATAGAGTTGAAATTGCATTAGCTAATAAAAATCCTTTTACGATTGATGTTAAAATGGTAGAAGCAATATTTTACTCTCCACATGTTACTCTTGTAGCATTACTTGAGGATTATAAAAAAGGGTCCTTCAAATTTTGTAAACTCACTTCTCAAGGGTTTAAGGTTCTGACTTAAGTTGATAAGCCCAATTTATGGCCTGAAATGCAGTTGATTTATGGATTAGCAATGTAGAGTAATTAAATACATTCTAGATTAGCTAACACTACTTGCAGCTAAAAATAGAATTGAACAATAAGCTTCCAATACACTCAAGGGGCAAGGAAACAATCTAGAAACCTCAACTAGCCAACTAAAAGAGGAATTGGAATCTCTAATTAGCTAGTAGGTCGACAACTTTGAGACTCAAGATCCCTTAATCGATATTAATCTAAGCACTAAGGAACAACTCATGTTAATTAAAATTAGTGGCTTGCTGAGT
Source organism: Erythrophleum ivorense (assembly GCA_026724425.1). Taxonomy (NCBI): domain Eukaryota; kingdom Viridiplantae; phylum Streptophyta; class Magnoliopsida; order Fabales; family Fabaceae; genus Erythrophleum; species Erythrophleum ivorense. Next base: position 1,313,972 of record JAIUCV010000036.1, on the reverse strand, counting down.
GAAGAAAACCACAATAGGTTAATTAAGCTTATAAAACAATACAAAGATTGTTTTGCTTCGAAATATCAGGAAATTCCTGGTTTGTCTAAGCAATTAATTGAGCATCAATTGCCAATTAAGGAAGGATATAAGCCACATAAATAGCCAACTAAGAGGTTCAATCCTAAATTATTGCCAAAAATTAATGAAGAAATTAAAAAGTTATTAAAGGTGGGATTTATATGCCCTACTAGATACGTGGAGTGGCTATCGAATATAATGGACATGTCAAAACCTATATAGACTTTTGTAACTTGAATTTGGTAATCTTAAAAGATGACTATGTCATGTCGATAATTGACACACTAAAAGATGTAGCAACTAATCACAGGATTTTCGACTTTATGGATAGATATTTAGGCTATAATCAAATATTTATGGTTGAAGAAAATGTCTATAAGTCTACATTTCATTGCCCTGGGGCATTAGGTATTTACAAGTGACTAGTCATGCCATTTGGTTTAAAAAATGCAAGTGCCACTTACCAATAGTAATTAATACTATTTTTCATGATTTGATTGGAAAAAATACAAAGGCATATATAGATGATATGGTGGTAAAATCCAAAGACTTTGGTCAACACCTAGTTGATTTGGAACAAGCCTTTAAGAGGATAAGATTTTATAATCTAAAAATAAATCCAACCAAATGTGTATTTGGAGTCTCAACTTGAAACTTCATTAGCTTTCTAGTACATCAACAGGAGATTAAAGTCGATAAAAATAAAGCCAAGACAATTTTGAAGGCAAGGCTATCATAAAATAAAAAGAAATTTTATAGCTTAATCGATAAGATAAATTTTTTGAGGAGGTTTATTGCTAATTTAGTTGGAAAGTTAAGAGCCTTTTCACCCTTATTAAAGTTGAAAGATGATAATGAACTAGTTTAGGGTGAAGAGCAACAAGAAGCTTTTGATCAAATCAAACAAAGTTTAGCTAATCCACATATACTAGTGACTCCCATGATAAGTAAACCATTAAAACTCTACATCTTAGTAGCTAAGGAATCCATCGGCTACCTTCTTACATAGGATGTTAAGGATGGAATTGAGAAGCCATTTATTTTAAGTTGATTACTTTCTTTATATCATGCATACGTAAAGCTTGAATATTATCTTTTGTCTAGAGAGGTTTTAGTTATGTGCAAAAATTGATATAGTAAAATATTTACTTAATAGGCTTGTTTTACCAGAAGGATTAATGAAGTAGGCTATTAAGTTGAATTCTTTTGCCTTAAAAAATTTCCACTAAGAGCTGTAAAGGACAAGCCTTAGACGATTTCCTAGGCCAACATACATATATTGATGTTAAAGATACCTTAGTAGAAGCTAACCATTTTATATAACTTAAACCATAGTTGTTAACTTTTGATGGTTCCAAAACTCAAAAGCATGCTAAGGTAGAAATTGCTATCACTAGCCCAACAGGATGGCATGGTAAATTTATGTTCCAATTGAAGAAAGGTTGTTCAAACAATCAAGTTGATTGCAAAGCCTTGATTATTAGACTTAGATTATTGATACCTCTGAAGGCTCAATTCATCCAAATAATAGAAAATTCTGAGCTAGTTATTCAACAAATCACTAAAGAATACAAGTGTAACAAGCCAAATCTATTACATTACTATGAAACGGCAAATGCTCTTTTTAGCAATTTGCTAATATAATAGTTATACATATACCTAAAGGAGAAAATACATAAGCTAACAATTTAACCCAATGAGCTTTACGATTCAAAACTATGAATTTTGATAGTCATCAACAAATCCTTTAAGCACATGAGATAGCAGCTATTGACCAACAACCAAATTGTGGAGGATTGGAGGATAAAATTGATTAGCCATTTAAAAAATCCCACATCTATAAAAGATTTCAACCTCAAATAAAGAGCCCTAAGTTATGTCCTAATTGATAATCAATTACACAAAAGAAGCATGGAGAGTTATTGCTAAAATATTTGAGCAAAATAGAAGCTTTAAAAGTTATGGGGAAAGCTTATAAAGGAGTTTGTGGATTTCACATATCAAAGCCCATTATGAGATGATTGATTCACAAATATGACTATTATCATCCAACAATAACAGTTGATTTTTTCAAGTATGATAAGAGATGCAAAGCTTGTCAATTATATGGTTCTATTTAAAGATTGCCAGCTAATGGATTACATTTAGTTATCAAACCATAATCGTTCAAAGATTGGGTTATAGATCTAATAGGAAAAATTCATCATCTTTCCTCTAAGTGGCATGCCTTTATTATCATAATAACATATTACTTTACAAAGTGGGCGGAGGCATAGTTGATGGTAAATGTCTCACAAGCTAATGTGATCTGATTTATCTTGCAATAAATTATTCACAGATTTAGCATTCCTCAAATTATAATAGCTGATTAAGATACAATGTTCACAAGGAATAAAGTGGTGGTCTTTGCTCAAGAATATGGCATCAAAATGATTCATTCAACTTCATACTATGCTTAAGCTAATGGGCAAGCTAAGGCTGCCAACAAAATCTTAATTGATGTAATTAAGAAAGTTAGGGAAGCCAAGCCTAAAAGATGGCAAGATGTCTTGTTTGAAGTACTTTGGGCCTACAAGAATTCCAAGTATATTGCAATTGGCTTTACTCCATTTCGACTAACATATGGTCAATTCAAATACATCATTTCAACTTGTTCCTATTATTATTGTCATCAACAAAAAAGGCCAGGGGCAAATTGTTAATACTAAAAATAATAATATGCTAGATCAAACTTAAGTCTATAATTTGGGTTAAATCATTAAAGGATATTAGTTAAACTGGGCAATATTTACTAACAAGATAGCAGAATTGGGCTTAAGGCTGAAATGGGCTTTTGAGACTAAAAATGAGCTAAAATATCTTTGGCTTGAAATTTTAATTTATGTGATTTTATAAGATATTTAAGAAATATAGCCTAATAATGTGTAACTTAAATATAAAAGAATATTCAATGTTTTCAAGCTATTTTCAAGTCATTTAATCACTTTCCTACAATTTAGGAATTGAATCTGCACAATATTCTAAAAGTAGTCAATCATATCAGTTGGAAAGAAAGGATTTCCATTTGACTTGAAAAAGATTCCAGTTATATACCTACCTCTGCAATTTAGAAATACAACCCACAAAATATGCTAGTGGTAGTTAATAGCAATTAGCTAGAGATAAGGGATGATTATTGAATTGACCAAATCAAGAGAAGTGCAAAATATGCTTAAAGACGCACTCCCTTAAATTTTAGGTATATGAGTGTTATAATCAACTAACATGGCAATTAGTCAACCAATAAATTATTATTTTAAAACTAAAAAAAAGCTAACATGACATAATCAACACTTAAACTATTAATCATAACCTTATATTGTTCTAAACATAGGTCAAAATTTTAGAAAAAAATGGCAAACACTTTTAGTGATTAAGGATGAGTGCTAGATTTATAAATATTCATTGTACTTTTATTTAGAACACACATATCCAATCAGTCAAATGCAAACTTCCTAATTTTTATTCTCCGTTCATATCTTTAAATTTTAAAAAAAAATTCAACTTTCTTTATAGTATTCTTTATTACATTTCATACCTTTATTTTTCTTTAATATCATTTTCAACCATAAGTATTAATCACTCTTAATTATTCTTCAAGCTAAATACTTCCTTTAATAGCTTAGAAATCTTTAATTAAAAAACAAAGTCTCTTTCTCGATGAAATTACTTGAATTGTGAAAATCAAAAATACGAGCTAACTTAACCATTTAGTTAATCATTTCTAATTTGGCAAAAAACACGATTATTCCTAAGCGTATCTAGACACATCAATGTCGGGTAAGCATACCAAGTCAATACTCAAGCGTTTTGCCTGCCCCATGCTTCCTAGATGTGTATCACTATGTAGCCACATCTCACTCAGGTGAGAATGGGAGAGATGGCTGTTGCCCTTAGATTGTTACAATCAGAATCATTCTAACGACACCCAACACACAATGCAGAGCATGTAAAATGATGGCCATATTCCATGCTTTGTTTCATCCTTTAATCCATGAAAAGTATAACAAGTAATTACTCCCGTGCATTTCAATAAATTCTTTGTTCACTTGATAACGTGTGCCCCTTGAGCTTCTGTAATCACTCCCCTGTAATCACAGTAGATGCATAACCACTGCAGGCAGATATAAAAAAATCAAAATTTTTCATTGACTATACGTTGCACGGGCTAGAGAACCAAAAAGAGTTCTGGATATCAGAATTGGGGAAGACGAAAAGGTCCAAAATTAGATGTTTTTCAATCCATGAAAAATTCTTAAATAGACCTAATCAGCAAGACACAGATAAACCGACTCAATTATGAAGAAATCAACAAGTATGTCACGCATACTTTTGAGTACCCAACAATCTCTCTCGACCCATTGCCTTTATAACCTTCATTAAAGCTCATGTAAGTTAGACAGGATAGGGGCATGAAATAGGACACACTATTGAGACGTTTCTTTTCTTTCACAAAAAGCACTAGACGTTTGACATATTAGATAGTCATAAACCACAATTTATATGGCCCAATGACAAATTTTTGCAGATATAAAATAAATCATTACCAATCAGGAATACAACATCTCGAAATTAAAATTTCTCAAAGCTACAGAAGTATGAGTACAACTACAACCCAATTGTTAATCATGGGTCCCAAAGTCAGCTAGCTTCTACTCCGTTGTTGGTTGTTCACATTCTGTCATTACTAATACTCTATTACAAGAAAATTAGACCAGTGACCATGAATCTGAAATATATACACAGTTCTAGTGTATATTAAATAGATTCTCACCCACGCATTAAATCAATGTCAACATGGGAATTACGCATATCCATGGTACGAGATGCAGGCCAGGTACCGATAGATGTTAGGGTGAGATTTTGACTAGCCATAATGTTATTCATTGTAACTGGATTATGAACTGCCTGATGATCCGACTCCACAGCAACTTCTTCAACTACCTTTTTCTTGTTCTTTGTCTTCGATCCACCCCACAAAAAGCTCCCAACTATCACCTGTAGTCATGATTGTTTCAACCTAACAATCCATTAGGGGAAAATGCAGCGTTGTAGAAAAGACAACTTTCAAATTTTACATGGTTTTCAATTTCCTTCAAGAAGGAGAAAGAAAAAAAAATCATCATATGATTTCAATATATTCAGGCACGAGAAAATATGCAATTACCTGAACAGGACATGCTGCAATAAGCATTCCACCGACTCCTCCACCTATGATTTTACCCTCAGGACTAGCAAGAGAGACACTCAGTCCACCAGTTCGATTGCGTGAGCCACCACTATCATTAACCAAGTAAGAGCCTGACAGGCACAATATCTCATAACGCCCCTATTGAAGCCATAGTCCACAAATAAATCGCCACATAATGACAAAGAAGAATGTAACAGAAACTGGAAAGAAACAACTTCCTTGAGATAGTGCTTGAAAAAAGATCAAGTCCCAAAAAAAAAAACTTGAACAAAGAGGAAATCTCTGACTCTGACGTAGAAGGCCAATGATTCTTAACAATTTAGGTTCTTACTAAAAATCTATAAATAAAGCTGGATAGCCAAAAAATTTGGGTCAGCATCCTTTTCCTCCTTCAGAATTAGTAACAAACAAGCAACTAAAAGCAACGGTCTCACTCAAAAGTGAAAATGTTTCAGCAGTGGAATTAAAAAAATTCTCAATTATTAAGTAGAATGCTAGACTAAAATATATTTATGCAACATGGCCAAATATCAGCATAAACGGATCTCTCCAGACATACAAAGGAATGGATTTATAACTAATGATACTTGTCCAACAAAATTAAGGTTACAAGTATCCAACTCAATTTCAGATAGCCGGGCATCAGGAAAGACCTGCAAAGCAAGCCCCACACATAAAACGAGCTCAAAGTAACCATAAAACAATTTTAATTTCAAGTATTGATTCCAAATTCTACATTTTTTTTTCAATATTCACTCAATTAGAGGACCTCCATATGGCATTAGCATTGATAATGTACACAGTACCCATGCACATTATCCATGAATGGCTTTGTCTATGTATGTATAGTATCCATATGTACATGTGAGTAACACTAAGAAAATGCTGAACCTCATATGTGACGGAACCACCCAAAGTTGAAGGCTGACGGAGAGTCACATTAGAGACAGCACCATTGGCCGACAATACACATACAGCTCTAGGCCCCTGCTGGGAGAATGCCATTATTTTTGACACAATATCCTATAGAGAAAGAAAAGTAATTTTTTACATAGTAATTCCCAGATTATAACACAAATAACAGAACATATGGCACAGCCCTTCAAAAAGGAGCATGACTGGAAACAATTTCAAACAATAACATCTAAGATTTAATAGATACAATTAATTTGTACTTACTGAAATCATTTTTGAGAGCATTATTATATGCAATGATGGTCCTATGGAAATTAATCAAGTTTACAAGGCAAGAGTAAAACAGGACTCTAAGAATGAATAAATAATGGAAAACAGGTGAGGCACTCCCTTCAATTACAAACCTTCCCGCATTATCTTTCCCTTTACTATCATAGATTTCAATATCAATAATGCTTGCCTTGGTTTTACTCAGTCAGCTTAGTACATATGAACGCATGTTTTAGGTTTTTTATAATTTTAATTGTACAGATATGTCCAGAGACCCATTTTACTTGATGCCTCCTTTCTCAGCAAGACACACCACATTATGGCTACCAGGACAAATCAACAGATGTTTTCTAAGGCTATATGTAAATAAGAGAACAAATATACAGACACATATTTAACATAATTTTCTTGTAAGTTTTACTGTGATTACAGAGACATTGATACACATTCATATGAATGTGTTACATACTTCCCCAATTGCAATGGTGATGATATGAGGAGTGAAACCCATCCCAGCCGAACCAGACATCAGTTCACCTGGCAAAAACCACTCGCAACATCAAAACCAAAAAATTAAAAAATAAAAATAAAGCACATCTTCAAACCACAATTAACATTAACCAATCCTCTAGAGTCTAAACTGAATCAGCCATTAAAGACAGAACCAAGCTGGTCTGATTGCAGCCGCTCAAATAATTTAGCGTGTGCATGCCACAAAGAGACCTTGCCAAGTTCTTGTGCCATGTGTATCTTCTAGATATAAACTAAAACAAGAATAGAAGTATGAATTCTAAAATGCTTGATCAGGTTAGATAATTTGTTTTCTTCATCCAAAGAAATAGTGTGAAAACAAGGGATACAGAAACATACACAAAAAATGTTAAGACCCAATTGCAAGGTATGACACTTGAGTCCCATATTGGAAGTATGGGATTCTAATATGAAATTTATATGGACCTTGAGCTCTCCAACCTCATGAATGAGCTAGTTTTTGGGGTGTGATTTATGCAAATACAGAGCATGGCGGAATGTTAAGATCTAACTACAAAAGTATGGAACTTGAGTCCCAAAATGGAAGCATAAGATTCGAATGTGGAATTTATAGGGACCTTGGCTCTCCAATCTCATAAGCTAGCTTTTAGGGTATGATTCTCCCAAAGGTTCCTATCAGAGAATAAAGGAATAAAACCCTATTTTGGTCTCTCACAAATGATGTATTTCTCAATTAAGACGCTTATAGAACTATTTTCTCACAAATGATGTTAAGATCTAACTACAAAAATATGAAACTTTAGTCCCACAATGGAATCAGTGAGCGAAACGAGAGTTAGGGCGTTTGATAGGTTATATCAATCCTTAGGTACTAAAATTGGCGAAAGAAGTATTTATAAGCTTGCTAAAAGTAGAGAAAAAAGGACGAAACATGAATCAAGTGAAATACATTAAAGATGAAGAAAGGAGAGCCCTGGTCACGGAGCAGGAGATTAAGAAAAGGTGAAAGTGTTATTTTCATAAGCTATTTAATGAAGAATGCAGGATCTCATAGCACTCAAATAGGCTAGACACCACAGAGAATGATCAAAATTATACTTTTTATCATAGGATTCAAGAATCAGAGGTAAAAGAAGCTTTAAAGAGAATGAAAAATAATAGAACAGTAGGACCAAATAATTACCCATTAAAGTATGGAAGAGTTTAGGAGTCAAAGGTATAAGTTGGCTCACAAAATTATATAATAAGATTATAAGATCTAAGAAAATGTCGAACAAGTGAAAGAAAAGTACTTTAATTCCTATTTATAAGAACAAAGAGAATATACAAAATTGTGCAAATTATAATCGAATTAAACTCATGAATCACACACTATGAAGTTATGAGAAAAGGTTATTAAACAAAAATTAAGGCAAGAGACTCAAGTTATATAGAATCAATTTAGTTTTATGCATAATAGGTCAACCATGGAAGCAATATACTTGTTACGAAAATTGATAAAAAAATATCAAACAAATCAAAAAGACTTGCATGTGGTGTTCATCAATTTAGAGAAGACATATGTTAGAGTGCCAAGAGATGTTTTGTAGAAGGTTTTGAAAAAAAAAAAGAAGTCTGTATTACTTATATTCAAACAATTCAAGATATGTATAATGAGATTATAATTAGTGTGAGAATACAAAATGGGCCTACCGAAAATTTTTCAATAACTATTGGCTTACATCATGGGTAAACTTTAAGCCCCTATTTTTTTACTTTAGTCTTATATGTGCTTACAGAATATATTCAAGAGCCAGTGCCACATTGCATGCCCTTTGCAGATAATATAGTCCTAGTTGAGGAGTCGAAAGAGAAAATAAATGAAAGTTTAAAATGTGGAAACTAGCTTTCAAAGCACATGAGTTTTGTTTAAGTAAAAATAAAACAAAGTATATAGAATGTAAGTTTAACAAGAGGTGTACTAATTCTAGCATAGAAGTGAATCTTAAAGAATACATCATACCACAAGTCACTCAATTTAAGTATCTTGAGTCCATCATACAACAAAACAGGAAAATAGAAAAAGATGTAAACTATAGGATTTAAGTGGGGTAGATGAAATAAAGGAATGCTTCAAGTATTATTATAAATAGAAAAGTACCACTTAAATTTAAAGGTAAATTTACCACCCAACTATAAGACCAACAATATTGTATAGAATTGAGTGTTAGGCAATAAAAAGCTAACAAGAGGATATACCAAACAAGATAACATTAAAAATGAATATATCAAAGAGAAAGTTGGGGTCGCAACTATTGTGAAAAAAATTATAGAATCACGTCTTAGATGGTTAAGACGTATGGAGAAGACCTATAGAAGCTCCAATAAGAATGGTAAATCAGATAGAGAGTTGTCCAATAATTAGAAGTAGCGGAAGACTACGAAAAATTAAAAGCAAAATTAAAAAAAAATTAGATTTAAATGATTTATCTAAAAATATGAGTTATGATATAACTTTATGGCATCTTTTGATCCATGTGGCCGACCCCACCTAGTAAGAAAAGACCTATTATTGTTGTTATTGTTGTATAAAACTATTTTGTCAATTTAGTCCCTCACAAATAAGATATTTCTCAATTTGACTTCTCATAAAATTGCCTTCTCAATTTGGTCCCTTATATATAGATATTTTTTCAATTTGATCCCTCACTAATAAAACTATTATCAATAGTGCCTTTCCATTCAATTGAGAAATACCGATATGTAATGGACTATTATTCATAATGATTTTATTTGTGAGAAACTAAATTAAGAAATACTTATATGTGAGGAATTAAATTGAAAAATACCCATATGTAATAGACCAAATTGAAAATAACTTATCTAAGGAGGACCAAATTGAGCGAGCAATTCTATAATGGACTCAATTGAAAAATACCTCATGTGAATGACTAAAATAGAGTTTTACTCAAGAATAAAGTCAATATGTTGGATAGTTTAGACAATGAAATAATTTTTTATGAATAACATAACTTAGGAAAGTTTAGCCACATTGATGCTCCTTCAAATTTCTAGTTCGTAAGACAATTTCTCCTTTCTGACATCTCATTCAAATTTTGTCATTGTTATTTAGGTCATCAAATTGGTTCAATCTAGTCCCTCTAACTGAATAATTTAGCTGTCCTTACTACTTGCTGAATAAAATCAACCAAAGAGTAATTTATGCCAATATGTATTTGCATTTGCAACCCACGGACTTCCCAGTTTCTTAGGAACTTAGAGTTGAGACTTGAGTCCAGTTGCACATAGCTTCTTATTCATGAAGCATTGGAAGATATGCAACTCTAATGATCTCTAGGTCCAACCATTCATGCCAAGAGGCTTTTAACTTCACAAATGTTTTGCCAAAATTCCTTTGAAACTATTATTTAGTGAGAAAAACTATGCCCTTGCATATTTTACACATCTACAACTCTATTTTCTATCAGCATAGTCTCCCATGCAACAAATTGTACAGCATCATAGAAGACAATCCAATATTGATGGCAAAATAAAAGGCAACCAACTTAAAATTTTGCCATATACACGCACACAACACCCATATATGGTTAGAAACTGATAATTTCTTAGTGTTTGAAGATCTCTTTCTGAAATAGATCTAAATCAGGTGCAGTAATCAGTGATAAATCAGGTAATGTTTGCTTCCTATATGCTCCAAAAAGTCTACATCAATTGTAGTAAGGTATAATGGCATACTGATGACAAATTAATTCATATCAGTCAAGTTAAATACTAACCAGATTCTGGCTCACTAAAAACTAGTATCTCATACATATATACATGTGTGCGCATGTGTGTGAGAGAAAAGTCTGTTGGAATGAAAAAGACATTGATTTATTTTCATACAAGCATGCAGACATCAAGAAAAATAAATATATAAATAAACCTTGACAGAAAAGAAACAGAAAATTTGCGGCCTAATAAGAATTGGACAAGCATATCCAATACCAGCTACAGTTTTGCCTCAAGTTCTAATCATCCCAAACACACAACAAAAGCAAATGTTGCAACAGCAATTTACCAAGAGAAGCCAACTGCTGTTTCTTGCCCGTCCCAGGTGGGCGCCCTCTACCCCGCTTATGGCTTTGTGTCACAGTTCCACTTCCAGAATGACCACTTCCAGGATGACCAGTTGAAGGCGAAGTCAGTGCCAATGACACAGTTCCCTCTGGCCCATATTTCCTAGGCCTTCCTCTCTTCCTTTTGACAGGTTCCCCAGCTGGCACCCCCAATGGTGCACCCACATTGACACCATGAGGTGAAATGGCTGAAGATTCTATTGGTAGTGTGGATCCAATGGTACCACCTCCAATGCTGGGTTGAAATGATAGATTGGAATTAGACAGTGGGCGAATAGTTGGTGAACCATGCAGCTCAGGCTGTGCCGCAGAACCAGCTATTCCCCTCTGCATAAAGTAAGATGCAGAACCAGATAACGCCATTTGGTCCCCCCGATCCATGCATTTACTTCAAACTCCTTTAGAATCTTTTAAAAGTAACTTCGACCTTAATATCCAATATGCCAAAATTTATCACCTAGCCTGTTCTCATATCTAGTACAATAACAAAATGTCGAAATAAATAATTAAGTAATCCTAAATCAGAATACCATAAAATATATGAAATCCAATTTGCGATGAATAATAAGATTGCTAAAGAATAAAATAAATATACCACAGATGTGACTGTAACTTAAGAAAGCCAACCATAAGCACTTCTAATCAAATAAAGGAAGCTTCCAGAAGATAAAATTTCTCAATGACGGCACCATAATTTTATTGAGATATACATATGAAGATCTGAAAACCTTACTGTACAAAATAAAAGGAAAAGAAAAGGACCCCAGACTCAAAGGCAACCCAACATGTAGAAGACAACCATGAAGTACAAGATAGAGTAATGAAAAGGATAGAAAGCTAAGAAGTCATTCGCACAATAAAGAAAAACAAATCACCAATCTCTTGAAAAGCAATGGGTTAAAGAGAAGACACAAACATAAGCAATTTTACAGCTTACCAGACCATAAGAAATAAAGAAACAACAAAAAGGCTTCATATTGAAGATAAAAACCAGATGAACTGGAAAAGGTCCCCTCTCACCAACTCATGATAAACCTTAAACACCAAGCAATTTCCAAGGCAACACCATAACCACAGAGATAAAGCTCAACCTTTGATGCCAACGTCCAGAAAATAAAAACCCTAAAAAGTAACAGAAAAGAAAAAGCAATTACTTCAAGTCAATGCCAACCCACTTTTGAGTTGCCCGCTCAAGATGCGAAAGCAAGCCAAAACAGCTCAAAATGGCACTGTACTGTACACACGGAAAAGCCTGGTGAATTGGGTTATTTTAGAACAGCTTTTACAACCCAAATACAAGATGATCATAATGCATCATGAATCTACAGCTGCAGAAAGAGAAAATAAAAACCCAAATAAAAAAATCAAAGCATCATACTGACATTTCTGGAAACATCCACTCTCCCCGTGAAGACCTCGAAGCTAGTGAGAGAAACCCAAATTCAAAAAGCTTCTCGGGAATTAAAGGAAGAAAGCAACAGTGCAACGAAGCAATTACTAAACAGTGAGAAAGGGAAAAACAGAGCTCGGTCTTTTCTCAGCACAAGTCCTTATCGGGATTGCATAATTTTCTAGGGCTGAGCTCTCCCGCTGTTTCTCTCTCACAGTCACTCGCTCACCCTTTCTCTCTCTAAAATGCCGTCTACCTTTCTCTCTCTAAAACGCGCTTTTTCTCTCTCTCCTATTTGGGTGAGGAACTGATGATGATGATGATGGCATTGTTTCCTGAGATTTCAGGAATAGGCTGGGAGAAGCAACCAAACTCGAACAGAAGAAAAAAGCGTTTCTGGTTCGGATAATACTGAATATTTTTATATTTTCAAAAAAATGTTACTATTATATTAATAAATAAATTAGGGATGTGGTGGGAAAGTTCGGGTCCATGGGGATCGTCAGGGGAGTCTATCCACGCGCCGTTAGACGAATATTCCAATTAAAAACTCTGAATTTTGTACAAGTATCTTTTACATAATTCTATATTATTTCTTTTTTAATAAAATCATAATTGTAATATACTTAAAATTTTTTGTCAATTTAATACCCACATCTGCTAATTCACGACACTTGTAAAATTCTATAATCTATTTATAAAAAATTTAGTATATATTTCATTTAAAATTTACTAATTAAGTCATTGTCAACTCAAATTTTAGAGTGACTTAAACATTTTTTCTATTTGAGTCAAGGTATTTTAAGATTTTATCTACACTATTCTTTTAATCAATTTTAAATGCACACTTCCCATATTGACTTAGCGAATTTAAGTTATGCTAGAATCATGCTTTCCGGAAGACTCGAACTAAGATTGTTAAGAAAACATGCTATCTTTTCGAACTTAGGCCCCTCTTGCTTATTAAAAAAAAAAATAGATCTTTGTATTATATTTTTATTAAAAAATGATAATTCTTCAATTACTCCTATTATAAATATATTCTCCGCTTCATAACATAGTCCTGATCATATCCCTATCTTGACTTTAATATTTTAAATGTTAGTTTTCATTTGATATGCCTGTATTTAATATATTGATACCTAAAATGATAAATGTTACTCAAAATATCAAAGCATCATAAGATGGTACTATTTTTTGTGGGATCTCATACCACTTAAAAATTCTAGAATTTTCAAATCATATTTTTTTTCACTTTGTTAACTTTCATAAAATATTACTTATATTTTTTTATAACAATTTTCAATTATCATATTGATAAATGGTCTGTTAAAGAACTCCAAGCATATAACAAGGCCAAAGGCCTCTACTAACAACGGAGACCAAGAAAGAGAACACAAAATATACATGAATGGTGGCAAAGAGTTAAGGAACAAAGGAGTAATCTCCCCAAAGGAGTACAATGTCAAGGAGGAGGCCATGAAGCGGTCTCCAGTTGGCATATTGTACAGAGTAAGATACTGTAATGCGTTAGGGCATGATTGGGTTCTGTGCATGATTATCTCTCAATATATTGCATTTTTATTATTAGTGGTAAGATCTCACAATCCCTAAGTCAATTTATTTTGCTCAATATCCAATTTTATATAAGATTTCGATACTAATGGCCTTTGTCTTAAGGATTGGTGAGGCTCCGGCTATGGAACTTATAATAGTGTGTGACTTGGCGCTAGTTGGCCTTTCTTGAACTAGCGGGCAAGGTATTCATCACATGAACATCTTATAATATCATAATACATGAAATTTATTTAATAGTACATCTAAAATAATAACACACCTAATACATTCCTGGTTGAGGTAATTGAATCTGTATCGACTTTATTTTTTTAACAAAAACTAAGTTTTATTATTATTTTCTTAAAATTTGACTTTTTTATAATTTTATTATTAAATATAAATTTATCAAAATAAAACATATTATATCTCAATAATTTTTTAAAATATCAATTTAAAAATGTTATATACATTTAATTTATAAAATATATCAATTTTCAATTTTATAAATCAATTAAATTAATGACTTAGAAATTAAATAATGATGCAATGACTCAATCCTTTTATTGGTTGTTAACATTTGGTCTAATTTTCAAAATTTTGTATTGTGTTTATTCTACTCTAATAATTATTATCTAATATTATCTATTTTTATTTTTTTAAAAGTAGATTCACAAAAATTATTTTTCATCTACAAAATCATATTTTATTTCCCATTTTGCTTCCATTCCTAACAACTCTGCATATCAAATGGTTCCTAAAAAACAAAAAAAGTAAATTACATTATGTTATGGGGCTTTAGCAATAAGAATTTCAATTGGCCCAAGTTAATCCAATTCGTTTATAAAAAACATAAAGACTAAACAGTTATCATTTATCGAACTAGACAAAGAATTGATATAGCAAGTTATTTTGAACAATTGGTCCAACATGGCAAAATGACATTGAATAGATAGTTTTTTTAGTTTCACTAGGTAATTTGATCATATCATTATCACTGGCACACCACCAACAAAACTTATAGAAACTCTAATAAAAAATAAAAAAATAGAAGACGTTCAAAATCTATCCCACTACACACAAACTTGCCAAGCCTAAGAGATATCATCATTTACTTTTTCTTATTGTTATATTCCTTTACAATGATCTTCACACTTTGTAAACCCTATTACCTCCACCTTTAGATCCTATAATTCCTTCTTAATCTAAATGATAATATCTCAAATCAAAACACATTCCTTTTTTCTAAGAGATGTGTAAAGTATATGATTATTCTCTTTATTTCGAAAATTTATATTCTCTTTATTTCGAAAATTTATACTCTCTTCTCCTAACATTAAAGAACATGTTATACTGGCATAATATATATTAAAATTACACTTATTTTAACCAAATTAACCTTATATATATTATCTATATAATATTATTAAATATATATTTGGTTAATATAAAAGTATTAAATTTTTAATTTTTAAATAAATTGAATTTATACTTTTTAACACAAAATAAATAATATTAAAATAAAAATGGTAAAATTGGTCTTTTAATAATTTATATTTTTAATAAAAATAATATTTTAAAAATATTTTAATCAAATTTTAAGTTTAGAGAATTTGTATATATATTTTTTAAAATAAAAAAATAGATTAAATTACTTATATTTTTTATTAAATTTTTTAATTAAAATATAACAAGTGTATACTTTTTTAATAATATTATAATAAATTTATAATTTTGATAAATAATTATATTATTCTTCAATTAAATTATATAACCGTTATAATATTATTAAATAATTATATATTTATTATATTTTAATTAAAAAATAATATTAAAAAAATTGTATCAAGTTTAATCCTATCAAATAAATCAGGTTACAGTATTTAAAAATATGATGAGGGAATAATTTACTCAAACAAAAATATGCATAACAACACGCGCTTTCTAAGTCGCGTGGAAAGAGAGAAAGCTGATGACAAGACGTAAAAGATGACTAACTTTGTTTGCATGTGACTTATCTCTATTTTCTGTCTTTCCATATTATGGCAATGGTCCCATTCTTCCAAAAAATATCTATTAAAAGTAACGATAACCTCACCCACCCCCCTCTCTCAAACTCGTGTTTCCCTCCGAATCCTAATCTCCATTATTAAATATTAATTGATGTTTGACGCTTCCGACACAGATTTTGTGTTTAAACTTTAAATTTATTTAAAGTTTAAATTCTAGAAAATCTATCAGGTATCTATCATATCAGAATAACAACGTTTAAAACTTTATATTTATAGAAATAAGTAAACAGAAATAAATTATTTTTTGATAATTTAGGTTTATTTTTAAAAATATTTTAAATATATCAGGTTGAAATTAAAAAAAATGTGCTTAAGATTACTCAAAATAAGAATAGTTTGAATAAAATTCAAGAATACTAAATAAATATAAAAATTTAATTAACCTCAAAGAGCTTATCTCGGATTTCTATAATAAAATTTTAAATAAATCATAATAACTTTTTTTAAGTTTGATTAAATTATATACAATATTTTTTACCTTAAAAAATTATTTTGTTCCTTTAAAATTTCATATATATTACAAAAACCTCACTTATTATACTCTTTCTAAATTATTTTTTACCCAAAATACATTTTTTCTAAAGGATAAAAGCATTCTTTTTCTCTTTTATTTTTCAAGAAATTTTTTTTACACTCATTGTTTGTTGTGTTTATATTTATATAATGTATATTATTCTTTTATTAAAATGTTATTCCAACCAAAGTAGTACTCAATTATAATGTAAAATTTCAATATGAAATAATAATTTTATTTTTAAATTAACGATAAGTAGTTTCACTTTCCGCCGGAATGAATCTGAAGTGAAAAATGAATAGTAAAAAGATATTATTGCTATATATATATATATCAAATATTAATAGAGTAAGATAATATTTTTTAAAATAAAAAATATCTAGTGTAATTTTGCAGACATAAAAAGAATTGGCGTAATTTATTCCAAAATTTGAAAACGACATAAATAAAGTTTGATTAAACTTTAAATTCTTCCCATCATCAAATTCGTCCGCGTAAGTATATTATAAAGAATATAAGTACTCATCTCGTGGGGACAACTTTCTTTGGTAGGGAAGAGGAAAGGAATATGGAAAAGAAATGGGGGATGGATTGTATTCTTCTTTCATTTGATATGTGGTTTTAGGATGGAAAAAAAAAAAAGAATAATTGTAGGATTTATACGTTATTTACATTATTTTCTTTCATTTCTTTCCCTTTCAAGTTGGAAGAAAGAGGAAGTAAAAAAAAAAGAAAGAAATGTGAGTAAATTAATAAAATAATATATTTAACATATATAATAAATAATTATAATTAATATATTTAATTAGATAAACATAATAAAATAATTTAATATTTTATTTATTTCTATATATTCTCCTTTCATTCACGAAATTAAATAAGGAGAAAAAATATTTTTTTTATTGTTTTATATCAAATATAGTGAAAAATAACTTATTACCTTTTTTTTTTCATTTTCTTTATTTCTATCATACCTTCTGTTATCATTTCTTTTTTACCAAAAAAGGCATAAAAATATAAGAAGAATTAATAATTAATAAGCTAAAATGTATTTTTGGTCCCTTAACTTTGCTTCATATTTCATTTTCACCCCTTAATTTTATTTAGTTTCAATTTTATCTCTTAATATTTCTTTTGGTTTCACTTTTATCTTTTTAACTTTATTTAATTTCAATTTAGTCTTTTAATTTAACTTTAAATTTCAAATTCATCTTTTAATTTCATTTAATTCTAATTTGATAATTTAATTTTACTCTAAGTTTCACTTTTATCCCTTAATTTTATTTTTGTCTAATTTACTTTAATATAATTTATCATTTTATTTTATTTTATCCACGAGTCACATAGAACATTTTTGTTAAGTATTTTAATTTAATAATGTTAGAGGGGAAAAAACATTTTAATAGTTTTAAAAAATTAATTATTAAATTAGACCAAAATAAAATTAAAGGACAAAAATGAAATATGAGATAAAGTAAAGAGATCAAATTGAAATCAAATAATGTTAAGAGATGAAAATAAAATTTAATATACAATTAAATAATTAAATTAAAATTAAATGAAGTCAAGGGACGAAAGTAAAACTTAAAATAAAATTAAGGAATCAAAATAAACTAAATGAAATTAGAGAATGAAAATGAAACCTCAAATAAAATTAAATGACCAAAAGTGCATTTTTGCCTAATTAATAAAAAATATATAATTTTTTTCTTGATCAAATATAAAAAATAAATAAAGGAATGTATAGCAACGTTTATTCAATAACACTAACACTAATTCCTCTTGTCAAATAGAGTTGAGATAATTAGTTATATTTTGGTCTACATTTATTTTATCTTAATATCTAAATTTAAAAATATTTAAAATATTCTTATTTAGTTCACTAATATGTCTCATAGCATCTCAATTTAACAACTTAGATGATATATACACACACAAAAGTAAGATATTTGTATTTAATGCATTAATATGATTATTAGCTTTTAAGATATTCCAAGGTAAGAGTAATCTCGTTTTGGGTGATTTATCAATTATTTAAGAGAATTTAATCGTAATAAAATTTAAAAAGTGTTTTAATTGTAGTAAAAAATAATCTAAGCATCTTACATTCAACCTTTCGAAGTGTTATTTTATTTTCTAGTTATTTTTAATTGAATGGTCCATCATATACAATAGAGTTATTCATGGACAAGGTCGAGCCGGGTATTTAGTAGGCCCGCCGATTAAGGCATTGGGCTTATTTTTATACTCGTAACCTGATCCAACCTGAACAAATCTCGTTTTATGTTAAATTAGAGCGGGTTAGGGCAGCCCGAGCCTTTTATTTATTTATTTATGAGTAAATACTTGTAATATAAAAATATCTTTTTGCAGACTCATAGGCATATATTTCAAAATAATAAACTTTTAGAACTCTCATATTTTTATCAATAATAAAAAAATAGTCTAGTATTATCAAGCAAAATAAAAGCTATATTAGCATATTTCACCTTAAGTAAATATATATTTTTTTATTATTCAACAAAAGAAATAGTAGTAAGCATACACATCAATGATAAAAATAATTAAAAAGTAATGAGGGTTTGAGTATGTAATGAAAGTTGCAGCATGTAAAAAGAATAAGATAAAATAAGAATACAATATATATATATATATATATATATAAATAAGATGACAAGATGTTGATAAATTAACAAAAAAAGTAACTGTTAGAATGAGTTGAGCAAAACATATCTTTACTCGTGGCTTGCCTCAACCTAATATAATTTTATTTAAAATTCTATTCATTTATATTTTTTGACCGAACCAACTTAACGTGATTAAGCCACGTTAGGGCAATCCTCTAAGGCCTAACAAGCAAATAAACACCCTTAATATACAGTATATTACCTTCAATTCCTCAAATTATGACTCACCCTTGGGACCTGACCCACAAAACAATGTTACTTATTTTTTTGTCAAAAATGAAATAATTTTATCTTATCCATAGAAATTAATTGTATTTTACGTCTAAAATTTCGAATGCATCAAATTAATGTGAAAGCTTTACGCAATATTTGGTATTTGATATTTAAAATATATTTCATTAATTTTAAAATATAAACTATATTTTATTATTTCTTGAAATTTATATATTAATTTTATAATTAATATTATTTTAAAAATATTATCTGGTCAAAAAATCAAAAGGAAGTTTTTTAAACCACTTAGTCCAAACAAAGGGAAAAATATTCTTAATCATAATATAAAATTTAAAAAATAAATAATTTAGCCTTTCCCTTGGCTCTTATGCTTTTCTTAATTCAATTAAAAGAAAAAGCAAGAGGATGAGTAATGATTAAAATATTTTTTAAAGTATTTTATTATAAAGTATTTGTAAATTTGAAAAAAAAAAAGGTGAAGAGAGAGGAAATGAATTTTATACATATTTTCTCTTTTTATGTTATTGTATTTTCAAAATTTATAAAAATTTTACAATAAAAAACTTTAAAGGAGTACCCTTCTTAGCAATTTAAAGTCTATATATAATTTTAAAAATCTTAATTTTTCTCAAATTGGCCTACATTAAGAAGTAATTGAAAAGGAAACCTTTCACCCAAAAAGAAAACTTTAATTTTTGAAAAAAATTATATTTTATCCTTTTTAATAATAATTTAATTATAACATTAGTATTTTAACTTTGAAATGTACTTTTTTCAAACTAGTATAAAAAGAAAATAATTATTTACTTATCAACTTTAATATTTATTAGTCATATGACTAATAAAAGTCAAATTTTACTTATTGCTATTTAATAGTCATCCATTTGCCATTCCAATGCAATGCATTTTCATTTTCTTTGAACAGATTTAAGATTTGTTGATTATGCCATCGAAACGAAGAAAGAAAGAGGCTGTCTTTGAGAGCTTAGGAGGAGATCAATAGGTGGCTTAATACATGGCTGCGATCACATCTGCTTCTACTACGAGGCTCTAGTAAGACCTCTACACATTTACATACGTAATTCCTTGAGTTGAATACCTCTCAACCTTGACAAACCATATCCCTCACCAAAGTGGACATAGATCAAAAAAAGTGGATGGTTGAATGGACCTATCCATATCACAGTACCCCATTCAAACAATCATAGAATCTGGGCTTTGATCACGCTACCATCTAATCTAGTTTGGTAGTCTAAACAAAAAGGTCTTGACAATGTCCCTTATATACAACCAATGTGAGAAAACTAGTCAAGGAATTTAGATCATAAAAGCACTAATGCCATGCTAAATAAATGATTTTTTGGCAAAAGGCCATGTAAATTCTTCTGAATGCCAATGGCTACTAGTTAAATGAAGTAAAGGGATGGCACAAACAAAACAAAAGACCAACCAAAGCCAACTAAATCAATCTTAACATAATATGAAAAATCAAAATGATCGTACTATTGAGCTGCAGATATATGAAGAAGGTGAGAACTTTGGTTCATAGACTAACAAATCCTTAATCTTGCTTCTGACATTTTCTTCCCTACGTTTGCTTTCTTGCCTAATGAAATAGGAAAAATGGCTAATGAAGAAGATGAATTTGGTCTCAAAACGGTGAGTATTGATATGGCAAATGGATGGCTACAATGGCTCAAGAATGGATGGATGAGATGCAATTCTAAATCAGTTAAAAAAAGTGAAAAAATAGTGTTATTTTACTCCTAGGTCTCAGACTGCCTCTGGGTAAAGGATTTGTTCCCCTTTTAAGATATTTCAAGGTAAGAGTCATCTCATGTTGGGTGACTTATCAATTATTTAAGAGAATTTAATTGTAATAAAATTTAAAAAGTATTTTAATTATAGTAAAAAAATAATCTAAACATCTTACATTTGACCTTCTCGAAATGTTATTTTATTTTCTAGTTAATTTTAATGGAATGGTCCATCATATATAATACATTGCCTTTAGTTCCTCAAATTATGACTCAACCTTGGGACCCACAAAACAATGTTACTTATTTTTTGTCAAAATGAAATAATTTATCTTATCTGTAGAAATTAATTGTATTATAAATCTAAAATTTTGGATGTATCAAATTAATGTGAAAGCTTTAAGCAATATTTGGTATTTGATATTTAAAAGATGTTTCATTAATTTTGAAATCTAAAATATATTTTATTATGTTTTAAATTTTATATATTAATTTTATAATTAATATTATTTTTAAAAACATTATCTGCTCAAAAAATAAAAACGAAGTTTTTTAAATGACTTAGTTCAAACAAAGGTAAAAACATTCTTAACCATAACATAAAATAAAATAAAAAATCTAGCATTTCCTTTGGCTTTTATGCTTTTCTTAATTCAATTAAAAGAAAAAGGAAGACGATGAGTAATGATTAAAAGATATTTTAAAGGATTTTATTATAAAGTATTTTTAAATTTTAGAGAAAGTAGGTGAAAAAAAAGAAAGTGAATTTTATACTTTTTTCATGTTATTTTATTTTCAAAATTTATAAAAATTTTATAATTAGAAACTCTAAAGTAGCCTTACACATTACACACTCCTTAGCAACTTAAAGTGTATGTAGAATTTTAAAAATTTTAATTTTCTCAATTTGGCCTACATTAAGATGTAATTGCAAAAGGAAACCTTTCACCCAAAAAAATCTTGATTTTTGAAAAAATTATATTTTATCCTTCTTAATAATAGTTTATTTATAACATTGATATTTAAACTTTGAAATATATTTTTCTAAAAAATTACTATAAAAAGTGAAATAATTATTTATTTATCAAATTTAATATTTTTAGTCACATGACTAATAAAAGTCAAATTTCAAGTTTTCGAAATTCACTTGTTGCTATTTATTTAACGGAACTATTAATTTTATTGTTTAAAAGACTTATTTTACTTAATGTGAATATCACAAATTAACTTATTTTTTTCTCAAAATAAAAAATGTAAGTTGACTTTAAAAAGTTCAAAAGTCAATTTTTATTAGTTATATATTTATTATATGTTAAATATAACAAATGGTTAATTATTTTATTTTTATGATAATTTAAGAAAACAAAATGTTACATTTTAAAAATATCAAGACTATAATTCAGAGGATAAAAATTTTTTTCCCCTCAACTTTACAAAGCAAACAAAATGTTTCTTAGCATTTGCTTCTCTTTCTTCAATTGAAAAGAATAATAAGACCGTCTTCCCTGACTACTAAGTGAAGATATATTAAAATAATAAACAACATTTTTCTTCATTAGGCCCACATAGGATCCCCGATTATATTCCAAATATGGAAGTACTTGGATCCAAAGTTTATAATAAAATATCCAAAAACTTTGGAAGACAACTTTAAGGTTTTTATATTGCATTTGACCACATTTGTCCTCCCTTAAGATTTTTGACAAATTATGATGACAAACTAGTCTTTCTCCTTGCGAGAGGTAGGGAAATGTAAAAAAAAATTCTGTAGGTCCCACAAAAAATTTAAAATTTTTTAAAAATTAAAAAAAAATTATGTAAATAATAACCATACAGATATATACTATTTATATACGGACATCACACAATCTTAGCACGTAATTCTGTAAAAATCACACTATTTATAAGCCGGGCCGTTCTGTTCCCAAATCATGGCATTTACAAGATTTTATATAATATATTGATATATTGATGCTAAGTCACGGTCCATATTTATGGTTCTTTAAATCATGTCAATAATTCGAAAGAAAGTACGTAGGAGTAAATTTACACATTTCGTGCATTTGAATCCTTTGTTGTGCGCCTTTGCACAGACATTGGGCTGTGCAGCATATCTTAGCCGTTCACTCAATCTGCGGTTGCTGGGGTGCCATGTCCTCCCCCATTACATGAAAATGCACTATTTTTTAAGATTCATTCTGAAGATAAATTTCCGTACTTTGAACGCTGCGTTTTAGCTTCAAATTCAGAGGGGCACACCAGAATTCTAAAAATCCAGTTTGGTGGCATAATAAAAAGAGAAAGAAAAATAGAAATAAAAAAATTTATGTAATATTTATTTTATTTTTATAAGTGTTATTCAATTATTATTTAATGTTATCTATTACTTATTAAAAATAAAAATATTAAAATTATTTTTCATTTACAAAATTATATATATATATATTTTTTATTTTTAATTTTATATTTAACTTTTTACATTCTAAATGAGTTACATGAGACAATGAATCAAACACTTTGGAAACGGAAGCCATGTTGAAGATGATGATGAGGAAGGAAAAGGCAAAGAAAACAAAAATGAGGAAAGGTCATATTCCTTCTTAGATTTCCTTAGAAAATATGTTAGTACTGTGTTTGGTTATACAGAATCGAAGCTCATATTGGGTCACGGAAATGGCTGATCGAGTGCCTCTGAAACAAAATGCGTGAAATCGCCACCTCCTGTAGGAAACCGTTCGTCTCTTTTCTCTATATCTTTCTCAAGCTTCGCTTGTCTTAATCTTTGAGGATTTAGGTTCTAGCAAATAGTACGGCGATGTGTATTAGTTGCAAGTTATGGTGTCTTCCTCTAAATTTGAAGACAAAACGCAGCGTTCAAAGCTGCAGGCGTGTTTGGTAGGAGAAGTGAAAGGAAAAATAAAAAGAAAAATTTTGTATAATATTTATTGTGTTTTTATAATAATAATTATTTTATTTTATCATTTTTTAAAGAATAGTAAAAATTATTTTTTATTTTTAAAATTACTTTTTATTTTTATTTTTATTTTTATGCTTAATTTTTTTAATACCAATCAGTCATGTTTAGGAATGCGGGAGCCCAACAAGCGCATGATTAAATGAATAGTTGAGTTCTCCTGCACAGTCCAGCGTCCTGTGCAAAGGTGCACAATAAAAGATCCACACCCATGGTTGTAGGTTCTCGTAATCTCACTGAGTATTTTTAGTTTATTTTCATGCAAAATATGTGTTACAAAATCAATGTGATATATTTTTACAAAAATAACAAGTCAATAAAAATATAGCTACTTGGCAGATTGTTCAATAAAATTACAAACTTTTTAGAGAATAATAATTTAGAAGTGAATCATAATATATATATATATATATGTATTAAATTTTTATTAAAAATTTGATATTAAATAACGGAAAGTTTTTATCTAAATAAATTTTAAAAATTTTAATTTATGTATACTTTAGAAGTTACTTTGTGAATGGATCAAATATTTAAATTTTTGTTGCATGACTGGTCAATTAGCCATTGATCAATCACAATGATTTATAGTAAGGAAAAAAAGGAAATTGTATTTATTTATTTCAATTTATGTTTCTAATTATAATATTTTTTTAATTAAAAAAAATAATCCACTCTTTTATCTATTAGTTGCATTAATATAAGCCACTTATTATTTAAATTAAAAATTTTTATATTATAAACTTACAAAAATATTATTATTATTACTATTAACATTGCAATTGTTTACTCTCACTTTCATTTTTCCTTCATTTTTTTCATTATTAGCCTTTAATCACTATTGTGATCCATGTTACTATGGTGGCTAGAACCAGATCTAAAATTAGAGGTTAGGCCTTGGCATAAAAACTCTATCATCCTTTAAATTTTTTCATTAAATAACATATAAATAAAATATGATATTGAGTCACTTAGAGTTAACTCAAATAGTAAAAATACGTTAAGAATATGAGTAATGTTAAGAGTTTAATCCCTATATAAAAAAAAGACATAATCTAAGAGGGCAAATATTTGGATCTCTTGCATTTATGGAATAAATATAAGAGTAGATTTAAACGCAAAAATGAGAGAAGAAGAGAGGAATTAGGACCTATTCATTCTCAATGAGTCCCATACACTTACTAGGTCTTACATTTACCTTCAACATTTACTCCAAAATGCAACACATTCTCACTCGTTGTGATGCCAAGTCTTGGTCAAAGGATGAGGTGAAAAAATAGTATGCTCATCGGAAAAGAAACCCAAAAATGTAATCCCCTAAACTAGCCCTCATCCATCTTCTTTCGGTCATCACACTAACATTTTAGTTGAAGATTATGAACAAATTAGTTAGAAAGGCGAAGATGGTTGAAAAAACAAAATTTAAGTAAAAAAATATTATAGTGATTTTGAATTATTAAATTTCTAAATTTAAATGATAAACACTTATTTTAATGGAATTATTAAATTAAGGAGTTTGCTTGTAATTTTTTGAGATTAGGAGAAACATTACGATTAAAATCAAAGATCGGATGGATTAATACAATTTCTCAAAAAACAAAATACCTTTTATTTGTTATATTTTGATAAATTATAAATATAAAATTAAATTATATAAATCTCTTTTAACTTTTATTAAAATTATACGAATATTTCTTTTACTTTTAAAATATATATAGATATTTCCTAAAATGAAAAGTTATGTAATTTTTTAATCTAATTTTAATTTTTTACTAAAACACCTTTTATTAATTACTCTTGCATATTTTTTTATAGAGGATATTTTAATAAAAAAATTAAAATTAAATTAAAATACATATTTTAAAAATACAAGATAAATATGTATAATTTCAATAAAATTAAAAAAATGTGTAATTTGCTCTAAATATAATTATTTTGTGATAAAACTTTAGCATCCAGTACATCATTTGCGAAGAGCAACATCCCATCAAAGAAAAATTAAGACAAGTAGGACTAACAGTAACACCATCTAAAGCTAAAAGCCAAAAGACAATAATAATAATTGGCCTATAATTTTCTCTTGTCCCTTTCAGCCATATCCAGTGCCCAGAAACGGAAGGAAAATGAGCTGACAAGAAGGATGAGATAAAAAGTTTGAAAGGAATAAGTGGTGTCTTTTAATATAGAAAAGGTTGATTTTCTCGGGCAAGTATGAGTATTTTCTTGACTAAGAAATCCTACTTTTATTTTAGGATCTTTATCTTTCTGCTTGCTAATTTGAACAAAAGAATTACTGTCAAAATTTTTAAACCAATTAACTCTATTAGTTAGAAGTAAAAGGATAAGCTACCCCTTTATAAACAACACTAGAATTGTGATTATATTAACACTTTATTTTTTCAAATTAAGAGAATAATGAGATTTGACATCTGTTACCCAAATATAATTACATTTAATTGCTTGAACTAGCCTTATGTGGTTGAATATATAAATACTTAGATTCAACAAAAAAATTGATAATACTTTTAAATATAATAATAAAATATAATAAAAACTACTTTTGCTTAAACTTGATATATTTTTTATCTTTTACACTTTCACATAATTGTTAAAAAGAATAAAATATATATCTACGAAACACAGTAAAATACCAAGATTTCCATGGAAAAGGGAAAAAGAAGGTTTTTCAACTCTGAAAATAATCTCAGTTCAATGTCTGGTTGGGGAGAGTTTACTGTCGTACGTAGTTGCTTGAGCAAACGCAAGTTGTTTATACCGGGCCCGACATCCTTCCCGTCCGTATCAATTTGAAGAACTGGGCTTGTAATGTTGTGGACCGTGTGGTTAGCAGGATTGGAATTTTCTGGATTTAGTAAATAAATATATAATATTTGGATAAAAATATAAAAAAAATAAAAAGTAAGCGAAAAAAAAGAAAAGTGGGTTACATTTCTACTCTTTTGTATTTTTTTCCCCTAAATACATAATATATTACTCCAAAAAATTATGAAAATTCTTTTTAGCAGAAGGGTCAAGCTACCAAGAGCTCGACCGTTTAGTAGCCATTATATGGGGGACATTTTTTATTCAAATGTGTGCATCTCTTTTGGTTAATAAATAGAATAAGTTAAATGAAATAAAACAATGTTATAAAAAAAAATTTGGATGAGAAATCTATATTAAAAGTAATATATATATATATATATATATATTTGTATTTTGCGTACCTGATAAATTTCAAATATCAGGTATTAAAATTGTCAAATTTTATTGAATGCCGATAGGGTTTAGATATTGAATATATATTTCAAATTCAAATATCTAAAATTTGATCAAGTATTCATCAAAAGCTTAGGCATAGATTCTTATTTCTTTGTCATGAAGTTTTTAATAAAAATATAACATATATAAAAATATTTTTTAAAAAACTAATCATATAATATTAAATTGTAATAATCATATATTTATTTTTTAAAATTTTACACTCATCATATATTCATTAAACAACTTGATAATAAAGATATAAATGCTTGGCAAAAGATAGAATGACAATTTGGTTCAAACATTTGTTTGAAAGATTGGATGAAATTGAATAATAAAGAAGCGATTTTAAGACCCTTCACTGCCACTCACAACTTCAAAATTTGTGCTCCTCTTAATTGAGGGTTTGGGAGGGAATGAAATAAATTAGTGAGAATATTTTAAACAAAATATGATACAATTATTAGTATATCCTCTTCAACCTTTCATTTAAAATTGTTTGAAGGGTAATAATAAAAAAAATTATAAATCATTCTATTTCATTAATTTCTATTACAAATTTCAAACAAAAATAAAATGGTTCATCTTTTTTTAAATTAAATTTTCAAATGGGATGACATAAAACTTCTATTCCATTATCTCATTAACTCTTAAACATAGTATAAGTTTTCTCCATCCATCAACTGCCATTTTTTAATAGATATCTGAATTTGAAATATATATGGCTTATAGTTGAACCTTCTGATAATTTGATACAATTTTACATTTTTAATAACCAATATTCAAAATTTATCAAGTACTTGACATATTAAAAATATATTATATTATATTTTTTATTACAGATTTTTCATCCAACTTATTTTTTTATTTTTATTTTTAGAGCATCATTTTGTTTTATTTAAATTATCTTATTTATTAATTAAAAGAGACACATGTATCTTTGAAAAAGTCTCTTCCATAGTGCTCGAGCTTTTGGTAGCTTGATTCGAATTTGGAATTTCTTAATTGAGTAGAGATCAAATATCTTTTAAATAGAAGAACATGACATAAGGAGTAAGATTATGTATGGAATTATTTTTTTTCTTTTCATCCACTTCCTCTTCTCTCTCTATTGTTCTCTACTTGAGAGATATTTTATCATTTATTCATTTGAAAAAAATTCAAATCTAACTTAAACCCTAAGAGAATTTGATTTTTAAAACATTAGATACTAATACTGCAAAGAAAAAACATGCGGATACTAAATTCTTTTTACCTAAAAGGAAACTAAATCACTAACACTAAGAAAATTCTATGATGTTTAAAGATATGAATAGTAAAGTTAATTGTATTAAACTTTATTGAAATTAGATATTTAAACGTGTAAATGAAAATATATTTAGAGTAATTTATACAAATCTCCACTGAAATTTGTTGAAAGTATATAAATTTTTATTTTATTTTTAAAATATACATAAATTTATCTTAAAATAAAGAATAATTTATACAAACTTCCTCTCGTTTTTGCTGAAAGTACACAGATATTCTCTTTATTTTCAAAACATATACAAATTTTTCTAAAAATAAAAGGTAAATAAAACATACCTCCCATTTGCTTTTAGGGTAGGTTTATATATATTTTGAACATAAAAAAAAAGTTTATATAATTTCAGCAAAACTCATAGAAAATTGGTATAATTTACTTTTTATTTTAAGAAAGATTTATATATGTTTTGAAAATAAAAAAAAGGTTTGTATATCAGCAAAATTTAGAGGAAACATGTGTAATTTACTCATATATTTATCATATATCAGGGCCAGAATTATCTAATGTGTGCAAATGCCTCCTCTCAAATTTTTTTTTTAAAAATATATATAATATTGAGTTTTAATATTATACTCTTATATTTTAAACTCTTTTTCTTTCTCTTTCTTACACATACATATAACTAGGTTATGTAATTTTTTTATTTGATATTTTAATTTGATTTTATTGAACTCACATATGTATTACATAACTTTCACTAAATGAAAAAAACTTTATTATTATTATTGTTGGTGCTGTTGTTTCCTCTTTCTTTCTCTTATAGATATATATATATATATATATATATATATATATTAGTTTTCTCCTTATATTTCTTTTTTTTCTTTGAATTTCTCCCTCCTTTTTTTTTCCCCTCAAATTGCCCTTAGTTAAATACGTTGCATTGCCCTCATTGGTTTAAGGTCTCGCTCCGTATATAATTGAAAAAGAGTTAGACACCTAAATTTTAGATTGCAGTTTTTCAAATTGCAAGAGATCCTCCTAAATGAGAGTGGCAATTTGACAAAATTTTCTTCACTGAGGAGAGGGATGAAAGCAGATTTTTTCTTGTCATGAATATCCTATCACTATGGATGAGGACTAGCAGATGTTGTTGCTCTTGATATGGATTATTTAGATCATATATATTTTTTTAATAGTCTAGATTATATATATTTTAAAATTTGATATATATATATATATATTAATTTTAAAAGAAGTAAAATGTATAATAAAATAATTTTTTAATTGTTATCTTATAAATTGGGGATTGAGATTAAAAAATAAAAAAATTTAAATTTGAATTATCTAAATCAGAGTAAAAATGTAATAGAAGATCAAATGAGAAAAGAGAAAAGAGAGGGAGAGATGAGCCCTGACATATGAATCTCATATAAAATGGGGCTCACCTCTCTCTCTCTCTCTTCTCATTTCAATTGAATTCATTTCAAAAGATTCACTTTTATAGATGATCATTATTTAGAAATCGAATAATATTCTCTAGAGATCATGTGATATTGATATAACAAAAGTACTTTTATTTACTCAATTACTTTAGAATATATAATTATATATTTATAATATATATAGTGATGTATTTAATTTAAAATTATATTATTCTAATTTTTTAAAAATATTTTACTAAATTTTTGTAAGTATTATAATTAGTCTTAATACAATTTTACAAATTTAGAAAGTCCCCTTGTCCCACGAAGACACAAAAGCTCCCAATGTTGCCATCCCTATTTGTGAATCGATTCATTATGAACTGTAATTAGTACATAAATTTCTTTTTAAAATAATTGATCATTATTTTTATATAAACATTCTAGTAATTCCCACTAAATCAATAAAACATCATGATCTGAAATGGCTTCTAGACATACACCTACAAAAACTTAGAATAGGGAAATTTTGCATATGTAAATAAATATGGCTACAAGCATGAAGAGTGGCTACAAGCCTGATGCAACTATTTCTATTGGAGCTCTGAAAGCCGAGTGTATTGATGGTTATCCGGCTATTTTTTATCACTCAAATTGGGACGTTATTCTTCCCGACATTTGCAATACATTCGCACGTTTTCAAAGGAGAAGAGGAGTTGCGAAAAATAAACAGCACACCGATCATTTTAATTACCAAGATGGAGGCCCCTGAATGTATGTCACAGTCTAGACCCATATCCCTCTGCAACATTCTCTACAAATGTATCCCCAGGTTAATCATTAATAGACTCAAGCACGTTTTGTCTGAAATAATCTCACCAGCGCAAGCTAGTTTTATCTCTGGGAGATATATCCAGGATAATATAGTGGTGGAACAGGAAATAATGCGTATCATAAAGAGTCTTAAAGGAAGTAAGAGGAAGTAAGAGTTTCTTTGCTATTAAAATTGATATGGAAAAGACTCATGATAGGAACGCTTTAGAGGTCAAAATTCCTGATGACCTCTTGAATATTATCATGAGCTGTATTACGTCAGTTTCATCTCAAGTTTTTTGGAATGGCATAAAGATAGATATTGTCAACCCCACCAGGGGTCTCTGCCAAGGTGATCCTTTGTCTCTATATACATCTTTGTAATTTGCATGGAAAAACTCACCTATATTATTGAGGAGGCCGTTCTTGAGAACAAGTGGAAGCCTTTCAGAATTAGTAGAACGAGCCCCCATATCTCACATTTGATGTTTGCAGATGATCTTATCTTTGGGTGAGGCTCCTTTAGAGCAGATCAAGTGCACAATAAGATGTTTGAAGTTTTTTCTTTTGATCTCTCTGTCCATAAGGTGAATGCTTCCAAAGCTAACATTCCTTTCTCTAAGAATGTGAACCCTATGCTAAAAAGACAAATTTCGGAAATTTCTAGCTTTGATATCACCGAGAACCTGGGCATGTATTTGGGGGTTTCTTTATCTTACTCTAAGGGGCGATGTGCAAGGACTTTCAGGTTATTGTCAATAAGGAGAAGAGAAGGCTCTTAACGTGGAAAGCTAGCTGCTTAAGCTTAGCAGGAAGAATTACTCTTTCAAAATCGGTCCTTGGCTCTATTCCCATCTACTCAATGATGGTTGCTAAAATTCCAAAAGGTATCTATTAGGAGATTGAGAAATTACAAAGAAGCTTCATTTGGGGACATGACACTGGTGTTAGAAAGGCCCATCTTATTGGGTGGAACAAGATGTATATGCCTAAGGCTAATGGGGGTGTGGGGAACTAACACCTTGAGGCAATGAATGATGCGTGCCTGTTGAAGATTGCTTGGGGGCTCAGACGCAGTTCTCAAGGCCTTTGGACTGAAGTTCTCAGATACAAATGATGCTCACTAAATTATGACACCGCAAGTGTACGGGTCGAATCGTAGTACGTGATGAATCAAGGTCGTTCCCTCAGAGAATCAATACAAATTACAATTAGGCATTAGAGTTCTCATGTTCATTTTAGTTAAACTATCAAATTATAAATGGATTTATGAGAATGATGCAAAAACAAATAATAAACGATAGTTGTATTGGAATTATGCAATCAAAAACACCTTAGGAATTTTAATCCCCTTTTTATCAATTGTCAATTATTTCCTTTTTAATTAAACAGCTTAATTCAAATTTTATAGTCAAGGTTAAAGTAGGTGCAATTGTCTTTCGATCCAATTGAACCCTTATATCCACTCACGCTTGATGTCTCAAGGAGAGGTTAATACTTTATTACGTGCAGACCTTCTTTTGACTACCTAGGGCCCTTGAGAATATTTCTATCTCAAGTGCAAATTAGATTATATCCAATCCTAAGTTGTTTAACCAATGGTCTATAAGCAATTTCCTTCCATCAAAGGTTAATCACTCAATCCACAATCAAACTAAAGGAGGCCACCCAATAGAATGAAATATAATTCAGATTAAACAATACTATTCTCAATAAACTGCAGAATCAACAAGGGAAAATAATTTCTACAAATAAAAGGTTCATAAAATTCCTAAAGATTACAAAATCTAGCCGCTCATGGCTTGAATTCCACAGACAAGTTCAGCAAACATGTTTAATATCATCAACTAAGAGAGGAGATGGAGTAGAAACACCTAATCGGAAGAGAAATCACTAGAATCGATGAATTCCCCGATCAAATTGAAGCTCTCCAACACCTTGGATGTGTTTTCTTCACTCCTAGTCGGCCAGAACTCGCTCCAATTGCTTCATGATCCGAAACCCTAATTCTCCCCGCCTTCTATAGCTTGATAAATAAAACTGTGCGTTTCAGGGTCCGATCTCGCTATGGCGAGGAGTGCTTCTCGCTATAGCGAGATCTCTTAGAGTTCCTAGATTTCTTCTTTTCTCGCTACTGCTACGCTATAGCGAGTTTTTTCCTGGAATTTGTATGATTCGCGACTTCGCTGTGGCGAAGTACCTCCCTCGCTATAGCGAAAGTGTGTTTTCGCCATAGCGAATTCCATCCTCGCTGTAGCGAGAGTGCTTGATCCACTCGTACTTTCTCACTTCTCAGCTTCCTTCTCATTTCTCAATCCTTTCTTTCTTCTTCTATCTTTCCTGAAATTGAAATCAATCAAAAAGTGAGGCTCAAACTGCTAAAGAAAACATAATCAAGCACTTTCTTTATTTTATTTGATTGAATCCATTTTAACTCTATTAATCAAGAAGAAAGCATTTGACTCTCTAATTTTTATCTCAAATATAATCATTTTATATCATAAATTAGGGAGTTATCAACAAACATAATAAAGGAGCTTGCCCAGTCACTGTTCCTGCGGCAAGTCCAACGGCTTCACCTTTGTGGACAGCTTTGTCTGCAGCGTGGCATTTTTTCAGAAGAGGGTTCTGTTCATGCAATAGGAGATGGGAAGTCTACCAACTTTTGGAGTGATAAGAGGGTAGATAATGGGTTAATCCTTGCTTGCGACGCTGATCTAGTCAAGACGCTGCTACACGACATTGTGGGAGTGCTGATATGGCCACCTCGTCAGGTGAATGGAACTGGGGACTTCTTCAGCAGCTCATTCCTTCATCTGTGTACAGGAAGATTCAAGCCATCCCTCTCCCAAGTGATTGACTCAGGCTTGATGCTGTCAGGTGGTGAGGGACACCAGATGGAGAGTACAGTGTTTCCACCGCTTATATGATCATCTTCGGAGAAAAGCTCGGTAACGCGGCCCGCTTTTGGAAGCTAATTTGGAGGTGGCCAGGTCCTAAAAGGATTAGGGTCTTTCTTTGGCTGCTGGCACACAATAGAATTCACACTAAAGATATTCGAAGGAGATGGGGGATGCGCTCGTTGAACTGTCATGCTTGCACGGGATCCGAGACTGCTTTGCATGTGTTACTTGACGGTGTTATAGCGTCTTCTACGTGGGGAGCTTTGCTTACAGGTGAGAGACTGCATCTTTTCTTTATGGGTGACCTCTCCATTTGGCAAGCTATGAATTTGCAGGATGACACGCGGGGTAAAGAGCCGGTGCCATGGCGGATTGTCTTTGGTGTTGGTTGCTGACATTTATGGAGAAGAAGAAACGAGATGGTGTTCAGAAATTTGGATATGCCACAATATAGTTTCACAAGCCATATCTTTTGGTTTGCGTCTTAGATTCACAAAGTAGGGACTGACGTGGAACTTGGCAGAACTGAAGTTGCTGACCCTATTGGCATTAAGTGGTGGCCTCCGGATGAAGGTTGGGTTAAAGTTAATTGTGACCCAGGATTAGCAGGATATGGAGGGATTATTAGGGACTTATATGGCAAATGGTTGAGGGTTCTCTAGGAATATGGGAGGGTTAGCAGAATCTTGGGGTGATCCTACGGGGTTGGAACTTACCGTGAAGGAGGAGTGCCGCAGAGTTCATTTGGAACTTGATTCTATGATTTTGGTGAAGGCTATCATTGATTCAGACCATAACGCTGGGAACAACAACCGTGTGGGGAAGCTCATCAAGATGGTGCTAGTAAGGAATTGGGAGGCGTGGATTTCTCATGTGTCTCGCGAGGGCAACTGATATGTGGATGATCTGGCAAACTACAACTTGAAGCTTGATATGGTTCTTCATGTCTGGGACAGTATGCCTGATTTGTTTGTTTGTTGCTTCTGAACTGATGGGGACTGTTCTGCCCTGAGATTTTTATTTATTTATTTTTCCTGTTTTTCCTTGGGCCTTGAGGTCCCGTTTTCCTCCTCCCCCTCCCCCAAAAAAAACAAACAATGTTCATAAATGTCTTCTATGTTCCCTAATTCTCCTAATCCCTTCTTTAAAAACCAACTTTCAACTTAAGCATTAAAATTCTCCTTTTTAACTCCGTGAACTCGCAACCCCGTCTTCTAATCAACCTACATTTGATGAACCCCGCGAATACTTAAGATCATCAAATTATGAGATTTTTCTGATTTAAAAGTATATATTTTATTCTATAAAATTAAAATATAATTAAAATACCTTTAAAATTTTTTGCAACAAAATAATTTATTAAAAAAATTAATTTTTAAAATTTTATTTTAATGTTTTGTATTATTTGTTGATAATCATAAAGTTAACTTAGTATAAAATTTTATTAAATTTACAATAACATTTATGTGTATTATAATATATTTAATATCATACCATTATGTATGGTATGCTTATTTTATATTATACACATTCTTTAATAACAATTTGTAATAATTAACTTTTAGCAGTGCATTTTGTTGTGATTAGAAGTGCCACTGTGCCTTATAATGCTTTTACATGGATTTTTTTAATTATTCCATTTCTGAAATTTATGTTAAACCACTTTGTTATAGTCCATATAACACATAAATAAGAACCAAATCCAAAGAATAAGCCAAATGTGTATTTTGACCTTAAATACCTAATTTGATCTAAATTTTAAAAATTCATAACTTGAATTATATAACTTCAATTAATGCAAATTAGGTATCCTTAAAAAGTTTGTGATGAAAATTATCTATTATAAAAAATTTAGGTCAAAATAAGTCTATTGGGTTCCTCAAAAACTAAAAAATTCGAGACAGACCATATGAATAGTATACTACAAAATTTTATATAATTAAACTAATTTCAAAAATTCATAAAATATTCTATAAAACACTAAAAATTGTGATTTTTAGCTTTGTGGAGAGCTCTCAATATCCTCTAATGTCCTATCAAATTTTAGCCAAATACTTGCTCATTTGGGTTATCAAAGGTAAAGGGATATTTTATGGCTCACATGAATTAAATTTTGATTCAAATTGGTACCAAATGAGCTTTAAAATTGAGCAAGTTTCAATCCACATTTGCATCATGTTTGATAGGTCCAACATGTTATAATTGTCATACAACTCAAAATCACTTTTCCACATGCAAAAATACAAACATACATCTAAGAACTCATGGTATCAAATTGCATTATATTATATGTTACAACTCATATATAGTCTATAGTCTCTATATTATAGTCTAGCACTTTTAAATATGTTGGCATGTCCATACATCAAAATATACAAGTACATGTTCATATATTTAAGAATATGCCTTAAAACAAATTCCATTGCCAAAATAGCTCTTCTTAGACCTTTTGTTCTTCATTTTTGCTTTCTTGAGAGCCGTCTAGCCATAATTAGTAAAAATAAGAGGAAAGTGAGATTCAAAGAATCTTAATAATTAATCCAATGTTCAAGTATATATATATATATATATATATATATATGGCTCACTCAAGATCCAACATACAAGTATGCTATCATACAACCATGTATAAACTATGTTCATGCTTTAGACATTCTATGGCTCCATCAAGAACAAATTCATGTTCTAGAAACTTTTGGTTTAGTCTCACTTCACAATTAAGGACTTTTGGTTTAACATCACCATCTTTTAAGAATTTTTGACTTAATGTCATCCACAATTAGAACTTTTGTCCTAATCTCACTAACATTTAAGGACTTTTGACTTTACCTTACTCATTACTAAGAGTCTTTTGGAATAACCTCACCCATTCAAGAGTCAATTAAATCCAAGTACAAATGAATATCATACAATTGCATATGATCATTAAGCAATCAAAAAACACATAATTTGCAAACAACACATACAAGCAATCCAAGACACTCAAGCAAGAATGAAGGAAAAGCTACCTTGTTCCAAGAGTTCTAACTATTTCTTTTTTGATTCTTTCCCCTCTTCCATGGCTCTACACCCACATTTGAATGAAATCTCACTTGGTCTATACACATCAAATGAAGTACAAAATTAACAATGAAACCATGCTTACACTCACATTAGCCTTATATATATCAACTAGGGTTTAGGTGCATATATGGTCTATTTGAATGCCTTAGGAAGTAACTCTCATAATTCAACTTTTTGGCTCCAAAATTTCACTTGATATGAGTCATATGACTCTAGTAAAACTCATTGAAGCCATCACATGCTTGATTTAAGAAGTTTGACATTAAGTTGCTTTTTTAAACCTAATTGAACACTAAAATTTCACCTTTCAAAATAAGGTTTCTAAATTTATTCCAATGATTTCATTAATGTCTATAATTCATATCTAAATCACTCATAACCTTAGAATCATTGAAAACTTTTCTAGGTACTAAATCCTAGCCCTGGCTAAACTTATACCATAATGAGGGGCTAAGGGAGTTTTGCTTCTTCCATGTATAGTTTGATGCATATGGATTATCCTTGGCTCTTTTCTAGTTTAGATATGACCTTAAATGACTTGAATAATCTCCTTAGGGTTCCAAAATTTCCAAGGTAACCCTAGGTGGCCTATGCTGCATTCTAAAATTTTTTAATTAATTCCTTTTGTATCATCATAATCTCTATGCTTCAAAACCCCAATTCCTATCAAGTTCAATCATAAATCAAACTCTTTCTAGACTCCCTTAATCTAGGCTGAATTGATAAGAGCTTAGGGTTCTAAGAAAACAAGTTTTCCTAGCCTATGTTATATATCATTTGAAAGTGCTTTAAAAGGAGATTATTTTGGTGCAATTGTTTTTCTTAAAGGAGCTTTTTCTTACATTAGTACAGCCACAAAACTTACTCTTTTAGAAAACTAAAACCACCAAAAGAAAGCAAAGAAAGAGTAGAGCAAGATTTATATTAGTAACATAGGCAAAATTAGCATATAAGCTTACCTAGATGAAGCTTTTTCCTTCTTGCTTCCTTCTTCTCATGCCTCCTTGGTTTGAAGTTTCAGTCTGTATAAGTTGGTTATAACAGTGAGAGAGGGTTAGCGTGGTTATAAAAGAAGGGATAAGTTTTATCATAATTTTAAAAATTCTCTTTATATCTAATAACTTCATTTCCTTCGTTTGAACTCATTTTAAATCTTTTTTTAGAACCGCATTTTCTATTATAAAATTGAGAATCTCTAGTTTATTAAAAACATTTACTATAAAATTTTTGAAATTTAAAATAATTTAAAATGACTTGGTCAAAGTTTCAGTCAACTGTCATCCTATTTCATACATCAAAAAGGTTTTAGCCATTCTAACGATTCCTATAGTTTTTAAGGCCTTTAAAAATCTTAGTTAGTTTAATTTTACCATTTAAAGGTCTTTCCTTTAATTTTTTAAAATTTTACTTGAAATTATGATTTTGCCATTACAATTTTAGTTCATTTTGTTTAGTTGTTTTGACTTTAATTTCGAGCCAATCTTAGTTTTTTACTCTCATTTCTAGAAATTCTAATTAGCATACTATCTTCAATTTGTCTCAATTCATTTTACTCTAGGATCTTTTTTTCATTAACAAAGTAATTTTGATTTGGTTCTTTTTCAGTTCTAATTACCTTTCTCTTACTTTGGGACCTTATTCTGAATAGTTTATTTTACTCTTTAAGGACTATTTTAGTTACTAAAATATAGGATATTACATTTAACACAAATATTTTTCTTA
Organism: Erythrophleum ivorense; assembly: GCA_026724425.1. NCBI lineage: Eukaryota > Viridiplantae > Streptophyta > Magnoliopsida > Fabales > Fabaceae > Erythrophleum > Erythrophleum ivorense. Next base: position 1,275,276 of record JAIUCV010000036.1, on the reverse strand, counting down.
AAATTAAATTATTATCTATGAATTAATTAAATTTAAGGAATGATTTTGTGAATATATTTTTTGTTTTTAATATTTTTATTAAATAATTGTATAATTTATTAAATTTAGAAAATTAACTATTTTATATAGTTCAAATATAATTTAGGTTAAAATAATAATTTGATTATTTAACTTTATTCATTGTTTTAAAATAATTTTTTAAGTTTAAAGGGTTTCAAAATAGTTTCTTAAATTTTTAGATTATATGATAAAAAAACATCTTTTATTAGATTTGTTAACTTTTTTAACATCTTTTAAGTGTTCTGTTTAAGTGGAAGCCACGTAGACAATGATATGAAAGTCAGGCAGACGATATCAGTGAGTTAGCGTTAAACCCAAAAAACAAGAAGAAATTAACAAACACCCTTCAAAAAGCAACACTATCAGGAGTATTGGAGACACATGCTCTCTAATAACTAAATTCTCTCTCCGACATGAAAGACTCATGATGCAACACCATGAAATTAATTAAGAATAATTATGAAGAATTAATAAATTATTATGGGGGATTTGGAAAGATCAAGGAAATAATAATTTCTAAAGAAATGGATTTATTTTAGACATTTTGAGACAATAACAATTATTTGGCCATTATTAGGTGAAAATAAATTAACTATAGGTTTAGGTTGATTAAGAAATTAATTAAGGTTAGGTGGACACTTAATTTGGGCCTTATTATCAATTTGTTTATGTTAAAAGCCAACTATAAAAGGCCTAATCTTAATTGTATAAAGGCCTAACTTTATTTCTTAGAAGCTTAAAACCTAGAAAGTGGACCCAAGTAGGTTATGGGCTTTGGGGCTAGCCCGAATCTACTTAAAACCCAAAGAAAACCCATTTGCCATTTACTTTTATGTTGAAAATCTAAGGGGTTCTACATAGGGAGGAGAGTTGTCATACCATATATTTTCAATCATACTCTCCCATTCATAGGGATTTACACATGTTCTTAGAGAATAAGTTAAGAAAATCATCAAATAAGTGCACTTTTATTGCGTATGTCGGGGTTAAAATTTTCAAATTCTCATTTTGTGGGTCTCGTGGATGTCCCAACAACATTCTCTAATTATTTTCCATTCATACAACTCAAACCTAACTCAAAACATCAAGCAATCCATAGACCTTAAGGTAAAAAACCCCAAATTTCACTCATGCATCGTGGTTGTACAGTGGCAGATTTTAAGGGAAACTTTGAAAAACCATAACTAAATGTAGAAAAATTAAAATCTCTGAGTGTTAAATTTCCATAAAAATAAATTCAAGTCATGAACATAGTATTAGAACCAAGTTTGACAACAAAATGGACATAGAGGTCTAACTACCTTCTGATACTGATACAGTTTACTATCATAAACTTAAAAAATGTCCAATTAATTCCACAAAAATTCAATCCATACAAATGATACCAATCTGAAAATCTATAGATGTTAGCTAGAGGTAAAAAATCATTCCAACCTAGTTTAAGTTCATTCAGACCCCAAAAATCAATCAAACAATGCTTTGAGTCTGACTGTACACTTGATATTAGACAACAATTTCAATAATTTATATCTCCCTCTCTAGACATCCAATTGAAGTGCTTCCAATTGGCACAAGTCATTAGGAAGGTCTAGTTTCTGTCTGTAAAATTTCATAGCAATTGGACATCGTTTGTCCGATGAATGACAAAATTTTATTTTAGACCAAAATGAACAGTATACTGACCAAAACTAAAACAATTTTTAATTTAAAAAATTTACCAAATATTCTGTAGATCTTCAAATATTACCCAATTCAGCTTCCCAAAAAGCTCTCAATACAACCTAGATGTATGCTAAGTTTCAGATCAAGAAGAGCTTATTTGAAAAGATTTTGATATAAGGTTGCATATTGGCCATTTTTGGCCTCTAAAAGGGTCATAATGGGTTCACATTAGCTTCTAAGACTCTCAAGGCCACTTGAGCACTTGGAAAGCACAAGGACCGACCTTTAAACATGTCTAAAGGGTCCATTAACCCAGATTTCACAAATTCACTCTCCCGCTATACATAAGAACATACATGATCCACTCTTGCCATTTAATGCTATTTCATTCAAGTGGTACTAATTCTCACATATACATCAAGTATTCATTACATATGTTCCAAGAGTCTTACATAACATACATCATAATAATACATCTTAAGCCATCAAACTAGTTACAAAGTGGACAATTATCACACTTCCATGCCAATCTCTCTCCTCCAAGCTTGGTAGCTCCCATTCTTTGATTCATTTGATCCACCTAGATATGTGAGGCAATAGGGAGGGAAGAGTGAGATTCTAAGAATCCCAATAGCTCTTCTCCCTTTTAAACACATAATATAAATGTAAATTCAAGTCTAAAAGTGCATGCAAGGCTTTCTTGAAAATCATGATCATGCATAAAGCATTTCTTTCATTCAAGAAGACATATTCATCATACATAAACTTGCCAAGATAATGGTTTGGCCTCACCCATTCTTTTTGGGGCTTTTGGACTTGCCTCACCACCTTTCAAGGAATTTTTAACTAAGCCTCACTCTTGCTAAAGACTTTTGGCTTGTCTCACCCAACCTTTAGGGACTTTTGGCTCATCCTCACCTTTGCTAAAGGGCTTTTGGCCTCACCACATTCAAGCAAGCCAAGACCATACATAAAAGCATCTTACAAACACATAAACATAGTAACATGGTACCATGGCATTTAAATACTTGCTAAAAACATATTTCATGGCTTAAGGATATGCACACACATTCAAAGACAAGAAAACATTCACACATGTATGAGAGAAATGAGTGAGAGCTACCTTGCATACATGAGCATACTTTAACCTTTTAAAATTCTTCCCCTCCCTCGGCCAAACATTCATAAAGAGGTAGAGCTTGATTCCCTTGGCCTAAACACATGGAACGGGATCTAATTACACTCTTGGAACATTTACTAAAGCCACACACACATTAGAATGACTTATGCACTCATATAGTTTTATAATGGTTCCATAAGGCACCTAATGAAGCAACCTTGGGAGTTCATGATCTTGGCTCCATGCTCTCCCTTAATCTATGACTCTTGACTCCATTTAGACTCCTTGAAATCATCACACATTTATTTTAAGGAGTCTGGCTAGGTGTTGCTTCATTATGCTACAATATGGAATCTATAACTCCATCTCATTATCTATGACTTCTAAAATTTTTTCAAGACTTTCTTTCATACTCTCCCATCATATATCATATAGAACTAAGTTTAGAAGCAACTAAAACACTCCCTAGGTATTACTTCTGCCCTAGGCTGAGGCAAGGCTTCCTTAAGGAGTCCATGGAGTTTCTTTGCTTTCTTAGATGGGAGGTGCATATGGGAAGCTCTCTGGGGTCTTAGGAACTCATATAAACATTCACACAGGCTTGGAAACTCTTAGATAAAATCAGATTTTTGGTTATGTTCACAAACCCCTAGCTTTTCCTATCTTGTAAATTCATGGTTATTTCTTTGTTTTCTTTGCATATTCTTGTTTCTCATGCTTGAATGTCCTTGGCTCTGCCTTGTTTTAGCTTGAATTCCTTCCCCTCTCTAGTTTCTCTCTTTAGACCTAATATGGAAGCCATTGGAATTCAAAGAAAAACAAGTTTGTCTATTGCATATCATACCTCATTTGAAAGCTTACTAAATGGTGATTCTCTTGCTCTATTTGATTACTCTAAACCTCCAATTTTTGTCATGAGGTCAGCCACCAAAATCATTCTTTCATGAAGTTGAAACCACCATTAGAAAGAGCAAGAAGAGTAGAGTAAGATTACTAACTACCATAACATGAGATTTTGCATATATGCTTACTTATTTAGCATTCTTTCCTTTCTCTCTCCTCCTTCCCTTCATCACACCATAACTACTAGTGTTTAGCAGAGGTTAAGTTGGCAAAACCAACAGAGAAGGTATGGATGACATAAAGAAAAGGTGGGGGGAATAGTTTTAACTTTTTCTATTAATTACCATTCTTGCCACTACATTTTAACTATGACATTTGAACTTGTTTTAGATCCTTTTTTAGAACCATATTTTTTATCATAAAATTTAGGTTCTCTAATTTATAAAATGCCTTTGGAATCACTTAATTTGGATTTAAAACTATTCCAAACCATTCAATCAAAGTTTTGGTCAACTAATGGCCGAAATTGCTTATTGGAAGGATTTCAACTATGCCGACAGTTCTTATGGTTTACAGGGCCTCTGAGAACCCTAGAAAGCTCAAATTTTCAATTTAAAAAGCTCTTCTGTGAGTTTTCCAAAATTTTCCTATATTTACGAAAATTTTACTGGCCTTTCGATAATTTTTTTGAATCACTTTGGCCTTGGTTTTTGGGCAACTCAAGGCTCAAATTCTCATTTTTCATTATTTAGAATTTTATCCTAATTTTAGTTAATGTTAAACCTCTCTATCCAGGGGACTTCTTTTTAAATTCTCACATTTCTAACCCTTTTTTGGCAAACCGGGTGTTACAAGAGTATTTTCACATCTTTCGGTGAAGGCTAAGATTTCATTATACTTTGGCTTTATTTTGCACTCCTAGAGGAAGAATTAGATAAAGTGAGTTATATAAAATATGCTCCTCTCATTTTCCTCTACAATTTGGTCCAAATAATTTCTGATTTAGTGGATTTCCATTTTATTCCCAAATATGAAACTTGTTCTTTTGGTGGTTCCTTTATTGATTTTTGGAGGTTGAAACTAGAAGGATTATTAGGTAAACATCTTCTCCTCATTTTGATGTATTTCATCCTAAAAATTGGCCCCAAGGACTAACTTATATACTAAGTTTTATTAATGCATGAAAATGCTAAAGATTGGGAGAAGGATATTGAGGTTTTTGGTGTAGGAAGACCCAAGTTCAAATTTGGGTTTATTGGAGTTTAGGTAAGTGCCTTTTAAATAGTTCATGATGCTAGAATGATGGATAATTAATTTTTATATTGGGTGTTAACTAAGAAATTGGTTTGATAAATTAAGATTACTAGAGAGTTGGAAACTTATCTTAACTTTGGGATTTGATGCAATTAAGTGAGGTAATTGGGATTAATTTTTAATTCCTTACATATGTCTACTTTAATCTTATATTTTCTACATATGTATAATTTTGAAATGCTAAATGATTGGTTGACTACTTGAATTGTTGCTTTGGGACTATGAGTGTGTAATAACCCTCACATATAATGGGTTATAACCTATTATAATAGGAAACCTTATTGACAAGGTGTTGGTTGAGTCGACAAGATCTTAGCCTTTTTAAGTTTTCTCAATTAAAGACTACCTTGTTGTAAGATAACAGATCTTGTTAATAAGGTTTCAGATTTCTCTCTACTGAATTCGAGACCTTATTGACAAGATTCTCAATCCTATTAATAGCATATTATCCAGCCACTGAATTTAAAGACTTTGTTGACAAGATTCTCAAACCTTGCCAACAATATATCATCCCAGCCTTGCAGTGGAATGACTAAATATGTATAATGTCATTTCTATATAACTTACTCCCAAAGACACCAAATGACCATCACAATAAGGCTTTTGACTATAGTTCCACAAATGTCCATAAGTGAAATAGAACTCTAGCGGTCAAAGTGAGAATCTTCTTCACTTTCATACCAAAAACTCTATAGACACATTTATGTTAACCCTTTTGATTATCAAACTAGCTTCATTTACACAAAAGAGCCATATAGTTATTTTAACCCCTTATGACATAATATAGGTCAAACTTAAAAAATTCATAACTTTCTCTATATAGCTCCGATTTATGCAAAGTCAGTTATAATGAGAGCTATCTATTATCAAAATTTTAGGTTAAAACAATTTCGTTTGGCCCCTCAAAAACCTAAAAAATCAGAAACTACATCAGTGCTATAGTCCTGCAGAATTTCAAGTGTTGTGGACAAGATTCAAAAATTCATAAAATATTTTGTGTAGCTCTAAAAATTCTCATTCTTCAGTTATTAGAAAGCTTTGTACATTCTTTAATAGGGTGCCAAATTTTAGCCTCAAACTAGTTCATTTAGGCTATCAAGAGTAGAGATGCAATTTATGGCTTATTTGGACCAAACTTGGGTTCAAAAGTGGTCCAATTAGCTTTTAATTTGCACTCTCCCACTTGGAGCAACTTTTAATCATCCTAAGCATATATTTCATGTGGTCTAATATAGAAGATAAAGCTTACATCAAGATTTGAATATTCATGCCCAAGTATACACATAAACCTTATGGCTTCATGCATACAAGAATATGAACTATTGGCCATATCATGTTTTAAATTAGCTCATAATCATGTTCTCAAGTTCATATATATGTTTCTATTATAAAACCTTGTCATATACATAGAGTTCATTATTCATACACATTTTTGCCATCCACTTGGGTCTATCATATACATTAAGCATATATATATATATATATATATATATGTCAAATTTCTAGTTACATCATTATCTTTCTTGCCTAACCCTTCTAAACTTCTTTTCCTTTACTTAGAAAACCTGAAATGATTAGTGGGAAGGACATAAGTGAGATTTTGGGGAGAACCTTAGTAGCTAATATCAACCAATCAATGCACACATGAAACACAATAAAGAAATGCCATGCATGTGGTGCAAAAATGCCATTCATATGTCTTATGTAATTCAAATACAACTTTTAACATAAAAACTCATTCATTCTCAAGCCATGGCATCAACATAAACTAGCTAGGCTTAACCAAACTCAACCTATGATTAAGAAAGAGCTACTATGGTCAATTCCAAGTTTTAGGGAGTTAGGAGTGAAAAACCATGTCAATCTCATACATACAGCTCATCATGGAAATCACACTAAAACATATCACATGAATATATCAAGCCTGTCACACCCGAAAATGCGACCGCGTTGTGCTATAAAAAAAAAACTCTTTCTTAAAGAAATTTATTTAGATTCAATTTTCAAAGAGAATGAAAAACCAAAACCAAACCAAAATAGGTGTAGGGTTCAGGAGTCGCCATCAAAATTTTAATTTTTAAAAAGGCAAAACTTTGGAAAAACCTTTTTTATTTAAGAAAAAATAATCAACGAAACAGATTCAGATTCGGGAGTCGATTATGAGTAAGAAAGGTGTTAGGCACCCCACTACACCCATTCTTAAAAATAGTTACCTTAAATTAGTTGTGCAAAATTAGTATGACCTCGATTCTATTTCAATTCTCCTTAAAAATCACATGCAAAATAAGAAATAAAGGAATTAAAGGAAATAAAGTGAAAAGTAAAAAAGGAAACAAAATAAAAGAAAGAAAATATTTTATTTACAAAGACAGATTTGACCTAAGATGAGAGCTTAGGGCCTACGTATCCTCCAAGAGGGATCAAAGTCCACATAGTTCAAAAAAGAAATTGTGTTTGTGTTTGTTTTTTGTTTTATATTTTTTTTTGTTTTTATTGGTTTTGTTAATTTTTGGTTTTTACCTCCTTTTTTATTTATTTTTTATTTTTTATTATTTTTTGTTCTATTTTGTTCTTTTTGTTTTTATTTTTGTTTTTATCTTTTGCCTTTGTTTTTATTTTTGTTTTATTTGTGTTGTGTTTTGTCTTGTTTTGTTTTTTTTCTCTCTTTTTTTGTTTATCTTTATTTTTTTGTGTGTTTTTGTTCATATATATATTTTTTGATTTTTCATACGTTATTTGTCTTTTGTTTTGTTTTGTTCTTTTTTTGGTTATTTTTATTGTTATACATTTTTTGAAGAGAAAAAGAAAATAAAAATCATTTTAGACTTTTACAAAGAAAACAAGCTTGAGATTGATTTGTATGTCTTAATTTGTGAAAACTAAAATAATCTCATTTTCTTTATCGTCTTCTCTTTTTTATTTCTAATTTTTTATTGATTTTTTTTCTTGCTTTGAAACACTTTTTTTCAATTTTTGTAAAGCATATATTAATTTGTTATTTTTATTGAATGAAAGTTGGAGAAAAGCTCTAAAGTTTAAAAAGGATTTAATTAATTTTTGTTTATCAGTTTTTTTTTCTTTCTATGTTTTTTTTATGAAATATGTTTTTATTAAAAGAAACTTTGAGAAAAGTTCATAAGCCTAAAAAAATTCAATTCTCACTTACCTTTTGTTTGGATTTTGTCTCTTTTCTCTTCTTGTCTTTTGTTCTCCTTTTTTATTTATTTATTCTATTTTTTTCAAAAGGATAATCTTCTAAAAACTAATCTTTGAATCTATAGAGCAATGCTTTTTAAACATGTGCAAAATAACCTTTAAGAAAGGAGAAGGCAAATATTTGAAATCCAATTTTTTTTGTAAAAAATCTTTTTAACCTTTTTTTGTGTTCTTTTTATTAAAAAAATTTCTTTAAGGAATCATTTGTGAGGGCCGTTGAAACCCACAACACTAAATGTAAATTCCGGGCTCAAAAAGCACCAAGGAGGTTTATTGCCACATATGACCTCTTGGTCTATTCCTATGTGCCTTAGAGGATAAAAAATCCCACACGATAATTCTAAAAGAGATAATAAAAATTAAATTAAAACAAAATATTCACAAGCTTGCAACATTTATTTTGATTGTGTGTGCTTGTGTCCAGCCAGCTAAACAACATGTCTTAATACATTTCGAGTATAGGAAAACAAATTCAAACCAATTGACTTTGCCATGCTATCCAATTCGGTTTCATCTGCTGCAGTGCAACCATCTCTTTAATCTTTGCTCAATTCTTGATAAGTCTCCTAAATTGTTTAACATCCTCCAGCAGGACTCATGCAAAAGAGATAAAATGATGGGGAGGGGGTTAAATTCTAGATCATCATTTAATTTCCTAAAGCAATCAAATCAATGTATCAATATTTGAATATATCCTCATATATGACAAAAGAAACCATTAAAAAAGATCAACATGTTTAAAATTCACAACCAATTCAAAGCACAAGTCATTGGTCCAAAAATAAGATGAATTACGTTGAGACTTTCAGAACCACAAAGCCCAACATAAACAAGGGGAGGGTGTCCAATTTGACCCTTCATAGTTAAATAAATTGGTCAGATAAGGAATTGGGGTCACAGGAACTATATTGGAAGGTAACAAAACAAGTGAGACACAATCTCAAAGCCTTTGATTCACCATTACATGTGCATTCCAACCCCACTACCTGATCTACTCAATTTATTCAACTAGACCTATTTATCATGCGAAATCCAATCCAACCAAAACAAGCAATAGTGTCAAAATTCATTCAAAATCTAGAGCCATTCATCCTTCATAAAAGATAACAATGGGAACCCCTTTTATGTTTATTAAGTCAACATTGCAATATGGGCTCCTTATAAAATCTGAGATTATGACAACCTATGTATCCTTTCATAAAACTCTCTAGCAGTCCAAACTGAGAGACAAAAAAGCTAGCACTCTCTGAATTACCCAAACCCAACAGAATGTGCTATGACAGACTGAAAATCAACATTGGAATAAACAATTAATAAAGATTTAGCAAATAAATCCGCCAACTGAAACAGATATGATAATGATAACAGGGCTTCATCTAAACAAAAGAAAGGAAATCAGAATAACATGAAGAATATATAGAAGTCTTTGAGGACCTCTTTCGGCTACATATATTTGGCACATCAATCTCAAATTCAGGCAACACACCAAGAAGCAACATTGAAACCAACAATTGAAACAATTTTTAAGCCCAAGCCATACGATAAGAAGCAAAACCAAAAATAGGATCAAGGCAAAACTCATATTAAGAATAAACTGAAACCATGTTTCACCAGTCCACAGAATCTATTCGGGAAAACCAGCAAAGCTAAAAGTAAAGGCTATTGAAGCATACTGTCTCAAACCACCCTTTGTATCTTTTTCTCCATAGCTCCATTTGCTGGCTCAAGTTTCTTTTCCTCGTGCCTCTCTTCCCCTTCTCTTGGCTATGTTCTTCCTCTTCCTTATGTCTCTCTCATGGAATTTTCTCTGAATCTATGCTCCACTGCTTTCCTCTCGATTTTTTTGCTAGTCTCTCACCTTAAATTCCCAGTTTTCCTTCTCGCTTACACTCTGCTTCTCTTCCTCTATAATATCTCTCACACCCTTCTCTCCCTCGATCTTTCTTGATTTGAAAATTCCCCAGAAAACTTCATTCGCGTCGCTTCCCTTTCTCCTGCTCTCCGTCTCCATTCTCGAAATCAGATTCCAATGAAGAAACTCCCCTGCTTCTATATCTCTCACTCACTCCCCCCTTTTCGAGTGGGTCTCCCCAGTTTTTATCCCTGGTGACTCTTTAAGGAGATGCACAATACTCCCCCCGGCGTGGCTTCCCAATGGTTTCTAGAAAAGGCACTCGGGGAGGGAGAATCTCCTCTGGTCCCCTCTGTGCCTCTATCCTCGAAAATCTCCCCCGATTTCGTGCATGAATGTCCCCCTTTTTTTTGCGCCTTCATACGTGTTTTGTGTCTGCCCCCAGGAGAGGACAAAATAGAGGGGGGACCAAGGGGGCCATCGGGTAGGGTTTGGTCAATGGGTACTGGGGGTTGCTGATTTTTTTTGTTTGGGCTATGATATTTTTCTTTTATTTAGGCCCAATGGTTGAACTTAGATTAGGCTTTTTCTTCCTCTTTTTTTTTTTGTTTCTAGTCCCTTTTTTTTAATTATTATGTTTTGAGCATGTGGGTTTCAGGATTTAGACCGTTCTTGGATAGGTTGTAGGTCTGGCTTTAGAATTTGGGTCTCGTATCCTTTTCTTCTTTTTTTTTTTTGGATTGCAGCAGTTTAGGCCTTTTTTTTTGCTTTGGTTTGGGCTTTCTTGGATTAGGCCCCAAAATCTTAATCTTTTTTTGTTTGTTTTTGTTTTGGTATTTTTTGTAGTCTTTTTTGAAGAATTTTTTGGGGTATTTTTTCATTTGCTTTTAGCCTTTTTTTTTTCTTTGTGGGATTTTATTTTTTCCTTTTTAATTCATTTTTTCTTTCTTTTTCTAGTCTCTTTTTGATTTTTTTTAATTCCATTTGTTTTGGATTTTTGTTACTCCCTCTTTGATTTTTCTTTTTGTTTTAACTTTGGATTAATGGGCTTTTACTTTTTTTTTGAGTTCTTTCTCCTTTGATTTTTTTAGCTTATTAAGCTAAAAGGACCTATTGATTTTTATTTTTTTGTTTTCTATTTTTTATTAGTTTAATTTTATTATTATTTTTGGAATATGCCCGGACAAAATATGGTGTTCACAAAGCCACAACACATACAAGCATTTCAACTAATTCAAGCATTCATAAGTATGCAAGAAAGAGAGATAAAGCTACCTTGTGGAGTTAGAAGCCTCAAGTAACCACTAACTTCGGAATCTCTCTTTTCTTTTATCTTTTGCCATGTCCTTCTCGGGCTTATATATACCTAAAATGAGTTTGCATTGGCTCAACTTAAACTACAACAATTACAATACAAAGCACCCATAAGGATATGTTTTAATTCATATTGCTACCATATAGAGCTAGTAAAACTTAAAAGGGCATTTAAACTACTTTGTACCTCCTTAAGTAGCAATTCTTAGATTTACTTTCTAGGCTCTTAAACCTCACTTGTTATGAGTCACATAACTCTAATAGAACTTATTAGAATCATCATATACATGATTATACAAGCCTAGGGGCACTTTCTTCTTTAGGCCTTTTTATGTACTCTAAAAATTTACCTTTCAAAATAAGATTTCTAAATTTAATTCAATGGTTCCATTAGTTCTTATTTATCATAATTGGCCCTCTTAAAACCTTATAATCCATCAAAGTTCTCCTTAGGTACTCCATCCATGCTTGGCCGAACCTATGCCATATAAAGGGGCTAAGAGAGTTTTACTCATTTTCTTGGGCTTTCTTAATTCTAACTTCATTTTCATGACATAAATAACTTATAATAATCATATAAAACTTGCTTGGACAGCCCCAACCACAATTTTATGATAGCATCTCAAATTCTCAACTTAAGCTACACATATGGCTAAAATTCAAGAATGCATATCCATGAAAGTTAGCATTATTCTAACTCAATTTCCATCTTTCAAATACTCCAATAAGCCCTTAATGGCTTCAATTCTAGCGACAATCCATCTCTCATGTACTATCTCTCTTTAACCATCCCACGCACATACAAGAACACCTAATGTATAAATCTAACCATTTCAATTGAACCCATAAAAAATAATGTTTAAAACACCTATTCATGCTCTTAAATCATTCAAACAACCAATATAAACATCTTATGTTTTTAGCACCATCCTAAATGAAACATAGGGCTCTAGGGTTTAAAACAAAATCGAAAATTTTGCAACAAGATACATATGGGTGTGAAAAGCTCTTTATGTGGAAGCTTTTTCTTTAAAGGAGCATCCCAAAATATCAACTTTAACCTTAGGTCAGCCATGAAAATAGGGAATCTTGGGATGAAATTTACATCAAAATGAAGCTCTTAGTGAGAGGAATAATTTTGCTAACTAGGACAAAGTGAAAAGAAACAAAAATCCTTGCCAAAATACAAGCTTTTGTTTCTCTCTCTTAAGCATCCATGGTTGCATTTTTCTCCAAAGTTTTCCTTCTCTCCTTTCATTAGTTAGGTCTAGTTTGATGGGGAAGAAAGAGAAAAAGCTAATTTTAAGTGGGTGCACAGATTCCAAGGCTAAAAATAACATATTTAAGCTCTAATTATGCCTAGTTTAAGTTTCAAATTGATTTAACTCTCACACTCTATATTTTCTTCATTGCTCTATTAATTAATTTATTTAATTGTCTCTCATACTCAAAAAAATAATTATTGGGCCTATAGTGGCTTTAAACATCTTAAATTCCTATTATGCCACTAATTTCCTTAGTATAAGTGGAATTGAAGCTGTGGCTTATTTTGATTGTTCTGAAACCCATAGTAACATTAGTTAATCTTATTTAGCTATAAAATAATTTATTTTATCATTTTAATGATATTGTCTAATAATTACTATTTCACCCTAAAATTCTTAGAATCTTTACAATTTAGTCCTTCTGGACTATCAACTACATCTTTTTCTACTTTTGGATACTTAAACCCTTATATGGACCTTAATTACCCATATTTTACTTTGAATTAGGAAAAAATAACTTTTACTTTCATAGTATTGATATTCTCTTAAAATTACTATTTTGTCAATAGAATGTCAATTTCCTTTATTTAGACACTTTGGCTTCGTTTTTATTTTTTCTGTTCTTTCCTTTCATCTTATCTAGACTTTTAGTCCCTCAATATCATGCTCATCAATCTTTCTTATGATGTCTCAGTATTCAAAAACACACGATGTGATAGATTTAGTCCATGGTGGAGTTATGATATGACTGCTACTCGTGCGTTATACTTTGATTGGGTACCAAGTTGTGATCAAACTTATGAATACACTGAGTCATGAGTGTGCTCAATAGGGAGTTGACGCAATGGATAGTACTTTCCCTTTGTTTTTGGTTATTAACATGTTGTATATGATTACTAATATAGGATAATAATCGTTGATAGTTCGACTAATTCATTTGCTGATTGAATTGATAATTCTAGTATTTGTTGTTGTAAAATGCATATATGTTGATTAATGTGTTCATATGTATGAAAATTTTCCTTTGGTTACTAAGATTTACATTTCGCACAATTTCATGGGCTAATAATTTTAGGTGAAGGTTCTTTGGGTAAGGAAAAAGGGAAACAAGTAGATGAATGTCTTTAGGTTTAGGCTAAGTGTGGGACTCCTGCACTTGGGAGGCTTTTGAATTGTGTATACGTTAATTTTGTTTAACTTTTATTATATAACATCATGATACATCCATTTTTGCCAAGTGTAAATATTCCAACATTTTGTAACTGGGGATGCATTCCTTAAGATTAGGCTTTAATTTACATGAACTCTAATGTAATGTTATTATTGACCAATTATGAACTGACATGTATGTATGAAGCTCAAATGGTATTTTATAACTAAGGATGTTACTATCATATGAAGACATGTTTGAATTTATATTTCATAAAGGTTTTCACTAATAGCTATGCCTTGGGTGTGAAATGGGTAAGATAATATAGTCATTTGAGGTCAGGAGCAAGCCTACTAGGTCCATTAAAACTTGTACAAAGTAGTTTGAGTTCAAATGGTAGGGAATAACACTATATGAGGTAGTCACTTGAGATTTCATGATCCTTTTATGGCCATAGAGTGGAATATACTAATATAAATTAAGTTTTAGTTACTCTAATTCAATCTTAAGTCCTTAAGTTATGAAGGATAGTAAGTGAGATGTATAAGAGGGATCATATCAATAAAACCATGTGTTTTGCTTAAGAAGGTCTAGCACTTAAGTAAAAGGAGTTACAAGTGAGTTCGGGTGAATATAGAAGAATTTAGGAGCAATAAGAGTTTGACTCGCAACCAATATATCTTGAGTCGTGGCCAAAAGATGAATTTGGGGTAATAGAGACTAAGAGTACCATAGAGCAATCTCACTGTGGTGAGAATTGGGAAAAGTAGGAATAGTGCTCCAATAGCGCATCTCGCTATGGCATAAAATTTTTGAGTCATGGCAAGGATCATGAATTTTGCCTAATGGAGCTACAGTAGGCAACCTCGTTGTGGCACGGGGAGTTTGACTCATGGTAGGGAAAAAGAATTTTGCACCTTTTAGTTCCAATAGTGAGTTAAGTTGTGATATGGGTACTCTAGGTCATGGTATAAGTCTAAAATTTCAGGTTTTGAGTTACAGAAGCTAACTTGGTCATAGCCAAATCTTCCCAAGTCATGGCCTAAGTCTTCAAACTCCTATTTTAACTTATGAATCTTGGTTTTCTCTATAGTAATGACGTATATGGTCTTGAAAACAAATGTAAATGAGTTGTGTAACACCATATATTTCTAACTTATTTCATACTAACCTCATGCCTTAAACCATGCTACTTACATAAGAGGCAAGAAAAATGGCATTAAATAATGGATTTCTTAGCATTGCGTTGCGTATAAAATTTTTATTCAGTGTCCCGTGGATCATGTGAGCCCATGTATCACATTATCATATTTAGTTACATAGATACAACTCATTTTCATCATCAAAATTGGCCTAGAGTTCGTGTATGGCAAAGGAACACATAAAACTCATAGTTGCAATTTCGGCCAAAATTTTTCCTTTTCTAATACAAATTTTGAAAGATCAGAACTAATTCTAAAAAAATCAAAATTATGAATTATTTTCCATTCTAGAAAGCTAAACATGTTTACATTATGATAAAAATACGTCTAGGCTATGAGACATAACACAGAAGATGTTTGATATTCAAAACAGTGTAGAGGTCTGACTGGCTACTAGTACTATCACAACTTTTTGCTACAAATTTAAAAAATATCCAATTAATTTCACAACAATCCAATCCATACAAAAAATACCAATCTAGAAAGCTACAAATGTTAGTTAGAGGAGAAAAATAACTTTAGACCAGCTTAGGCACGTCCAGACCTCGAAAATTAATTAAACAATACTTGTGGTAAGTCTAAATGCCTGATACTAGGTAAAAATTTTAAAAATTCATATCTCCCTCTCTAGACATCTAAATGAGGTGCTTTTAGTTAACACAAGTCACTGGAAATATCTGGTTTCTCCTTATAAAATTTTGTGGCAATTGGATATCATTTGGCCCCTGAGTGACAAAATTCATTTTTGGACCAATATGAACAGTAACCTGACCAATTTTAGAAAATTTTCTAACTTTGAAAATTCATCAAATATTCTGTAGACTTCCAAAAATTATGCACTTTAGCTTCCCAAAAATATTTCAACAAGCTCTAAATGTATGCCAAATCTCAGATCAAGAAGAACTCATTTAAACAAAAAGTGGTATAAGTTTTCAATATGGTCAATTCTTACTTCATATAAGATACCAAAGTGTCCAAATGACTTCCCTTGATGTTTGACACCTTTTGGACAAGTTTAAAAGCATGAATATGACTTGTATGAATTGCCCAAATGGTCTCAAACCTCATGTATCTCAATTTGGTCATTCCACTTCCATTTATACACAATTGCCCAAAGCCATTTAAGAAGCCAATTTGCCATGACATGCTCAATTTACATTATAATGGTCACATAACATAATTTCTCATTTATACATAACATATTAATATAATTACACATACTTAAGAGGTTATAGGTCATATACAATAATAGGTTACAATATTTGCCACTTATATGGCCTTAAAAAGCAAATTCCATGCACTTTGATGCTATCCTCTCATCTTTCAAGAGGTTGGCTTCCATTTCCTTATTCTCTTTGTCCACCTAGCATGTTAGAACATTAGAGAGGAGGGAATGAGATTCAAAGAATTCTAATAACTCATCTCCCTTTCAATCACACATAAAAGATGCAAAACAAATCTCACAAATGTATGCATGGGCATATTTCATAACATGATCATTCAAAAAACAATCTTAGCATTTAAAAAAGTCATATATAGCATACATAGGCTTGTCAAGTATATGGATTAGCCTCACCCATTCACTTATGGATTTTAGACTTACCTCACCCATTCTTTAAAAGGTTCTTAGACTCAACCTTGCTTTTGGGAGTCAACCTCACTTTTGAGAGACTCTTTACTTTGTCTCAATTAATTTTAAGGGTTCTTGGCTCATTCTCACCATGGCTAAGGGTTCTTGACTTCACCACACTCAAACAAACCAAAGCAAGGATCATAAACATCATTTAGAAACATAATACATCATCATGGTACCATGGCATATGAAAATCATGCTAGAATACTTTTCATGGCTTAAAACACACATACATACATTCAAAGACAAGGCAAGCATACATTTATGCATAAGAGAAGGAGGAGTGAGCTACCTTGGATGCAACCACACACTTTTTCTCTTGAATTTGCTCTCCCTTCCTCGGCCTCATACACACAAAGGTGTGAGAATGATTTCTCTTGGCTTAAACACAATTTATGGAAGCCAATTAGGTTTATGGAAATAATTCTAAGGCCACACAACTTCCTCACACACTAACTTTATCTATAAACCCCTTTATGGTTCCAAAAATGCACCTAATGAAGTAACACCCATCAAATAAATTCTAAACTCCTTTCTTTTCTTTCATATATGATTCTTGACTCTTTTTAAGTCTCTTGAAGTCATCACACAATTAAAATAAAGAGCATAACTACATGTTACTTCTTTAGGTCATATTATAGAACATATAAGGCCAACCACTTTCTATGATTTCTAAATTTTTCCCAAGGCCTCCCCTCATCTTCACTCATCATATATGACTCAAAAATGGATTTGGAACAAATTAAAACTATCCCTAGGTACTTAAACTCCTCTTGGCCGAAACTAGGAAGCATTATGGCATCAATAGACTTTGCTTTGTTTTCTTGATGGAGGAAGCACATGGGGAGACTTCTAGGGATGTAGGAGCTCATTTAAACTCTCATTTAGGCATAGAAATTAAGGTATCAAATCAGAATTTACAAGGAACATATGAAACCCTAGAATTTGCATCTTGAATTTTCATGGTTATTTGTTAATTTTCTTTGCATATTTTTATTCTCCACACTCTTTTTCTTAAGATTCACTCTTGGTTCTGCCTAAAATCCAAGCCCTCCTATGGCTTCTTGAGTGGGGCAAAATATGGAGAGAAAAGGAGTAAGGGGTAGCAACCATAGAAGAAGAAATTACCTTATTTTTTCTTATTTTCCCTTATTTTCTCACTTGAATCTTGTCTTCTTTGGCCTCCTCTCTTCAAATCCGAATTTCCCCTTAATTTATACCTTAAAATAGATTTATATACCTCATTATAATCATAGGAAATAAATAAGAATGAATGAGAAGAGGTTTGGAAAGGAAAGAGTATGAAAAACTACTAAAAATCTATACCTTCAAGCTTTGATTTCTCCTCTTCTTCCTTTTCCTCTTGTGCACCACTCTCCTAGGGTTTTTCCTCTAGTCTAGGGCAGAGAAGCTAAATGAATGGGAGAGTTGGGCGCCTTATATATATAAGTGGAGGAAGGAAGACTTTTTAAAAATTTTCATTTTGCCCTTCATTTTTAGCATTTTTGTTTCTAATTCGTTTTAGCTCCTTTTTTAGAACAGTCTTTCCATTATAAAATTTAGGTTCCCAATTTAGTAAAATGCCTTTGGAACTACTCAAATCGGAGTTAAAACCTTCTCGAATGAATCTGTCAAAGTTTAGGTACATCGACGTTGAAAAATATCCACTGGAGGGGTTTTAACTGTCCTAACACTTCCCATGGTTTTTAGGGCCTTTGAGAACCCTAGAAAACTCAAAACTTTCATTTAAAAATCCTTCCTGTGTGAATTCCAAAATTTTCTCAAAATTATAAAAATGTCATTACGTTTCGTAAGTTTTTTGTTAAATTTTGTTTCTTCATTTTAACTCTATTTTTCTTTTCTTCTGAGCCTAGAATTCTTATTTTTAGGAGTTTAGAATGTTACTCAAATTTTTTGGGACCTTAAGTAATTTATTTCGGGGGACTTGCTTTGAAAGCACATCCGTTTCTGTCGTTTAATGAAAATCATACATTACAAGTTATATGCTTCTCTGGGTGACTAGGAATGAAATGAAAGTCTAATATGAGGATTTATTTAACCACACACATGAATTTCTCTTGTTCCTTTAAATGGCGACTAATATTGATTAAATAAGTTCAAATTCCTTTGTATTTTCATCCTTAAGGAAATTATTAATGACGATTGATCTTTAATACCAATGATTAGGAACTTAATTAAGATTAATTTGATTAGTAGTTAGGGTTGTTACACATGGCCAATACTAGGGGTGTAACACTATAATTCTCTATCTCAATCTATGCTACTTCCATATCTCATATCATGAATTGCACAAGAGAGTAGGAAAATGACATTAAAATAATATATTATTTAGCATTGCATCACGTATGAAAATTTCATTCGGTATCACACAGACTATGTGAGCTCATAAATCACATTCTTATATTTAATTACATAGATACAACTTATTTTCATCACCAAAAGTGACCTACAACTCATGGAAACCAAAGGGATACATAAAATTCAAGGTTTCATTTTTGGCTAGAATATTGCCATTTCTGTCACAAATTTTAGAAAATTATTACTAATTCTAAAAAAAATAAAAATAATATATTCTTAGCCATTTTAGAAATATAAACATTTCTACTTTATGCTAAAAATATTTTCAGACCATGAAACACAACCCATAGGATATTTGACATTCAAAAAGGTCCAGAGGTTAGGCTGTCTACTGGTGTTGTCACAAGTTTCTACAGCAAACTTCAAAAATATCCAATTAATTCCAAAAAAATTTAATACAAGTAAAAATACTAATCTGGAAAGCTACAGATGTTAGCTAGAGGAAAAAAATAACTCCAAACCAGTTCAGGCACGGCTAGAGCTAGAAACCCAATCAAACAGTACCTGAGGTCAGTTGGGGCATCTGATACTGGGCAGGAACTTCAAAAATTCATATGTGCCTTTATAGACACCCAAATGAGGTGCTTCTAGTTGACACAAGTCACTGGGAATGTCTAGTTTTGCCATATAAAATTTTGTGGCAATTGGATATCATTTGAATTCTATGTGATAGAAATCATTTTTGGACTAAGTGAACAGTGCATCAGACCAAAATCAAAATTTTTGCCAACTTTGAAAATTCATCAAATATTCTTTAGATCTCTAAAAATTATATTCTTTAGCTTTCCAAAAATCTCTCAATAATTTATAATTGCATGCTAATTCTTAGATCAAGAGGAGCTCATTTGGATAAAAAGTGAGATAAAGTTCCAAATTGGTTCATTCTTGGTCCATACAAAATACCAAAATATCCAAATGGCTTTTCTTAGAGTTTGGCACCTCTTGGGCAAGTTTAAAAGTATAAATAGGACTTGTGTGAGCTGCCCAAATGGTCCCAAACCTTATGCATGTCCTTTTGACCATTTCACTTCCATTTATACACATACTTCCATAAAGCAAATTTGCCATTTCATAACCAAAATGTGGATATCCATACATACAACTTTAGCTCTCATTCCTACATGATACATTAGTATAATTACATATGCTTATGAGGTCATTGGTCATATACAATGTTAGATTATAACATTTGCCACTTGTATGGCCTTAAAGAAGCAAAATCATGCACTTGAATGTTATACTCTCATCTTCAAGGTGGTTGGCTTCCATTACTTTACTCTCTTAGTCCACCAAGCATGTTAGAACATTGGAGAGGAAAGAATGAGATTAAAAAAATCCCAATAGCTCATCTCCCTTTCAATCACACATAATATATGCAAAACAAGTCTTGAAAATGCATGCATGAACATAATAGATGATATGAACATGCAAGAAGCAAGCTTGGCATGTGAATAAGTCATACAAGGCATCCATAAGTTTACTAAGTAAATGGATTGGCTTCACCCTTTCTCTTATGGATTTTGGACATGCCTCACCCATTCTTTAAGAGATTCTTGGACTTAACCTTATTCTTGGGAGTCCATCTCACTTTTAGGACACTCTTCACTTTGTCTCAACCAATTTTAAAGGTTCTTGGCTCATCCTCACCATGGTTAAGAGTTCTTGGCCTCACCACACTTAAGCAAACCAAAACAAACATCATGAACATCATTTAGAAATATAATGTATCATCATGGTACCATGGAGTAAGAGCTCATGCTAGAACATTTTTCATGGCTTGAAATACATATACACATATTCAAAGACAAGTAAAGTAAGCAATCATGCATGAGAGAAGGTGGAGAGAGCTACCTTGGAAGCAAACACACACTTTTCTCCTTGAATCAATGCTCCCTTTCTCAACCTCACACACATAAAGGTGTGGGAATGGTTTCTCTTGGCCTAAACACAATTTATGGAAGCTAATTAAGTTCAAGAAATTAATTCTAAGGCCACACAACTTGCTTAAACTTGAGCTTGACCTATAAACCTCTTTATGGTTCCAAAATACACTTAATGAAGCAACACCTATCAAATAAATTTTAGGCTCTATTTTTTTCTTTTAAATATGATTCTTGACTCCTTTTAAGTCTCTTGGAGTCATCATATCATTAAAACAAGGAGCCTAACTACATGTTGCTTCTTTAGGTCATATTATGGAACATAAAGTACCAATTCATTCTCTAAGCTTTCAAAATTTTTTCTAAGGCTTCCCCTCATATTCATTTATCATATATGACTAAAAAATAAGCTTAGAAAAATTTAGAACTATCCCTAACTATGCTATCCCCTTTTGGCCAAACCTATGGAAGGTTTTAGGCTTCATGGACTTTGCTTTATTTTCTTGATGGAAGAAGCACATGGGGAGACTTCTAGGGATCTTAGGAGCTCATTTAAACTCTCATTTAAGTTTAGGAATCATTGTATAAAATCAGATTTTACAAGAAACACTTGAAACCTTAGAATTTGTATCTTGAATTTCTATGGTTATTTGTTAATTCTCTTTGTATATTCTTAATCTCCACACCCCTTTTCCTAGGTTTCATCCTTGGTTCAGCTCAAAAACCAATCCCTTCTAAGACTTCTTGAGTGGGACGATATGGAGAAAGGAGAGGTGTAACATCCGGTCCCTCTGTAAACATGAGAAACGCGATGTTCGGTTTCTCCATAAACATCAGAAATGGGCCAGATACAAAAGGAAGTCCCTAAAATAGAAGGAATTGGGGCCAAATAAAATTATGATAAAATTCTAAATAATAAAAAATGAGGATTTGAGCTTGAGTTGCCTAGAAATCAAGGTCAGAGTGATTTGATAAATTTTGTCGAAAGGCCAGTGACATTTTCATAAATATGGGTACTTTTTGAAAAACTCATAGGAGGGATTTTTAAATGAAAGTTGAGTTTTCTGAGGTTCTGAAAAGCTCTGAAAACTATGTGAAGCCCCGAGACAGTTAAAACCCCTTCAGTATACATTTTCCAACGGTGGTGAATCCGAACTTTGACCGGATCGTTTGGAAAGGTTTTAGCTCCAAATTGAGGATTCCAAAAGAATTTTATAAGATTGAGGACCTAAGTTTTATAATGAAAAGAGAGTTCTTAAAAAGGAGCTAAAAAGAGCCTTAAACGGAAATGCCATGTACAAGGGACAAAATCATCATTTTTTTGGAATAATTCTCCCTTAATTCCCCTTCATATGTGGCGTCCTATCCTTGGTCCTTCTTAACCGACTTGCTATAGTGTTCAAATCAGAGAAGAAATCTAAATAGAGTGGCTCACCAAGGGAAGAGAAGAAGGAGGAAAAATTCAAGTCTTTAGGTATGAAAATTTGCTTGTTTTTCATGCTTTCTCTCCACTAATCTCTTCTCCTCTTTTTTCATCTTCTTCTCCATGATTTTTCTGGAGTTTTAAGGGCTGTTTTGTAGGGAGAGTAGAGAAAAAATTTTGAAATTCAAGTGAGGAGGCCAAGGAAAGCAAGAACAAGCCAAAGGAACTAAGAAAGTAAAGTAAATTCTCTATCCTTTAGTAGCCTCTTCCTCTCCCTCACCCTTGTCAATTTCATCCAGCCAAGGGCCCATTCTTTAGGGGTTGTGTTCTATCCAATTCACGGAGGGATTAAAGGTTTTAGATGGCAAGGATTATGAAAGAACCAATAGAATTAAGGAAGGAGCATTAGGAAACAAGATGAAACCATTAGGGATCCAAATGCTCCCTTGCAAATATGATTTTATATGAATATTCTTAGGCTTAATTAAATATTTATACATGCTTTTAAGACCCTTAGAGAGCTTCCCACATGCACCTCTCATCTAAGAAAGCAAAGAAATTGCAAGTTAAACCAATGAACTTTAAGTAGAAAAATGTAGTGCATTTGAAGGGATTGTAAAAACTGATTTGATTCATACATTCCCTAGCATATGTGAGTATTTGTTTAAGTTCTTAAGACCTCTAAGAAGCCTCCCAAGTGGCTCTCCCATCAAAGAAAAATTGAAAACCCCTTAAATCCCAAATGCTTCCATAATGTCGGCCCAGGACAGATGGAGGGGTTAGAGAGTGTTTTAATTCATTCTAGCCTTGGTTTAGGACTTCATATGATAGTAGAAGGTGGGAGGAACCCTTGGGAAAAATTTAGAAACCATGGATTGGGAGATGAGGCAATGGCTTTCATAATGTGACCTTATGAAGCAACTTGTGTCTAGGATTTTGTAAATGAATATGTAATGGCTCCAAGGACCTTAAATGAGGTCAATAGGCCTAGAAATGAGAAGAGAATGGAGCCAAGAACTTGAATCATGATGGTTGTTTCAATAGGCCATTTATGGAACCATTATATGACTTATGAAACCAAGTATGTTCTTAAATATAAGTTTAATGTCCTAGCTTGTTTCAAGAGTGTAATTAGCTTCCATACGATGTGTCTAGGCTAAGAGAAATGATCTTTACCCTCTTGGGTGTGTGAGGTCAAGGGAGAGGACTCAAGGCTTAAGGAAAAAAATGTGTAAATGTAAGTAAGGTAGCTCTCTCCACCTTCTCTCATGCATGGATGTGTGTTAACTTGTCTTAGAATGCGTGTATGTGTATTTTCAAGCCATGAAAAGTATGCTAGCATGATTTCATATGCCATGATTTTATGATGACATATTATGTTTTATATGATGTTTATGTTGTGTGCTTGGGTTTGCTTGAGTGTGGTGAGACCAAGAATCCTTAGCCATGGTGAGGATGAGCCAAGAACCCTTAAGATTGGTTGAGACAAAGCAAAGAGTCTCCCAAAAGCAAGATGGACTCCCAAGAGCATGGTTGAGTCCAAGAATGTCTTAAAGAATGGGTGAGGCAAGTCCAATATCCATAAGAAATTGGGTGAGGCCAATCCACTTTCTTGGTAAGCCTTTGTATGCTATGTACGACTTTCTGGAATGATGAAAATGATTCTTGAATGTTTGCACATGTCCACATGCCATGCATGCATTTATGAGACTTATTTGCATATGTTATATATGATTGAATGGGAGATGAGCTATTGGGATTTTTTAAATCTCATCTCCTCCTCTCCAATGATCTAACATGCTAGGTGGACTAAGTAACTATGGTGAAGGGAGCCAACAACAATGAAGAGAAAAGATTGACAAGCTTATGCTTTGTTTTGTCTATTTTGGAACCATAATGATGGTTCATGATGTATATGATATTGTAAATGTATTATGAACCTTGAGATATGTATAAATATGCTATTATGTGATGTTTATAACTATGGATATGATGTATGAACTCTAGAATACAATTTGAGTTTGTAGTGTTCAAATATGCGATATGGAAGTATGATGTAAATGTGCATAAGTGTGGATAAAAAGGCCAAAATGAGATGCATGAGGTTTGAGACCATTTAGGCAACTCACATAAGTCCTAAATGTGCTTTTAGACTTGCCCAAAAGATGCCAAGTGTAACACCTTCATTTCTAGCTCATACCCATCATACCTTACATGCACATATACATATGGGAAGCATAAAAGGGAGATCATTTTCTTTGGGTTCATATTCTTTCTCACATGGCATCATGCATGGGTAGACATTCACTTTAGTGTCACATAGACCGGGTGAGCTCTTTCTATGCATCCTCATGTTTAATTGCACTATTAAGACTCATTTCAATCCCAAAAATATGCTTTGAACCCATGGAAAGCAAAGAAGGATATGATACATGAATATTCAATTTCGGCCATACTTGGCCTCATTTCTGGGCAAAGTTTGGAAATTCACAACTAAATCCAAAAAAATCAAAAACATGTGATATTGATCATTCTGGAAAAATTAGGAGGTCTACTTCATGCTAAAAATATGTGCAAGTCATAACATCCCACACACAGGACGTTTGACACGCAAAATCATCTGAAGGTCGGAGGGGGCTCTGCTACTGTCACAGTTTACTGATATAGACTTTGAAAATTTCTAACTAATTCCAAAAAAATTCAATGCATGAAAATGATATTACTATGAAAATATGTGGATGTTAACTAGAGAGGAAAAATATCTCCAGATCAATTCATCAAACTAAACTCCCGGAATCCGATGAAACAGTACCTCGGGTCTGGTAGGATGACTGATGCTGGGCAAGAACTTCGAAAATGCATATATTCCTCTCTAGACCTTCAAATGAGGTGATTCTAGTTGCTACAAGTCACTGTGACTGTCTAGTTTCTGCCTATAAAATTTGGTAATCATTGGATCACGTTTGCCCCTCGGATGACACAATTCCATAACTGACCAAATGAACAGTGTTTCTGAAAATCCGAAATTCTGATACCAACTTTGAAAAATCATCAAAAATTCTATAGACCTCCAAATGACTTGATCTTTAGCTTCCCAAAAAATCTCTAAACAAGATCTATCCACATGACAAATTTCATGATAAGAGGACGTCATTTGGTCAGACTTTGATATCATGGGCAAAATGACCCAATTCATGTGTTAAATGAGACTTTAAGGGTTAAAATTTTGCCTCTTCTACCTCTAAGGCTCTATGAGCAAGTGGGAAAGCATCCATAGGGGCTATCGAACATGGCTCAAGTGTCTAACAACCCAAATTTGCAAGACTCACTCTCCCACACTAACACATACACTCATGGGGGAATGCTAGATCTTACCATTCATTGCCACACTTGCTACATCATACACCATGGATTCAATTCTCATATATATATACATTGAATACATTCATTTACAATTATTCATAGGTGCTACATCATATCATTAGATTACATCCCTTGGCTTAACTACAAAATAGAAACAAAAGACTCTTTTACAATTCTTCACTAAACTCCCTAACTTCAAGCTTGGTGGCTCCCATCTCTTGCCTCACTTGGTCCACCTAGCATGTTGGGATGGTGGAGAGGGGGAGTGAGATTCAAAGAATCTCAATAGCTCATCTCTCATTCAAACATACATAAAGCATGCGAACAAGTCTCACAATGTATGCATGGGCATGTTAGCATATGAAATCATAAGAAAAGCATTTGTAACATCTAAGTTGGCTATACATAAAAAGAACATTTTCAACATGTGAGTAGGCCATACATAACATATAAAAGCTTGCCAAGTAAATGGATTAGCCTCACCCACTCACTTATGGATTTTGGACTTGCCTCACCCATTCTCTAAGAGGTTCTTAGACTCAACCCTTATTCTTTGGGAGTCAACCTCACTTTTGGGAGACTCTTTACTTTGTCTCAACCAACTTGAGGGTTTTTGGCTCATCCTCACCATGGCTGAAGGGTTGTTGGCTTTTCCATACTCAAGCAAACCCAAACAATCACATAAAACATCATTGAAATACATGAGGCATCATCATGCTAGCATGCTTCTCATGGTTCAACATATACATACACACAAGCAAGACAATGTAAGCACACATCTTATGCATGAGAGAAGGTGGAGAGAGCTGCCTTATTGGTTATTCACAACTTTCCCTTTCAATTTGTCTCCTCCCTTGTGGGTTTCACAATCACCTCTAGATGGGAGTGCTTCTTTTGAGCCTAGCCACACAAGAAACATGTAATTACTCTTTTAACACTTGATTCATAAAGCTAGGGATTTCTTTCTAGCAACCCTACTAAGCATGTAAGAGCTAGGGGTTCTTTCTCTCACTAGAAACTCATCAACTCTCCTTCCTCTCTCAAGCTCTCAAGAAAGGAAGCAAGGGAGAAGTAAAGATATGTGAGTCTTGGTCTTCTTCAAGAGGGGTTTTCTACTCTCCCTCCTTTGAACCAAGCTCAAAACATGGCTACTTTAACTACCAAAACCGTAGGAAGAGAGGATAAGGAGAGAAGAACAACATGCTAAGAGAAAAGCCATGGAAATCCTTACCTTCCTTGTTCTTCCTTCCTCCTCTAGGATTTTCTCTCTCCTCTGCCCTTTTCTCTATCTTAGAAGGAGCTTAAGTCGGTTACAGAGTGAAAGAAGGAGTTGGGACGCTTTAAAAAGTCAAATCCTCTTTTTTCACGCTTTTCTGGACTAACCCTCGCTATAGCGAGCCATAACCCTTGCTACGGCGAGTTCGAATCAGTCCCAAACCTCTGCCTTCGCTACAGTGCGCGCTACGGCGAGCAATGCCCTGGTTTTTGTATGGGGTGCCCGAACTCGCTATAACTAGAAGTATTCTCGCTATAGCTAGAAGGCACTCTCACTATAGCTAGACCATTTCTCGCTATAGCGAACAGGTACATTCGTTATAACTAGGTTGTAGCTAGCAGACTTAGAAAATTTTCAACTTCCAAAAATTTTTAACTTTTCTTTTCTCTTCTCTTTTTTTTCCTTTTTCTTTTCTTTTCTTTTTCTGGTTGTTACACCAAGGCCAAGGGAAAACCATTTGATCATTTTGGTACCTCATATGGAGCCAAAATTGACCATAATGGAACCCTATATCACTTTTTAGCCAAATGAGCTCTTCTTGATCTACGATTTGGCATGAAATTAGGTCTCATTGAGAGTTTTCTGAGAAGCTAAAGAACATAATTTTTAGAGGTCTAAAGAATATTTGATGAATTTTCAAATTGGGATTTTTTATTGATTTTAGTATGTGCATTGTTCACACTGGCAGATTTGTATTCTGTGTCATCTGATGGAAAAATGGTGTCCAATGCTTGTAAACTTTTATAGGAATAAACTAGAGGTCGTAATATTTCTGTACCCACCAAGATCACCTCATTTAGAGGTTTGAGCAAAGAGTTATGCATTTTTGAAGTTGGCTGTCAGTAGCAGTGGCGCCCTAGGAGTCTAGTCACTGTTCCATAGATTTCCAATGGCTAAACGTATTTTTTTTCATTCTGATATTATTTTTAGTATAAATTTAAAATTTGTATCTTTCTACAATGACCAAATGTGTGTGATTTCAATTTTCATAGAATTAGTTATGAATTTTAGAAATTTGTATTAGTAATCTGAAACAGCAGCCCAGGCAGCAACGACCTCTGGACCTTTTTGGATGTCAAACGTTCTTTGTGATGAATGTTATGGTCTGTACGTATTTGTAGTGTGAAGTAGACATCTATAAATTCCCAGAATGACCAAGATTGCATGATTTCAATTTTTCTAGAATTAGTTATGATTTTTCAAAGTTTGACTAGAAAAGAGGCTAAATCTGGCCAAAAACATACTTGATTATTTTGAGCTCCATTTGAGCTTCTATGAGTTGGGGGCATGATTTTGAGATGGAAACGAGTTGTATTGATGTATTTAAATATAAGAATGTATAGCATGAGCTCATACGGTCCACGTAACGCCGAATGAAATTTTTAAGTATGACGCAACGTAAAGAAAACCACTATTTTTCCCCTTTTGCCTTATATCTTCATGAATATAATGATGTGAGGCATGTATATATATGATATGATGAGCTAGAAATTATGGTGTTACAAGAGGAATAAAAAGTAGCAACCATGGAAGAAGAAATTATCTTATTTTTCCCACTTGAATTTTATCTTCTTTAGCCTCATCTCTTCAAATCCGAATTTTTTCCTCAATTTTTCCTTTAAATCAGATTTATGAACTTTATTATAATCATAGAAAACAAAGGAGAATGGAGGAGAAGAGGTTTGGATGGAAGAAAGCATGAAAAACTACTAAATTTCCTTATCTTAAAGCCTTGATTTCTCTTCTCCTTCTTCTTCCCTCGGTGTGCCTAAACCCCAAATCTCTCCTCTGAATTAGGGTAGAACAATATGAAGCTATGTGAGTGTGAGAGTGGGGCGCCACCTATTTATAGGTGAAGGAGATTGTCATTTTCAAAAATTTCCATTTTGCCCTTCATTTTTGTCATTTTCGTTTTTACTTCGTTTTAGCACTTTTTTGAGAATTATTTTTTCCATTATAAAATTTAGTTTCCCAATTTAGTAAAAAGCCTTTGGAATCACTCAAATCAAAGCTAAATCCTTTCTGAATGAATCCGTCAAAGTTTGGGTACATCAACGTTGGAAAACGTCCACCGGAGGGGATTTAATTGTCTCAGAGGTTCCCATGGTTTTTAGGGCCTCTGAGAACCTTGGAAAACTTAAAAGTTTCATTTAAAAAACCCTCCTATGTGAATTCCAAAATTTGCTTAAAATTATAAAAATACCATTATGTTTTGTAAGTTTTTTGTAAAAATTTGTTTCTTCATTCTAGCTCTATTTTTCCGTCTGTCTGAGTCAAGAATTCTCATTTTTAGGAGTCTAGAATATTATTCAAATTTTTTAGGACCTTAACTAATTCATTTCAGGGGACTTGCTTTAAAAACGCTCCCGTTTCCGCTGTTTAACGAAAATTGGACATTACAAGGGGCTTTTGAAGGTGGAAATTCTTCCATGAATCTCGATCTTTTGATTGGGTTTCATTCTCTTTAGGTTTTCAAATTTGGGCAAAGGTTTTTGAGCTCAATGTAGGTAATTAGTTTGGGTTTCTATTGGTTATCATTCTTTTTGGGTGTTTTGTTCCATTATTTAGGGGTTTGATTGCACTATAATTGCTTTGCTTTTACCTTTTATCAACCAAGAAAGCAATGCTACTTTGATTCATTATGCAGGAAGTGATTTTTGACAAAGACCACTATGCG
Source organism: Erythrophleum ivorense (assembly GCA_026724425.1). NCBI lineage: Eukaryota > Viridiplantae > Streptophyta > Magnoliopsida > Fabales > Fabaceae > Erythrophleum > Erythrophleum ivorense. The sequence continues at coordinate 1,245,647 of JAIUCV010000036.1, read as the reverse complement.
AAAGGGGAAATCGTCTAATTCTTTTGGTTGCATTGTACATTTAGGGTTTTTATTAACTTCTCTTTTCTTTTTTAAGGCTAACTTATTGTCATTATCTATCTATGTGACATCCATTTAAGCAAAACACTTGACAGACATATAAGGAGTTAATAGATCTAATAAAATAGGTTTTTATGAAATAATATGAGAATTTAAAAGACCATTCTGAAAGACTTCAAGCTTAGAGGATCATTTTGAAATGATAAATAAAACTAAAGAACCATATTACTATTTTAACCTTTAATTTAATAATTATTATATTATATAAATAATAAACATATAAGTATTTTGGCTAAAATAAGTATACTTATAGCTTATCTTTTATGATAAAGAATAAGTGCAGTGCATCTTTTAATTTTATGTAAGAAGGGAGTTATTTACTCATTTTAAAATTCAACTTTGTTAGCTTTATAAGAGTTCAAGAGGGGGTGAATTGGACTTTTAATAAATTATACCCTTTTTCTTAGTCATAATAAAACATTTTGATTCTTACAAAATTGTCTAAAAATCATCTTGAAATACTATATCACCGCTGAAATCATAATTTTCTAGAAACTCAATTATAAATTGAAACAATTGTATGTAAATGATTTTCTTTTCAATATTTCAGAATAGCAAAGAGTGAATGATTAAAAGTTTAGAGTAAGGAAAAATTTACACCACAAGAAAAGTCAACTTCCTAAATGAATTTGTGAAAATAATAGAACTAGGAAGCATAGGTTCCTACTGAGTATCAAAATCAAAATTTTAAAAACAACATGACTTATGAAATCATGAGTTTCAAATAAATATGAAATCACAAATTTAACATTACATATTTCAACAAGATTTTGACTCCTAAAAAATAGTTTGCTAGATATTATAGTAAAATAAGAAACCTTGATTTAAAATCTTAGGATCTTGAAAAGTTGTGAGAAAGTCATCTTCTTGACAAATTGAGTGTTTTTCAAAATAGTGTTGTGAGTAAAAACTCTTTATGATCTTTTTCCAAATTTCAGCATGTGCAACACTAAAAATTTAAGAGTGTAAAGTAAAAAAGAAAAAAGGAAAATTACATCCAAGGACACAGATAAGATAAAATTTATAATAAAATACTTTTAAAAATTATAATTATCAAGGACTATAATTATCATAATGTTTTAGAGGATTTGTTACTAATTTTAGGAGATTTACTACTAGGTGCAAAAAGGTTTAGTACTTTTCTATACCCAGTAGTAAATCCCCTAAAACTAGTGGTAAATCTCCTAAAACATGATGATAATTGTGATCCTTAAGGGTAAATTCAATTTTTAACATCATTTATTGCAAATTTTATAGCATATGGATCCTTGATTGTAATTTTTCAAAAAAAAAAAAAAATACACCACAAGATTTATAGTGGTTTAGACAAAGGTGGTCCTATGTCAATTGCCTAATCACAAAATAAGAGAATTTTATATACAAGGGTAATCATAATCAGTTACAATTAGGCAACCTTTTTTAAAGGCTCATCCACTTGGCTTTTACTTCTTAATTGTCAAAGAAGTCTTAAAGGATCATACAGTAGTATTTTACAACTTAAGAACTTTAAGACAGCCTACACACTTGGGCTTAGACACTTAACTTTTACTCTCTAATCATAAGGTAACCCAATACAACAGACTCAGCCTCAAGCCCTTCTATAATCTTAGATAAACAATCAAGATTATCATAGGTTTTTAGCAACCTAGGTGAAGTATAAGAGAAGTTCACAAGTTAAGTGCAAGCTTATTAAGAGCACACAAAAGAGATCAATAAGAGTATAAATATATCAAGCAATGAAAGCATAACTAGTAAGTAGGTGAAAAAAGTATGATTCAATGAATGCTTCAGTTGTTTTCCTCTCTCTTCAACATCTTTCTTCTTCAAAGCTTGTCTTCTTAAATAGCCAATCATGCCCATTTAGCTATTACTTAGAGTCTCTTGTTTCTTCAATACTTGTCTTCTAATATTTAGGTGTGAGTTTCTTTAAATGCTTGGAGACGTTGTAGCTTTTCAACATTCACTTGAGCTATTAATGCTGGAGCTTCTTTCCCTCAGCTTTATTTTCCTTCTCTTTGAATGGTGAACCATGAAGTAGTGAGCTAAAAGAGAGAGTCTTTCTTAAGGCATTTTGATTTTCTTCCTTTGTGAAGCAATAAATGATATTTAGTGCAGATGGGACATCTTGTACAACACTTTTTCTAACTTTCCTTCTCTTTTGCTGTTCCATTGTACTTTCTTTACATATCTAAATTTTGATATTCCTTTTCAATCTTTTACCACTTGCATTTTCACGTTTTGTTCTTTAGGTAATAATTGATGGATAGTGTTATGTTAGAAGAGATGTTGAGAGGAAGCCTAATTTTATTTCACTTATAACTAGCTTTGGGCCATCTTTCTCTTTTGCTTGATATTTTTGTACTTGTTGGTTCAATTGAAAAGAAATGATTTGACATTTTCTCTTTTTGCTTGACTCTTGCCTTTAGATATTGCATGGTGGACTAACACCTTTTTGCCAAATAGGAAGTCAAGTTTGGCAATTTAAAAACTTCATGAGCCTTGAACAATTTACTTAAAAGCTACTTTGACACATCATAATAAATATGATTAAAGCCTTTTAGCCTAAATAACGATTTACATAAAAACAACTTTGGTCTTATCTTATGGGAAACTTTTAACACACTTTTGGTCCAAATAAAACAATTAGGTTATATAAAACTTCTTTGTGTTAGATTTAAGATTGACATCAATGAAGCTCTTTTTACCCAAATTAATAAAACACTTTTCCCATTAAATATATTGATTTTTCAAATTTTGATTTGTCCTAATAATATTGTTTGGCATAATTGAAATTCATTAAAATTGTATTAGGGAATTTTTATGTCAAGAAACTTCCTCTTTTTGGTACCCTCCCAAACCTCCCCTTGTGATCTTGTACACTTTAAATCATGTAGCTTTAATCACCTCTCACCATGAAGTAAAATAGTTCCCTTGTAGAAATTCTCCCTCATCCTCTCTTCTAATTTGCAACTTTAAACCCCTTCAACCCAAAAGCAAGATGCTTGCCTTTCTTGGCTTTTTTAACTTCATCCCCATAACCTAAATCCTCATTGAAACCCCTATCCCATTTTTTGTGATTTTCTAAATACTTATAGTGTTCCCTTTAAGTTAATGTATTGGGATTTACCAATGATTTTGTGGTTTCTCTAAAATCCAGCCACTATCTCTTAGTTGTTGAAGATAGTTTCAAAGAATCATACCAACAAGCAATAAGTTGACTAGTTTAACATAGAGAAGAAAGGATTGGAAACAAAGAACCAAAATTGATTGATAGAATAAAACAATTGACTGATGCATTTTTTAAAGGCATCAGCCAATTGATAGGTTATTAAAAACAATCTTAAAGAATTATGGAAGGCATCAATCAATTGTTTAAAGAAACTAGTTGATTGGTTGAAAACAAACATAAGAAAATTAAAAAAATTTGACAAGTAAAGCATTTGTTGGGTTAAATGATTGTAGAAACGTACAAAAGCTCATTGAAAGCATTCAAATAACATGATTGAAAATTGAAAATTAAGATTTGAATTAGTTTTGAGGAGGAGGTATGATTGTTTTTAATCACTAATATAAATAATTAATTTTGTATACAGAAACTAAAGCACAACAAAATATTTTATCATCTTATATTCTCTGTACAAGCATTCTTGAAAGAGAAGATTCTATCATTACTAAGTGAAATTCTCTAAAGTGCTTTACATAACTCATAGAAGCAAATTTGCATGAATCCTATAACAACATAATAAAGGAAAATATTATTTTAAACATGGCGTGTTTAGCACACATTTCAAAGCCTATTACATTGTTTTTTTTAAATTTTATTATTTGTATGGTATCTAACAATTTTGTTATGTTTTTTTGACTTTATGATAGGCCTATTATTAACATTTCCTCATCCTTTTTTGAAATCCATGGTGAAGTAAAATCTCAAATCTATGTTTTTAACTAGATGATTCATGATTATGATAAACACTTTAGGAAAACCTAAGTTTGTTTTAAGGCACCTTCCCAATTCTATATTAGTTTTGCACAATTTATAGTAGAGCTTAAGTAGACTTGCCCTTATGTTATTGTCCTTATCTATACTTATGCCATTATTGGACTTCATTATTGTTTTTCAATTATTATTCTTTGTATACTATGCATCTATGTTTTATACTTTTAGACTCTCTAGTAGAAAGTGTTGGCATCATTTACTTTTTTTATGTTCTTTTACTTTTTCTAATTTAAAAGAACAAAAAAGATGTAAGCTAAAAGTGTTGTATAATTCAAACTAACTCAAGAACAAGTGCATAATGGGGATAATGTAGAATAAAGAAGAATGTGCATTATGGCTAAGAACTTTTTTTAGGATTGTATAAAATCTAGACTCATCATAGAGATATTGATCCATTCATTATATATAAAAGAAAGTCACATTGTTAAAGAATTACATAACCCTCAAATCATCTTTTATTTTTACCTCTTCAGAAAAAAAAAATCATCCTTTAGCTTTCCTTTTCATTTTAAACCTACAAAAATTGACTACTTTTCACACTTTAATCACTCGAGTGAAAAGATTATCTCTAATTTGCAGTAGTTGCTCCCTCTTGATCACATCATCATATAAGCCATTGTTAAAATTATTAGGATAAATAATATTTTTGAATCCTTAAGAATCATTTAATTATTTATTAATTGAGACTAAAATCACAGAATTGTCAAAGGACTAGAAGAAATTGATACATGTCAAGTTATTAATTGTTATCTTAGTAATTTGACTATCATATCATCATTTTACATTAGTTGCTTCATGATGATTTAAATTCATTCAAAAATTTAGAAACAAAAGATTATGACCCCATTAAACTAATTTACTTTTCATATATTATAAACCACAAGTCAATTACCATAAGAATACAACTAAGTTTGATATAGGGTTTTAGGAAAGCTATTGTATAATTTGTTAGGTAGCCTAATAATGGATCCCCCTTACCACAAAACCAATCCACTTAAGTCTTCATACAAAGGTGTTCTTAGGTTGGGTTAGGTCAAGTTTTAGTCTAGTTTAGTATCCAGCTTGACTTAACCTAGTTTGATTTTGTATCGAGCTAGGCTAGCATTTTTTTTAATTTTTAGTAAGAATTATAAAATAACCCTTAAAAATAAAGTTCTTATATACGTTTTTTGTAAAATTATATTTCACCCAAAAAAATAAAATTTTTATATAAATCTCCATAAAATAAAAATCTTATTTTTTAAAAAATATATAAGATTATGTTGGGTTGGGTCAAATTGGTCAACATGGTTAGCTTGGAGCCTTGTCATGTGGCTTAACCCGGTTTGCCTAAATTTTTTTAACCCTACCCAATTTGACCCAATGTGATTGGGTAGGACCAAATTGACCAGGTTGCAAGGCCACTTGTTAGCTTCTACTTCAAACTATAGTAGAATGGCTTTTACCAAGCACAAAATGCATCACACTTACCAAAAAAGAGACCATTTAAGGCAGCAGGGTCTATAAATTTGTAAAAAATTATGGGGAAAACACAAAGAGCTTAAGCTTTTTACTATTAGATTATTCCTTAAATTTGTGTATGATAAAAATTTTAATTTGACATTTACCTTGAAATAATTCAATGGTTAAGAACTCAAACTCCTTGTAGCAAAATCTAAACTCACAAAATAAATAAATAAATAAAACTTTGTGATGGTTGCTTAGTGCTAAAAATGGACATTGTGATGTTTTCATCAACCATCGCAATTTAGTGGAGGTTGTTGACTAAACTGTAGCTAAATAACAACGGAATACCATGGTTTTATGAAAATCATTGTTCCTTAGAAGTGGTTGCTTTAGTAGCGATTGCAATCGCTACTAAAATACTTAAAACCCTCAACACCAACACTAAACTTGTGGAAAAAATTTGCCTTTCTCTCTACAGTGATACAAAGAAGCTTGAGACCCTTTTAAGCTATACCAACCACCATTAGACCTTGCCATCACCCTCTGATAAGTTAGACTCCCCCGGCTGGTGTCCATTCATCTTCTTCCCCTATCTGTCCATTAGATCCTTCATTTTTTGCATCTCCCAACATTATTTAGCTTCTCCCTTTTACTTTTATTTTTTCTCCACTTTTGACCATTTTGAGGTACTCCTTTCAACCATTTCTCTCACAAAAAAAAAATATGGATTTTGTGGCGACAAAAGTCATCTTTAAAACACTAGGAGTCGTCATAAAAAATATTTAGCAATGACTATTCGCCATAACAACAGTTGTTGGTAAACGGATTTAATGGCAAAAAAAAGTGTTGTTGATATAAAGACTTTTTGTAACAATAATACTTGCCCTTAAATATATGCAATTTCGCCACTAAAGCTTTTAAACTTTTGCAACCATAGTGCGACATTCAGAAGTAACAAATTTTGCCACTAAAAGTTCATCAAGTCTTATGGCGTCGTAAAAGATACTTTTAATGGTGACCAATTTTGCCATAAAAAGCTTCTAAATGGCAATTTATAAAAAGTGGATATTAAATAAAACTTTAAAGGTGAGAGAAGTGGTTACTAAATGTAAGATTTTAGTAGCAACAACATCTTTTCATACTAAAAAATTTTAGCGATGACTTTTGCCAACAACCATAGTTGCTAAATGCATTCTTTTAATAACAATCCTTTACTTCAAGTGATTTCGCGTGTAACTTTTTTGCCACAATAATCTTTCTATTTAGCCTCCATTTGGGGGAACATGAGTGGCGACAATATTTAGCCATCGCTAAATGAATCTTTTAACGACAACATATATCTTGATTCTAGCAGTGACATTTGTAGTTGCCAAATTTCTTTAGTTGGCATTTAGAAGAATTAGTGGCGACCATTGTCATCTCTAAATATATGCTTTTAGTGGTGAAACATTTTGATGATGCTAAATAGGATTTTAAGGGGTGACAATAGTGTGACATTTATGGTTGCTAAATGCTTATTTTTGTGGCAAATCATTCTTTTGTTATCAAACTTTTCCTTTTAGTATCAACTCTTTTGTGTCGCCACTAATGATATCGTTAGCATTGACTATTATCAACAATATTAGTACACTATTAGCGACAATTGTAGTTGTTGCTAAAGATGTTTTTTTTTAGGTTTATAATATTTTTCTTGATTATTTTCTTCAATCTTGCTTACTAAAATAGATTCAATAATCTTATAAATGGGGAATAACAAATCTTCTAAATCTTTAATAACATAATTCATTTTACAAGATCCAACATTTTGAAATACATAAGTAAATTAAACTTGGTTAACAAGTCTTGTAGATACATTATTGCAATAGTTTATCCAACAAGTATAAATGCAAAAACTAGCCATATGAATAAATTTTTAAGCTCATTCATACACTCCACTATTCAATATTGAAAATAGCATTACAACATTACTAAACAAAAGGAAAAGAGCAATAAGTTGGCATGGGCAATTACTTGAATCTTCTTAATTTAGGAGACGGTACTAGCATTTAATCTAGACACTTTATTTTGCTTTGTAAATACCAAGACTTTCTTTATCAAGGCAATCACCTATGTGACAGATTGAGACCATATTCCAATTTCAGTGAAGCATAATACTTGAAAAAACTATATATATTATAAACAAATTAATGTCAAAAGTTTGAAATAGAACTTTAAGCACAAAAGTGATATAAAAGGTAAATGGTACTAAATTATTAAAACTCTTAATTGCTTATTGAATTATTGAGCTTTTCCACTTGAAAAATTGTTTATCATAGGTATATTTCTTTGTTGAAAAGAAACATAACACTAAGTTTTTTAACATTGAAAAGAAAAAGAGAAGTACATAAGATACCTATTGGAATGTGGCCATGAAGGCAGCCATTTGAGCACAAATTTTAGCTTGCATCTGTGCTTACATCTAGGCTTGCACCTTTTGTTATTTTTGTTCCATTTCTTGGCACATATCTTCACGCACTTGTTCTATTGCAGAAAAAACTTTAGGCTATACTTCAGATTGGTTGATGCTTCTCTTTCTTGAGGATTTCTTCCTATACCCTCTGCCGCACACATACCTTGATCTCTCCTTTAATACAGTATCTAATATTTCATCTTTAATCATACGTGCCTTTTCATATGTTGTTTGTTGCTAAATAACAAGATTGTGAATGCACGATTGTAGTGTAGGACACGAGTTAGAAGCATGGAAAATGGTGCAAATGTAAACAATTTTTTAAAGTTAATGAATTTGAGAACATTAAATGGATCTCCTAGGACTTTGGATCTACCTACACTATCTTTTCCTCCTTTGTTCGATAGGTGTGTTGTGACTCCTATACTTGATCAGTTATTGCCAACTCCTTTGTTTCTGGGTCCCTTTACAAATTTTTCAAATTTTAGTATTCAAAGCTTCTTAGCATGAAAAAAAGTATTAGTGAATGTAGAAATGAATTTCTCTTAAAATTCAATGAGATGCTCACCAAAGACTCTTCAACCTCTACAAATGAATGGGTCCCACATGTATGTAATGTTAACTTGCTTTGACTTATTTATACTATTTTTACTACTTGTAGCCTGCATATAAAGCCAAAGTGTTGTTAATGATAAAAGATAGAAAAAATTCATGTAATTAATAATAATATAGTTGTAATAAAGTTTAAACTAAAGACCTAAAACTTATCAAACTTATGCATCAGCCTATCCTAATCTTTAAGGCTAACATCTTTTGGTTTTGATGTTTACCTTTCTTCATCAATTGTGTAGTCCTTATATATTTTTGACAATGAAACCTTCCAATTCTTGAAAAGTTGTTGCATCAAGTCCATGCAATAAGTCCTGAATACCACCTCCTGTTGAGGGTTGTGAACTTTAAAGTTGTCCTACATATTAAGAATAACAAATTCAAATTATAAGTAGTTGTAATTGCAAACATAACATAGGTAATTGAAAATTAATTCAAGAAACTCATTTAAAATGTGCAACTCATTACCTTCCTTTTCAAACATATGGTGTCCCCATCTTTATTTGTAATATCTTTCTAATCACCATCTTTGGATGACACAGTAGTCTGCACCACCTAACCAATGTAATTAGATAAGTCTCAAGCCTCATCTCTAAATGGCCGTTTAGTGGTCCAAGACATGGTAATTAAGATGTTGTTGCTAAATTTTATTTTAAGGTCAACTTTTAAACACTTATACTTCCCCCGACCCTTCTTAACAGTGCTGCAAGAAGCTGAACAATGTGGAAAAAAGAAAATAATTAGACAATGATACATAAAAAAAATACATCTATATATGACACAAGGAAGAAATTTAACCAAACACTTATTGTTTCCCTTGCTCACCTGTACTACTCTAGTTTCGTGATGACTAGGTCAAAGGTGAACCATCTTGTTCTTCCTCACTACTTAGCTCTAGTGGTAATAAGGAATGTTGAGCTTCTAATGCATCATGTTCGAGTTGCCCTATCGTACGCGGTGGGGATGTAACATCACTTATATTGTTATGCCTCCCCTGTCCATTTTCACGTCCTAAGCCTTGTTTGCCTTATCCAGCCTCCTCCCACGCTCAACACCTAACATTTCCTGGATCATTCCACATACATTATGAGAATAAAGTGGTTAAACAATGTAAAATTATAATACTTTTAACCAAAAGACGACTTACAAGTTGTAAAGGAAATTTTAAAAATTTAAAAACAATGATAATAATAACATGATAGAAATAGAAATGGAAATAAAAAAATACTCAATGAAATATGATGCTATCTATAGGTTTAATATTTTAGTCATTTATTATATTTATATTTTTTATGCATGGATGCAATTTACTATTAATTACTATCAAATTTTAGTTAATCTTAATCTTAGTTAGTATCTAGTGTCAGTATCGACTTCATCATTTTCCCCAAGTATGTCCTTTGAATCTCCTTTATTAGTGGACACATCCTTATCATTATCATCAATGAATTCAGGTCCCGCATCAAATGCAACTGGCCATTTTGTTCATGGCATTCGCTTGAATGGCTTAGAGTCTTTAGTGTAATATCATCCCTTTGCAATTGGACCACAAAGTCATTTCTCATGTTATCATCAAAGACCATATATAGTTCTATCTCATCTTGTTGATATGCTTCATTGGTGAGACCTCCTTCAAAGTCCCCATTGATGTAATCATCAGTCGTCTCAGGCATATTGAATAGGTCACGGGAATTTGTCTTGACAACAATTAGCTAATCTACATCAACAATGTCATTCAAGTAGAACACTTTTTTGGCTTGAGATGCTAAGAAAATGGCTCATTAGAGTTAAGTGAATAATCGGTGTTCACGCTAATGATTCTAAATTTATCGACTTTATATCCTCTTCTTAGATGACCTACATTCCACCAATAACACTTGAACAAGTGTAATTTTTTATGCCCAATATATTACAACTCATATATGTCTTCTAAGATACCATAGTACTCTTTATTCTTGTTTTCATCATCACCCCTCACAATTATTTTGCTATTATTTATTCTTTGGCCTATGGCACAATATTTAGTGTAGAATCTAAAGCCATTCACTGTAAATGTTGAGTAGCGATGAATCATGTTGAGTGGGCTAGCTACTAAACTCATGAGTTCATCACTAGCCTCACCCTATGCGTTTAACTTTGCGACCTACAATAAGAGACAATCACTTATCACCATTGCTAAATTATATTATGAACAAAATTTATTACATAATTCTTACATCCTGTGTTGTTTAAAAACTGACCTATTCATGAAACCAACTCTTTAACTGTTGATCCATGTATTTTCATATGCTTCTTGTGCTCCCTGCAATGAATGACATAGTTAAGGCAACAAATTATTCAAGAAGTTATTATTTGGAAGGAGTTACCAAGCTCCACAAACATACTTTATGAATGGCCCTCCTCATAATTATAGAGTACATACATATAAGCTTGATTGAACTCCACACTAGATAGAAATCTTGATTTGTAGCCTCCCCGAGCCTAAGTACTTTTTTTGAAGATGGATGTCTTATCCTTTCCTATAGGTCCATTATTGTTCCTAGGAGGCCTATTGAACTTGGTGGGAATATCTTTTAAGCAACGGGAACAAAAAGTAAGACATTCATCTGCCAAATACCCTTCCACAATTGAACCTTTTAGTCAAGCCTTGTTGCGAACATATGTTTTTAGTGTTTGTAAATACCTAAATACATAAGCGGATTTAAATAAAGAATTTAGCATAAAGTATCAATGAAATTTATAAACATGGATATATAATGTAGTAAGTTACCTCTTGATGGGATACATCCACTTATATTGTATGGGCCCACTGAGCTTTGCCTCCCTTGCCAAGTGGATAGGCAAGTGAAATATGATATTAAAGAAGGTTGGTGGGAATACCATTTTTAATTTACATAACGTGCTTACAATTTGGGATTCAAGTTGATCAAGAGCTTCGGTTGTTAGGCACTTAGAACACAAATTTTTGAGGAATTTACCCAACTTTAATATACGCTTAGATACCTTGGGCAACAAGCGATGTGATGCTATAAGAAATATATCTTGTAACAAAACATAGTAGTCATGACATTTCAATCCATAGATTTTTCACTTATGAGCATTGACATATCATGAAATGTTTGAGGAGAAGGCATTAGACACTTTTAAAGTAGCTAGGAAGTTACAAACTTTTAACTTTTCTTATGGAGACAATGCATAACAAGCAATTAGAATCTGAACTTTGTTCTTTTCTTCTATTGGGTGTAATTTTGATCTAATTCCCATGTTAACCAAGTCATATTGAATCTTCACTGTATCCTTTGTCTTTCTAGACAATTTGATATAATTGACACAATATTATCCAAAACATTTCTCTCGATGTACATAACATCAAGGTTGTGCATAATACCATATCAAGGCACCTTTCATATTACGTCATAAATGGCTTAGAGAGTTATTTTCAAGAATTTCAAGCTTTTACTAGTAGGAATAATTGAAACATAAAGTCAAATTAGTTCTTTAATAGTCAAATGGCCCATATGAGTTAGTTACAAGCCATATTCCACAAAATCACATCATAACATGGACATTTGCCATAACTTCCATAGTTTCCCTTAACCCAAATGGGTTCACTTTTGGTCAAATAGGCCACATGGGCTTACCAACACTTTTTTCTATCCATCATAAATGGAAATTCCTTATTTGGATCTGGCCACTTTTAACCTAAGGAAAAATTTTAAAGGTCCTAAATCCTTAATCTTGAAAGATTTATCAAGAAATAGTTTAATTTTATTGATTTCATCAAGATCATTACCTACTAAGATAATATCGTCAGCATAGATTATGAGGGCTGTAAAAGAAGAACCAAGAGATCGCACAAATAGGGAATAATCAAATCTGGATTATGTATATCAAGAATGAATGAGCATGAGACAATTTTGCAAACTATTGCCTATTAGCCTATTTGAGACCATACAATGACTTTTGCAATTTGCAAACAAGATTAGAATTAGGGGAAGAGAAACCAAGAGGCATAATCATATAGGCCTTTTCATTCAAGTTACCATATAAAAAAGCATTATTGATATCAAGTTACTCAAAAAACCAATTATTTGTAAAAGCTAAGGCAAGTACTAAATGCACTATAGTCATCTTTTCTATAGGTGAAAAAGTATCAAAGTAGTTTATACCTTCAGTTTGTGTGTAGCCTTTAGCTACCAATCGTGCCTTGTACCACTCAATAGAGCCATTAGCCTAATGTTTGATCTTGTATACCCAATTGTAACCAATAAGGTGTTTACCTTTAGGTAGTTCAGTAAGGATCTAAGTACTATTATCCTCTAAAGCCTTAATCTTAGCAACCATTACCTACTACCAAACATTATGCTTAACAGCTTCTTTGTAAGTTTTAGGTTTAGAGGTAACAAAAAAGGATAAGCAAAAGTGTTTATGGTTTGGAAATAGTTGATTATAAGACAAAATAGAAGATAGAAGGTAGAGAATACCTGAAGCATTGGAAGTAGATTGTGCTGAACTTTGAAGAGAGCAATGGCAATCATGCAAGTATTGAGGTGGCCTATAGATTCTTTGAGAATGTCTTTGAGGAACTAAAATATAGGGTTCTGTGACTTGTAAAGCAGTAATAGGTGGAAGATCATGATTAGGAGAAGTAGAATGTGAGAGATGAAGGATAAGGAAATGGTTAAGAATAGGAAAATCAAAAAATTCTAAAAAATCAAGATGCTGGGGTAAGCAAATATCATCAGAGATAGAAGAGGAATTAGAAGTATTACAAAGGGGAAATACTTGTTCATGAAAAATAATATGGCGAGAAATAAAAATCTTTCTATTGTTGATGTCAAGTAAAATATACCCTTTAGTACCTAGTTTGAAACCCAAAAACATACTTTCGAGCTCAAGAATCAAGTTTAGTTCGATGATTAATAGAAATGGAAGCAAAGCAAAGAAATCCAAATACTTTAAGTGATTGAAAATCTGGTAATTGATTATAAAGATGATATGCTATTTCATTTTTAAGAATGGGAGAAGGCAATCTATTTATAAAAAATACAGCATGAGTGATAGCATAGTTCTAATATATTTTTGGTAGGTTAGATTGGAAAATGAGTGCACGTGCAACATTCAAAATGTGTTGGTGTTTTCTTTCAATGACACCATTTTGTTTAGGAGTCTTTACATAAGATGTTTGATGTATGATTCCTTTGGAAGAATAAAATGATGGCATATCAAATTCAACCCTATTATCAAAACAAATGATTTTTATAGATGCAAAAAATTGATTTTCTATGAGAGTAACAAAATTTTGGAGATGTTTCCTAGTTTCATATTTTAGTTTCATAAAAAAATCTAGGTAAATCTCGTATAGTCATCAGCAGCGGTGAGGAAATATTTATGGCCATGTATAGAAGGTAAGTGAAATGGTCCCTATATGTCAACATGTAGCAAATCAAATGGGCAAGATGTAGATGAAGAGCTAACAAGGAAAGGTAAACATTTCTATTTTGCATAACGACAAACATCACATTGCTTATTATATGAAGTATGATTCATGAAGGGAAACTTTTGGATCAAATTATGTAAAACAGACTGTGAAAGATGCCTTGAATGATAATACCACAAGTTAGAATCAACATAATTTTGAACAAAATTTAAAAATGTAGAATTAACCAAAGATAGGGTACTACTTGCATGACTATATAATATGTATAGCTTTTGTTGTACTTCAATTGTACTAATCATCTTCCAATGTTTAAGATCCTATATTAGGCATTTTGAAGAATAGAAGATGAGTTGACAATCATTATGAAAGGTTACTTTTTGAATAGATATCAAATTAAAGGTAAATTTGAGAATATAAAGGACATCAATCAAGTAGAAATCAAGGAAAACTTATATAGTGCCAAAATAACAAGCATAGACAACCGAGTCATTAGACAGCTTAATGTAAATAGGTGGGATGTGTTTATAAGATGTGAAATGAGCTAAATAAGAACAGATATGATCAATTGCACTACTATCAGCTATCCAAAATGTGGAAGGGATATTAATAAAGATACAGATAGATTTTCCAACAGTATAGGTAGGAATGGTGGTGTTCACACATTTACTTGAATTAAAGGTGGAAATAAGGGTGCTATTGGCAGAAGATGAGGTGATGGATGAAAATGGTTTAGCAGATGCGTTAGACCAAATGATGGTTGCATCAAGGACAAAAGTTTATTGTATTGCTCCTATGTGAACATCAAGTACCAGCGACTTAATTGCACAATGATGCAACAGGTACCAACGACTTCTCTTCAACAAGTACTTGAGAAGTAATGCTATTGGTGAGAAAGAATTTTGATTTCTAAACTTGAAGCGTAGAAGAAATCCATGCTTCTTGTAGCAAGTTTCGATAGTGTGTCCTATCTTACCACAATGAGTGCAAAACTTGTTTGCACCTCTTCCTTGACTAGTAGGTCTATTAGATCCCCTTGCCATACAAATCTTGATTTCACTTGCAAATTGAATCTCTTGTTTTTGCTAAACTACGAGAAAGAATGTATGATTGATGGAAGGCATTGGGTCCATCATCATGATCTAAGTCTTAGCACCAGAGAATCGCTCATTGAGGCCTTTGAGAAACCTTATGATATAGTCTTGTTCTTGATGCTTTCAGACAAGATTCATAGCACCACAAGAACAAGAAGGATCATAAGAGTACACTGGTAATGGCCGAAACACCAACAACTCATCCCAAATGATTTTTAACTTTGTAAAGTACTCGATGAGAGAGAGATCACCTTGCCAAAAGTTGTAGAGTTCTTCTTGTGGATCTGATATGCAGAATACGTTGCCTTGGCTGAAATGATCTTGTAAATTACTCTAGACATTTGTTGCCTTATCGATCTAGAGGATGCTCCATGCGATCATCAAATACAACGATTTGGTGATCCATGACAACACCATGGTGTTGCAGCGCTGTCACACACCATGTAAGGGATTTGAGGCCTTTTGCAGTGGAAGAGAGTCATCAACGAACTGGAACTTATTCTTAGAGAGGAGTGACATCTTCATCGCTCTCACCTAATCATGATAATTCAAACCAGTTAATGGTGGCAAGACAAGAATGAGCTCACGGGTTCCCGCTCAAGTGGAGATAGTAGGGATGCAAGGGATCTTGCCAGGGTGGTAGTGTCGAAGGAGGAGAGGATGGTTTCTCACTAGAGGCTGCCATATCCCTAGCACAATTGAGAGAGAGAGAGAGAGAGAGACTCAATGTAAAGAGTGACTTAATGCAAAGAGAGAGATAGGGGCTTGATGAGATCAGATGGTTCAAAAATGCTCAAGGAGGAGCGCATGATTGCTTTGATACCATAAGATAATTGGTGGTAAAACTAAGAGTTGATCTCATTCATTATTTCTAAAATGTATTTATATACAAGAGTAATGGGTAAAAATAATACAACCTATACAGAAACAAAATGTTCAACTGTATACAACTAATCAACTAATTAATATATAATTGAATAACTAAATTGAACATAGAAAATTAACTATTTTCTATAGAGTCTATTATAAAGCTCTCAAAAGTTTAAAAACTAAAACAAAAAATAATCGATATTTTAAAATTTAGCCTAAACATTAACTTGAAAAGAATGTCGAGTCATGAATTAATTAATTTAAGTGATTCAATAATAGTTGAATTAGATAATATTATAAATATATAAAAATGATAAGGTTAATTTTTTTCAGTCCCTGTACCGTCACATAATTTTTAAGTGGATCATTGAAAGTAAGTGACTCTTAATTATCTGTTTACCTATGTTGTCATATTCGTAGTCAAACATCCCAATTAGAGAACTAGATCCTCTCCATTTCCCTATGCCGATTTGGCTGTTCAGTTCGACCAAAATTTTGCCATTTGTTTCATCAATGGTTGCTGAAGTGTCATGTTGCGTCCTAGGCTGCTAAAAATCACTCAAGATATTCAATTTCTCGCATGCGTCTTGGCATGGGTAAAAATTTCAACCACTAAACGCATTGTTGTTCATCTTGTTCTTCTCTTTTCTTTCATGAATGATTATAAGTTTTGGTGGATATTGTAATAAAACCAATCAAAGGGCCAATTCTTTTTTTTTTTTATTTAAGAAAAAAGGGGAAATCCGTTATATATGTGCTATGTTCTCATTTTATATGTTTATATTATGATGGGAACGGTCAAAAATTCTAACTCAAACCATTCTGATGTATCACTAGACCATTATAATATATTCACAGCTTGACATTGGTATGATTTGAAGTATGCAAAGTTTGAAAAATTTCATATGATGAATTTTAAAGAGAAAAATACACAAAATATAGAATATATCCATTTATTAATTAATAATATTTATTTTTTAAATCTGTAGATTTCATATAATTTATCTCTCTTTCTTTAAAATTTATTGTGTAAATTTTTTCTTTGAATTCTAAAAGATCTAAATCTTAGAATGGAATCCTATTATGCTCATTTAATAACACGATAAGATATTTTAAATTACATTTAAATGCATTACATCTTATAATGTTTATATCATATTATAGTCTTCATCAATATCAGAAGTTTATAAGCAGTGGTGTAGGCAGGATTTGTTTAAATAAACAAAAATTATTCTCGTTATTGTAATTTGAATTTAATAAACTCTAAAAATTATAAAAGTGAATATCAATTCTATAATTTTGTTGTGAAGGTAATATCTTTAATCTAACTAAAATAAATCAAATGATTTTTCTGATAAATTATCACCAAATTTTAGCGAATTAGTAACTAGTAATTAGTGCATCCTTATCTATTGACAGTGTTGTTCTAATCATGTAAAGTTTTTCAAAAATGAATATATATATATATATATATATATATAAGATATTAAATAAAGAAATATATAAAAATGTGTGATTGCTGTTAAACACACGGAATTTGAATTCTTTATGAATTTAAAGGGATTTGCATAGCCATTTGAATTATCCATAACTAATCTAGACAATCTAGATTCTATATATATATTTGTTCTTTTTTGAGAAGTAAACGTCATTTTTTTAGTTGACAATTGAAAAATTGTCTTTATTCTACCTTATCTTCCTTTATAATAAAAAAATATTAAAGTCAAAAAATATTTTAAAATATATATCATTCAAATTAAATTTATAAATTTTAAATAAAATACACGTGGCATGCACGTTCCTCTAGATTCACCGAGGATCTATATGGCAAGTGTAACACTATATATTTCTAACTTGCTTCATATCATTTCTAAATTTCCCATGATGAATTGCACAAAAAAGAATGAAAATGACATTAAAATAATGTCTTATTTCGCGTTGCGTTGCGTATGAAAATTTCATTTAGTATCACGCGAATCATATGAACTCATATATCATATTCTCATATTTAATTACATACATACAACTCATTTGCATCACCAAAGTTGGCTCACAACTCATAAAATTCAAAAGGGAGCATCAAACTCACTATCATAATTTCGGAAATTCATAACTAAATTCACAAAAATCGAAACCCAACAAACTTTACCATTCCAGAAATCTCTGAATATTTATCTCATGGTAAAAATAATTTCAGCTCATGAATCATTAAGGGAAGATCATTTGACATCCGAAAAGCTACTGAGGTCGCTGCTGTCTGGGCCATTGGTTCAGTTTACTGATATGAAGTTTCAGAATTCATTACTAATTCTAGAAAATTTGAAATCATGCATTCTTGATCATTATAGAAAGCTACACATGTATAATTTATGCCAAAAATATGCCTAGTCCATGAAACATAACACAGGAAGCGTTTGACATGCGAAAAGGGTCAAAGGTTTGGACAGCTACTGGTACTGATGCAAGTGTCTGCTATAAACTTCAAAAATATCCAATTAATTCCACAAAAATCAAATACATGACAATGATATCAATTTGGAAAGATATGAATTTTAAATTTATGGTAAAAATAGATTAGATCAGAGAAAGCACGTTTAGCCACTGAAATTCAATGGAATAGTGACTCAGGTCATGCTGCGCTACTGTTGTTGTTCCAGAAATTCAAAAATTTATATCTCTTAGCTCAGACCTCCAAATGAGGTGCTTCTAGTTGCTACAAGTCATTGTAAATGCCTAGTTTCTACCTATAAAATTTCGTAGCCATTGGACCACGTTTGCCCCTCGGATGACATAATCTCACAACTGACCAAATGAATAGTACTAGTGCAAATCTGAAATTTTGATGCCAAATTTGAAAAATCATAGAAAATTCTACAGACCTCCAAATGACCTAATCTTTGGCTTCACAAAAAGATCTAGGCAAGATCTAGTCGCATGCAAAATTTCAAGTCAAGAAGAGGTCATTTGGTTAGACTTTGTCATAGCTCAAGAATATGGCAATTTTGGTCCCAACAAGAGGCAAATTTGGTTCACATGAGCCATCCATTGTTCCACACACATTTGAGTAACTTAGAAAGCATAAATATAGCATAAATAAGTCCCTCATAAGGTCTGAACTCTCATACAACTCAAATTCACTATGCCACTTCCATAAACATACATACACAAGTGGGCTCCCAAGTGGTCAAAATATACAATTCTATTCATTAAACTCTATTCTTGATACATACACTAACTTTACATAGTTTTACACTTGTTCAAAGTGTCATGGCTCAAAAATAATATTTACATATCTACTTTGACATTCTAGATATCATAGTACATCAAAAATGAAAAGATTTTCCAAGAGATGGAGATTTAAGCTCCTTAGCTTCCATCCTTTGGATCTTGAACTCCACCTAGATCATATGAGATGAGAGAAAGGAGGGGGTGAGATTTATTGAATCTCAATAACTCATACACCTATTCAAGCACATTTTCAAGGCATAAAACATGTCAAAGGTACAAGTATGCAATCAATCAATCTATGAAGCATTCATCTTTCACATTTTTGTATCACAAACTCATGTTAAGCACAAGAATGAGCTATAGGGACTTTTGGTTTGGCCTCACCCCATTTCTAGAACTTTTGGATTGCCTCACTCTTGGTTCTTGGGACTTTTGACTTAGCCTCACCCATCCAAGGGGCTTTTGGCCTTGTCTCACCTATGTCATGAGACTTTTGGCATCTCCTCACCCATATTAAGAGACTTTTGGTACTACCTCACCCTTATGAGCCATTTTCACCATTCAAAGACATTCAAGAAAGTATATTGGTACCAAAATAGCAACATAGCATCAAGTGGCATGTCTCAAACATATAAACATATACACAAGCACACAATGACACCATATGCAACAAGAAAATGCAACAAGAAAAGGTGGAGAGCTACCTTGGTGCAAATTCAAGCTTTACTTTACTTGTTTCTTCTCCTTTTCAGTTCCACAAACACAAGGAGGTGGGGTTGGATTTCCTTAGCCTATTCACAATAAACAACACTTAAGTATACTCTTAGAATAAGTTATGACATCGAACTCACTCTTAAGACTACACTTTGAACTATTTGTCACAATATGGTTCTATTAAGGACTTAATGAAGCAACTACCATAATTAACATTCTTGGTTCCATTCTTTTGCCATATTTAGACCTCTTGGCCTCATTTAAGGTCCTTGAAACCATCACATACTCACTTTCACAAACCTAGGTCCATGTTGCTTCATAAGGTTGCATTATGGAAGTCATTGCCTCATCTCCCAACCTAAGGCTTTTAAATTTTTCTCAAGGGTTTCTCCTATATTATTTTATCATATAAAATCCCAAATCAAGTTTGGAATCATTTAAAACATCCCCTAGCTATCTCTAAAGGTCTTGACCTAGTTATACTTCCATTAAAGACCCATGGAGTTTGGGATTTTTCCTTAATGGATGGGGCACTTGGGAGGCTCCCTAGGAGTCTTAGAAACTTAAACAAACACTCACATATGATGGGGAAGTCTTGAATCAACCCAAATTTTAAACTATGTTCAAGCACCCTACACTTTTTTAACTTGAGTCTTACTAGTTTTTCATGCATTTCTTTAGTGTAATCCATCTTCCCATGGCTTAGTTTGATGGATTCTTTTAGATTATAAACAGAAACTCTTCCCTCTTCATGGTTATGTTTGAGACATCCCACCATGGAAGAAGAGAAGGAAAAAAAGAAGCAACAAAGGGAGAGAAACTACTTTGTAATTAAGCTTCCTTCAAGAGCCCTTCTTTTTTCCTCTTTTTTCTCCTTAAATTTTGAA
The DNA here is from genome assembly GCA_026724425.1 of Erythrophleum ivorense. Classification (NCBI taxonomy): domain Eukaryota; kingdom Viridiplantae; phylum Streptophyta; class Magnoliopsida; order Fabales; family Fabaceae; genus Erythrophleum; species Erythrophleum ivorense. Next base: position 1,224,817 of record JAIUCV010000036.1, on the reverse strand, counting down.
TTTCCCTCCTCTGATCTGGACCCAAATCAGCACCAAAAGTTACATTAAAACCATGGAAAGATGAAGCAAGAAGGGGAAGATGAAGTTTCAAGAAGAAAGAGCATGAAAACCTTAGACTTTCTCACCCTTTCTTTAGCTTTTCTTCCTCCAAAATTTTCTCTCTTTGTGCGCCCAAGACAACAGCTCCATTTTTGAGATTTGGGTAGAAGAAAGTCGATTTAGAGAGGGGGGACGCTGAACGTGACTTAAAAAGAGAGTTTGGAAGCTTCCTTTGTGCAATTTGTTTTCATTTTTGCCCTTCTATAATGGCATTTTCGGTTTGGCTTTGTTTTAGCTTCTTTTTTAGAACCGTCTTTTCCATCATAAAATTTAGATTCCCAATTTAATAAAATACTTTTGGAACCACTTAAATCGGAGCCAAAACCTTCCCGAACAAACTGATCAAAGTTTGGGTTAATCGATGTCGGAAAGAGTACACCGGATGGGCTTTACTGATCTTGGGGCTTCCTATGATTTTTGGGGCCTTTGAGAACCCTGGGCAACTCAAAATTTTCATTTAAAAAGCCTTCCTAGGTATTTTTCCAAAAGTATACTTATTTACGAAAATGTCACTGACCTTTCGACAAATTTTTTGAATCACTCCAACCCCGTTTTCTAGGTAACTCAAGGCTCAAATCCTTATTTTCTATTATTTAAAATTTTATCCAAATTTTATTTGGCCTTGAATCACTTATCTCAGAGGACTTGCTTTTCAAACCGACCCGTTCCGGTGATTGTACAACGTATTAGGATTACAGCAAATACAAAATATTGTTCTAGATAAACTAACATGTTTAAAGTTATTAGCAAAGGGAATGAGTAAAGATGTCAAATCGGATTGAACTTGTCATGTCAACCCATTTAACCTATCAATTTGGTAGGTTGGGTTAGTCCACTTTTTTTAAAAAAAATTTTAGTATGATAAGTTTTAACTTGCCTTATTTAACTCACCAATTATATATATCAACCCATCTAACCTATAGGCTAAGTTCGTTTAATTTTTTTTCTTTTTAAATTTTTCTCATAGACTAAGTGGATAATCTAAAACATTTAAGCCTCTAATTAAATTATTTAACATGTTTTATCTGGCTAGTTGCATCTAAAAGCTTTATTAGTTCTTTTTCTCTTTTGGTTATGCTTGGCGTGTATATGTGTACACTATGATTTTTGCTTCTTTATATGTCATTTGTATCTTCTCTGTAGGGATATTGCAAAGTCTTTTCATCATAAACTCTAAACACCCATATTGTTGAAAATCAGTTTCATTTTAGGGGATGTAATGTGTAACATCCGGTCCCTCCGTAAACGTGAGAAACGCAATGTTTAGTTTCTTCGTAAACGTCAGAAATAGGCCAAATATAAAAGAAAGTTCTCGAAATAGAAGGAATTGAGGCCAACTAAAATTATGATAAAATTTTAAATAATGAAAAATGAGGATTTGAGCCTTGAGTTGCCCAAAAATCAAGGCCAAAGTGATTCGATAAATTTGCTGAAAGGCCAATGGCATTTTCGTAAATACAAGAACTTTTTGAAAAACTCATAGGAGGGATTTTTAAATGAAAGTTTTGAGTTCTCCGGGGTTCTCAGAGGCCCCAAAAACCATGGGAAGCCCCAGGACCAATGAAGCCCCTCCGGTGTACTCTTTCCGACGTCGATTGACCCAAACTTTGACTGATTTATTTGGGAAGGTTTTAGCTCCGATTTGAATGATTTCAAAGGCATTTTATTAAATTGGGAACCTATTTGTTATGATGGAAAAGATGGTTATCAAAAAAGAGCTAAAACGAAGGAGAAATGAAAATGCTAAGAACGAAGGGCAAAATTGGCATTAAAGTGTTAAAGGAAGCTTCTTTATATGCCATGTTCTTTCTCTCCTCTCTAAGATCGACTTGCTTCTGCCCAATTTTAGAGGAAAACTCCAGCTTCTTAGGCGCACAAAAGGAGGAGGATTTTGGAGGAAGAAATTCAAGAAGAAGGTAAGAAACTTTAAGAAATTCCATATCCTTCCTTCTTGAACCTTGCTCCTCTCCTCTCAAGCTTTCTTTCTATGATTTTAATGGAGAGCTTGGTGCTGTTTTTAGGGTAGAACAAAGAGGTAAATTTCAAAAATTGAGGGAGTAAGTCTTGGAAAAAATTTAGAACTCATAGAAAGTGATTTGGTGTCTTAGGTTCCATATTATGACCTAAAGAAGCAACATGGTGCTAGGCCTTTTGTTTTAATGATGTGATGACTCCAAGAGGTTTAAAAGAAGTCAAGAATCATATTTGAAAGGAAAGAATGAGGCTTAGAAGTCCCTTGAGGGTTGTTGCTTCATTAGGTGCCTTTATGGACCATAATGGAGCCTAAGAGCAATCTAGTGTTTTATCAAGTGATGTAGCCTTAGAATATGTTTCATGGACCTAATTGGCTCCCATATATTGTATCTAGGCCAAGAGAAACTATCTCCACCAAATTGTAGGTGTGTGGCCGAAAGAGGAGGCTTGAAAGCTAAGGAAAAAGTGTGTAAAATTGTGCAAGGTAGCTCTCTCTACCTTCTCTCATGCATGGATGTGTGTTTAGCTTGTTTTAGAATGTGTGTATGTGTATTTGCAAGCTAAGAAAAGTATGCTAGCATGCCTTTATATTCCATGATCTTTGATGCCATGTTATGTTTTAAATGAACCTATGATGTTTGTATGAGTTTGCTTGAGTGAGGAGAGGCCAAGAACTCTTCCCTTTGGTGAGGATGAGCCAAGAACCCTTGAGCTTGGTTGAGACATAGCAAAGAGTCTCCCAAAAGTAAAGTGGGCTCCCAAGAGTATGGTTGAGTCCAAAGCTCTTAAAGAATTGGTGAGGCAAGTCCAAAATCCATGAGGAGAAGTGTGAGGCCAATCCAAACACTTGGAGAACTCTTGAATGTCTTGTATGATTGATTCACATGCCAAGGCTGCTTTGAAAATGTCCATGACTTTCCATTTTTCCATACATGCATTTGAAAATCTTGCTTTGTACATATTATGTGTGATTGAATGGGAGATGAGCTATTGGGATTCTTTGAATCTCATCCCCTCCTCTCCAATATCCTAACATGCTAGGTAGAGCCAATGAACAAGGAAATGGAAGCTACCAAGTGAGGAGATGAAGCCGTGATTATAAAGCTTTTAACTTTGTTTATGTTGTAACCAAAGGAGTGGCATATGATGTAATCTTTTGTTAGAATTGATGCACAATGAATGGAACATGTGTAAATATCCTAATAGATGATGTATGTATGAAATTTGTGGATAAATGGAATGTACTGCAATTTTTGAGTATTGGATGGCCATTTCAAGTGTATGCCTTTTTATACATAGCTTGGGAATGGAGAATGAAATTCTGTGTTTTGAGTCTCCACACCTTTGAGACAAGTTTAGAGAGTCTTTTTAGGCCATTCCCACGTGCTCAAGTGGCCACAAGAACCATAAGAGCTATTTTGCCCATCATTGAACCATTAAGAGGCATGAAAATGGCCCAAATGCAATCCTATGTCACTTCTTGCCCAAATGAACTCTTCTTGATCTGAAACTTGGCATGAAATTAGGTCTCATTAAGAGATTTTTGGGAAGCTAAAGATCATAATTTTCAGAGACCTAGAGAATATTTGATGAATTTTCAAAGTTGAGATTTTTCATGGATTCTGGTATGGGTACTGTTCATACTGGCAGTTTTGAATTCTGTGTCACTTGATGGCCAAATGGTATCCAATGCTTATGAAAATTTACAGGCATAAACTAGAGATCATAAGCTTTCTGTGGCCACTGAGATCACCTCATTTGGAGGTATGAGCAGTGAGTTATGCATGTTTGAAGTTAACTGTCAGTATCAGTAGCGCCCCATGAGTCCGGTTACTGTTCCATAGGGTCCAGCTGACCAAAAGTATCATTTTTATTCTGTAATTATTTTTACTATCACGTTAACATTTGTAGCTTTCTAGAATGACCAAATTTGTGTGATTTCAATTTTTATAGAATTAGTTATGAATTTCAGAAATTTGTATCAGTAAACTGAACAACAGCCCAGGCAGCCAGCGACTCTGTAACTTTTTGGATGTCAAACGTCTTGTGTGATGAATTTTATGACCTGGGCGTATTTTTACTGTGAACTAGACATCCTAAGGTTTTCATAATGACAAAGATTACATGGTTTTGAATTTTTTAAATTTAGTTATGATTTTCCAAAGTTGGGTCAGAAAATGGAGCAAATCTGGCCGAAAATGTGCTTGTTTATTTTGAGCTCAATTTCGATTTCCATGGGTTGTAGGCATGTTTTTGTGATACAAATGAGTTGTAATAATAAAATTAAATATGAGAAAGTATAGTATGAGCTCACATAGTCCACGTGACACCAAATTGAATTTTTTTGACATAGCACAACGCAGAAAAAGTTTATTATTTTCATCCCCTTTTCATATGATCTTGTGGGATTGATATTACAAAACTTATAAATGGCATCAAATGAGCTAGAAGTTATGGTGTTACATAATGTAAATTCTTTATTCACGTCCCTATTGACCTGCACTGCGTATTTAATAATTGTTGCCTCCACAAAGCACATTTTCATAATTTTAGTGTTTTAGTAATAGATAAATCAATCACAAATTTGTAACATATCACTTGGGAGACATTGGAATGTTGAATTTAGGGAACATTGTGCTTCAATTTTTTTTAATGGGTTAAATAGACTTTGTGGCCTAAGTTTAAAATTTTATCTTGTTGAATTATGTAAATTTAAATGGAACAATCCATTAACCTGTTATGAGTTCAAAATGAGTTAAAGTTGATGCACTTGACAACCCTAAAAATGAGAAGTGTGTAAAATGATGTGTTTAGTGCTTTTTTAGCTAAAATTGATGAACAACAGAAACCATACAGCAAAATGGACAAAGAAAAATGGAAAGGATCTGGTTTCCTCCCTTGAACCTGAAATATGACTACTAATGATGATGTGGGCATTGACCAAGAGGTCTACCTTCATAAGGATAATGTTTAACTGGAAATAATAAACCATTCAAGTGAACACCTCTGACCAAGTGGTCTAAATGCAATTGATGTAGTGGAAGAATTCATTGATGATAATGATAAGGATGTGTCTACCAATGAAGAAAATAAGAAAGACATACTTGATGAGGATGATACAGATGACATCAATGACACTAACTATAACCTAGATTAAATATATTTGTGATAGTGTAATTGCATTTGAATTATTAGAACTCATTATATTTACATATGAATTGCCTTATGTTTTTGTCATCAACTTAGTGTTTAGATTCTGACTAATGTATTTCACACTTCAATTTTGCAAGAAATGTTAAGTGGTGGATGTGGCAAGTAGGAGGAAGAGGCATAAGAGGAAATAGGTGTGGTAGTAGTCAGTAGAGATGCGACCATACAAGTGATGTGATATCACCATAGGGATTTGCAAGAGGGAATGCTTCTAAGTGTAGGGAGTCTACTCCACCTACCCTAGCATGATATGTGACACAAAAAGAACATGAGGATTCTCCACCTATTCAGCCATCACTAAACTAGAGTGATGTAAGTATAACTACCTTTGAATTTTGTTTATTTATGGTTTACTTTTTTACCCTACACACACACACACATACACACATGCATATGTATCAATGTGTAATTATTTTTAATGACCTACATGCCTTCTTAAGTTTCTTGCAACATCTCTGAAGACCTCGAGCAGGCTATTGGAGATGGTGCTCAAGATTTTCTAGTTAATGTGGTTGGGTGGTCTAAACCACAGTACTGTTTAGAGATGGCGATAGGCCGACTCAATAGGAAAAATATGGGGAGATCATATGGCCAAAAGTTAAGGTAATATGTTTGTGCATAGATAATTATACAAATTAAATGATATTTAATTCATAGCAAACTAAATCTTTACATAAACAAGTATGACTATTTATTTTTATGGTTCATAGGACAAATTTGAACCACACAATGATCAATCTAAGTTGTTGATGAAACACTTCACTATGAGCACTTTGCGAAGACCATTTAGAAGTTAGAAGACTAAGTTGCATGATCTAGTCAAACTATTATATATAAATGAGGATAGACATGTAGTTTGACTGGTTGATGTGCACTTTATAGATTGGGAATGGCTGCTCTAATATTGGGCTACTAAAGATTTCAAGGTAATGTACTCTTGCTATATAGTACAATTTGAACATGCTCAACTATGTGCAATTCTTATAACTATTGTTAAAAGATAACAAAGGTTTTACCTAATTGCAAGTAGTGAGTAATAGAAAAAAACTAAATAGGAGAAAGCAAATGACCAAGCATACATGTGGCACACAGTCCTTTGCAAAGGTGGAGCATAGCCTAGTAAGGATGGCATCTTCTTTTTTAATTTACAATTACATTTCTACATACTTATTTTGTCCTTTGTGGTTATAAGATGAAATAATGTTATCCACAAAATATTACAGAGGGATTCCATTACTGGAGAATTAATAGGACCTAATATGGTGTGTGAGGCATAATATATTCGTTGAACAAAGGATAAAAAGATAGAATGGGCTAATCCCAAGTCACAAGAGACTCACTAACTTTTAAACATCCTTCACTTTTTAAACTTTATTTAACTATAGTTTATTATCTATGGTTTTAATTTGTTGCTTAAGCTATAGGGTTGCTTATATAAGCTAGTTCTCTAACAACAATCATAAGAAGTTGAATCCTGCATAACTGGTGATGAGTTTTTATTTACTATATTGGGTGCACAGGGGTTTGTTCATGGTAGGGGTATGGAAAGAAACCCCAAAAAAAGAGACCTATTGACCAGGTAGATGTGAACTATAAGGTGTAATCTACAATAAAGTAAGTTTGAGAAGAAATGGAATGAAAACAGGAGGAGGATCAAGCCTATATGGCACGAGAACATAAAGAAATGGAACAAAAAATGCTGGAAGAGTTTGAATGGAATCTACAACAAGAGTGAGCCTAGATGGCCTAACAAGTGTAGGATGAAGTTTGTACACAAGTTGTCACCTTGTTGTCCATATTGCAGCAGCAAGTATATAGCACACTTCCTTTTTCTTTTCCAACAATGAAAGATATGTAGAGTTATTTTTCTTTCTAACAGGGACATCTACCTTTGAACATTGGTGCTTTAAGTAGACTAGCTCAGTAAACTTAGATAAATGGTGGTAAGTTTATAAAGTACTGCTTATTTCTTACTAATTTAAACCTTAATTTAAGATTGGTTTCAAGTTCAAACTTAAACTTAAATGCCATCTGATATTTGAACTGGTGTTGTTTTTATTTTAGTCTAAGGTGATTATTAGAACTAAATTCAATAACATAGTTTTTTTTAGAAGGTTGAGTGAGCTTCACAAGATAAATGAGCATATTAAATATATTCCTACTTTGTTAGTTGTGTCTTTAAGCAGTTAAATAATTATTAATAATGGATGTAAGTTTTTGGCTTTGGTTTTCTAATTTTTAATTATAATATGAATAACAATTTGTAGAGTTTATTATTGATTTTTCTATTACATACAATCTATAAAGTTAATTTTAATAAATTTTTTCTTTCTTTTTAATGCATTCAATTTGGTTGTTGTAATTTCATTTTATTATTTGTTTTTCTTCTCTTTTAAAGTTGCTTTTAGTACTATTTGAATTTTGTCATTTTTTAAGTAAATATTGCTTAGTTACAAATAAGATATTAAAAAAATTTTAGACTCTTTTAGTGGCAACATCCATCGTCATTAAAGGAATTCAGATGCATTTAGCAATGACTAATGCCGTTATTAAAAATAACATTTTGTGTAGATAAACTTAGTAGCCACCAAAGGATCCACTTTTAGTGGTGACTTATGTCACCACTAAATAACTACCTAGTAGTAGCAAATGACCGTCACCACTAATTATACAAATTTAGTGGTGACTTATGTCGCCACTAAACATGAACTTTTTAGTGACGACACACATTTTTTGCTACTAAAAACCATCTCATTTATGGCAACCTTCATGCCACTAATAATAACTTTTTAATGGTAACAAATTATTATCACTACTAAAGTTTGTCATTTTGGGGTGACAGAGATGTCATTAATGAGCATTTATTTTAGCAGCGACCCTTCTTTCAAACAAAAGTAATTTCTCTTTGTACTATTTAGCAATGACATTTGTTGCCACTAAACAACTTTTAGTGGTGACAATGTGTTTGGTGGCGATGTTTGTCGCCATTGATTATTCTTTTTATTGGCGACCTACTTGTCACCACTAAAGACTTTTTGTTACACTTATATTAGTAACAACCTAGTAACGACCTGTTGTTGCCATTATAACCTCTTTAGTAGTGACTTTTATACTTTTTCATTGCTAAAAGAAATTTTTTTGTAGTGTTAGGAAAAGCATGCATATTTAAGACTCATCACTAGGTGTAATAAGAAGTCTTTGGTACTAGTAACCATGATGGGAGATCAAAACTATGTGAAACAACAAATCAATTTTTAAAATTAAGTATGAAATAGTTAAACTTGTTGTAATAGTAGACAAGCCTCTAAATATGTTCTTTAAACACCAAACACTCTATTATGAGTGTTTTCTAACAAGGAAAGGTAATAGCCTTTCTCAACTTTATCAAATTTCTTGAACCTCTTCTTTAACAACTATTAAGAATTCCATTGTGGTTCCAATGCCCAATAGTCTTATTAATAGTGAATTCATGGCCTTCAAAGCACACTTTATCAAAGCTACACCACTTTTCATGAAAGGCCTTCCCAGTGGCAATGGAATTTTTTGTTAAATATAGCAAGTGTGCTCACTCTTAGGACCAAGACCAACTGTGCATAGCTAAGGCCCTTTTCTAATTATCACAATTAGTCGCATACAAAGTTATCATAAATAATTACATAACTCATAAGTCGAAATAAAAATAACCCAAGGAAAATAATAATATATGTAACATAAACTATACTTTCCTTCAAGATCCCACTAATGTAATTACACATACAAATACGTTGTTTATTGCAATTCCACTTAAGGATCCTAGATCATAATAAATTAAAAAAACTCAATTGCATACTGAAAGGCCCATGAAAGAAATGTCTCTAATATCTCTGTATTAATAAGGTATAAAAAATATTAAGACATTAACAAAAGCATATCATAATAACAACATATTACATGAATAATACTATACCAACAAAGTACAAGCATTGCCAATGTAATATACCCGACAATTTATATACAACAAAAATATGTAAAATGAGGAAAAATATTAAATAACCTTAAAACTCAAGAAAATGAAGGAATTTCGTCTTGAAAATGACCCTAACCCCAATTGGCCTTGACAATGAGGTCTAAAAAAGCTTTTCTTAGATATATAATATTGTCTAAAAATCCTTTTGAATAAAAAGTTATGGCCATTACAAGTTAGGGTACCCGTTTGGGCCCAAAACCCTTCTAACATTTCACATCACAAAACATCCTTACAATTGATTCCGGGATAGGTAAGTATACAATCACAAGGTGTGAAATGTCTATTATCATAAATACCATAATCAAATTCTCAAAATTACACATCAAAATTAGGTCCAAATTCAATTTCAACATACTAGAAAATATAAAAGTGCATAAATCATTCAAAAAATCATTTGATATATCAAAATGTATCACCACTGAGAAAATGCAAAATATATTGTATAAGAATACCTATAGATTATACACAAAAATTTTCAACCTAAAATTTGGAAAGTACCTACTCAAAATCAATGTAGAATAATATCAAAATTAAGAAATGTATATTTTAAGTAGTAACAAAATTTAGGAAAAATTACTATCAAATAGAACTCAAAAATTGGAGGCTAACCAATATTCAAGCTACCAATATAGGAAAAACTCAATCTTTTGGTGAGAAAGCAATTCCTAAATTCAAACCCTAAGATCATTTTCTCCAATTTTTTACAAATTCGTTGATTTCCTTGCAATTAAGTTGTTCTAATAGTGTTATAAACTCATGAACAATAGTTTCTATGCAAGAAATCAAATTAAAACACCATGTTTTGCTCTATGAAGAATGAAGTTCAAAAATTTAAGCAAGAATTTAAATTTTTTATTGCAAAATTTCTTTCTCTTTATGCAAATCAAATTTCAAGGCAGGTAATATATCAAATTGAAGCTCATAACAATAAGGGGTTAAACCCTTAATCTCTTATACATAATAGGTGAACCATAGAGAGAAATTTGTACTCAAAATTTCTAATCAAAAATTAAAATTTCACATAAAACATAGAATCTTTTGGCTTTAATACCAATTGTAAACAATTATGTGGGAGATAAAAGATAAACAACAATAAAATAAGAACTTTGCGATAGTTGCATTAACAACCACTACTAATAATGGATATTATAACATTTTCACCAACTACTGCAATTTAGCAGTGGTTGTTGACTCTGCTATGGTTGCAAAACATTTAAATAGCCTTTCTCTATGAAATCATAATTGCAAAAATGAAATAGAAACCTTTTTTTTTTTTGCTACAGTGCTATGAAGGAGCAACCTTATTTCCCAATTGATCTAGCCACCACTGGTCCTTATTGCCATTGTCTAACTGACTAGATCCCATCGCCACCATTGTCTAGCTACCTCTCACTACTACCATTATTGCCATCGTCAAATCCATTTTTCTCTTCTATTTTCAACTATTTTTAGGTATTTTTCTCCATATTCTTTTATTCTTCAATATCTATCGAATGATTGATAGCTCAAAGATTGTTGAAATACTTGATTATTGTTCTTTTGTGTTCTTAAGTATTTAAGAATATGATTAGAGAATTTTGTTTATTTACATATTTATATTAATTTTAGGAGGCTTTAATTTATATGTTGTTGAGATTGTTTTAATAAAACAAATCTTTTGGTTAGATTAAAGGAAATTAAATTTATGAGACAATAAATAATAATTTTTAAATTTTTTTGTGATATAAATAGTATATTTAAATTGAAAAAACAAAATTTGTAAAGGGAAAAAAGAGTATAATTGAAGAAGAATGACTATAGAGTAATTCAATTTAGTTTGGTTTGGACTTTGTTGCTCTCTTAATTAGTTTGAGTCTTACCTATTTTTAAGCACATGTCGAGCTGAGTTTAAAAAGTGTTGTTATTATTAAAATTTCAGTAGTATGAGAAAGCTCCGATGCATCCACCTTCGTTTATCATGCCACATATGCAATCTACTCCCATGATAAATTAGTAATGTAGTTTTATTTTTCACAGAATCAAGTCAAGGATATCTACTCTTTTTCTTTTGACTATAAGTTTAAGTTTAACTATTCATTCAATATGTATGTAGATTGTTATGATGGGAGAGATAAGTATGATGGAAGCATCCATTATCCTAAAAAATGTGTCATGGATAGGAATGTTAAGTAAAGCACTAGCAATAACAATTCAAAAGTAAGTGATGTGGGTTTTGATGGCATAAAAGAAATTGAAAATGGAATGAAGTGGCAGAAATCTATATATAATCTTATTGTTAATCACTTAATCCAAAAAATGCCAATGTATTAAAATCCTCAAATCATGTCAGATTTTGAGGACTTTAACTAAATGCTTGATTCTTGATAGTTCTAGTTATGTTTGTTTGGTTTTTGGTAACAGAGAAGATTTTTGGTCTCTCTGTCTTCCCTATTATACATTGCTTACCGGAATTTTTAATTAACCCAGTCAAATTTCATCAAAAGGTAAATATGATTATGATTAAATTATTGCACATGCAATTGCTAAAGCTAATGTTTATAGAAAATTGAAATTTCTAAAAATAATGAATTGGGTGCAAAATGGTTATGAAAAAATTATTGATGAAATTTTTGTTGATACCTATTTTATATTTGAAAAGATACTTAAAAAGACCCTTTAATCTAATAATGAAATGTGGTGCCAATATATAAGAGAATTATGATCATGTTGTATATGTCTTCACATAGGTATTCTTATTTGTTGAATAATCTAATCAAGTGCCAATTTTGTAATGCATTTTTACTTGTTTAAATTGAACATGGTTTACTATTCTTTCTTTGATATCCTATTGATGTTGTTTATGTAAGGTTATTGACTAAAGATGATGTTGTTTATGTATTTTTACTTGTTTGAATTGCTTGATTTTGTTCATATTGCAATAACACTGTACTCATCCTATTTGTTCTAAACACTTAACAAGCTATTATAATTTTTAAAGTTGAAAACATGTCATATTATTTTTAAAGTTGAAAATAAAAAATTAATGAAAATTTTAGTTATTTGATTTTAAAAAATAATAATAAATTATTTTTAAAATAATAAATTATAAAAATATCCATATATTATATTTTTATTAAATAACTTAATAGCAAACACTTAAGATAATTTATTCTAATTTTTATTTTAAAAAATTACTCAAAATATTTATTTGCACAGCATTTCTCAAGTGATGAAATGGAGCACATGAAGCAAATATAGTATTATGTTTGATAGTAGCTTTTATTAAAATAAATGTGCTTCATATGTCTCATGAAACTCATTACCTTGTACTTGGTTCCTATCTAACTCTGATCAATGAAAGAAATTTTAGTCAAGCTCATTACATCTTTTTTATCCTTTCTTCTTATGAAATAATATGTACAATTACTTCAAGGGAAGGGAAGGAGAAAATGAGAATAATTTCTTTTTAATAGCTTTGATTTTGGATAAAATTGTTTGATTTTATATAATTAAGGTTTTTGAACACATGGTACATATTGTAATGAAAGGTTCCCAACAAATATTAAGCATGTGGCACATATTAGAATGGATGGTCCATCATCAAATACGCCAACCTAGGTGCTTCTTTATTTGTTCATTCAATTTTTTTCTCTATAATTCTTCCTAGAAAATTTGTAAAATATAAAATATTCATAAGCCTATAGCATATGTAGATGAATCATTATTTTCTCTAAATATATATAAACTCTAACAAACATTAATAATATAGATACTAAAAAGATCTTTTGTAGTTTATAGTATGGCAATATTATAATGTTTTGTCATGATATTAATAAAAAGGAGTTTAACATTAGAACACATCATAGTTTTCTACAAATCTTAAGATTCATTTATTATTATTATTATTATTATTATTATTATTATTATTATTATTATTATTATTATTATTACTACTACTTTTTTTAAGATTCATTGGCCTTCGCTTTAAGAATTTTTATATGTTTCTAAACACATTTCATATTTTAATAGGTATCTAATCAAGGGAGTGGATATCGAACAAATGTGTCAAATCATTTTCCATTGTATGTTAATCAAGAAGAAGATAATTAATAAATTTATGACTTGTACGATCTTTTATTAAATGATATCCTAATTGTAAGACTTATTTATTGACTTATAGGACTCATCTATTGACTTGTAAGTTTTTTTTTTGTGACAATATAATGGCATGTACTAAATTTTATTTTTAATTTTAAGGATAATTTACTTTTATATTTAATTATAACTTAAAATTTATATTTGTTGTAATTATTGTATATAAGTCATTTTTAATCATGTTTATATTCAGTTCAAATGTAAAAATAAAAGATAAAAAAATATTGCTTTGGTTGCACTAGCGACAGTTGTAACCATTGCTATTAGGCTATTATGTTTTCCCCACGCTTGTGAACTAAAATTGCATCATTTATTGCAACAATTGCTCCAACAGTCACAACAGACTTTTTGTGAAAGTTGTTCCCATGATTGTAAGCAACTGTGCCAATGCGACTCCCGATAGACGTTTTTATAACAAATGCCACAAATTTTTAATAGTGGTTGTAACCATTGCTAGGTCCTAAAACAACTATTACAATTTTCCAATTTTTTGGTAGTGGTAGGACTATAGATTTATTTACTTGGAATTGAACTTGAATCCATTGACTGCATCAATCAATGCTTAAAGAAAAAGTTTAGAGAGAGAGAACTTCAATTTACTAGGATTATCATATACACATTGTAACACCATAAATTCTAACTCATTTTATATCATTCATAGGCTTTACATCATCATTCCCATGAGAGCACATGAAAAGGGAATGAAAATAATGGGTTTATTTGCATTACGTCATACTTAAAAATTTGCAATCGGCGTCACATGGACTGTGTGAGCTCATGATATGCATCCTCATATTTAAATACATTATTACAACTTATTTACATCACAAAATCATGCTCACAACTCATGGAAACCGAAATGGAGTATGGAATATGGGGGTTCATTCTGGGCCAGAATTGGCCTCTTTTCTAGACAAACTTCAAAAAATCATAACTAAATCTCAAAAAATTGAAATCATGTGTTCTTAGTCATTTTGGAAAGATTAGGATGTCTACTTCACAAAAAAAAATATGCCCAGACCACAAAATGCATCATAGAGGACGTTTGACATCCAAAATGGTCCAAAGGTCCGACTAAAATCTAGAACTGTCATAAAATTCTACAGAAAACTTTGAAAATGTCCAATTAATTTCACAAAAGTCCAATCCATGCAAATGATACTAATATGAAAAGATGTGGATGTTAACTAGAGAGAAAAAATATATCCAGATCAGTTCATCAAGCCCAGACCTCGAAATTCAATGAAATAGTACTTCTGGTCGGGCAAATTTACTGATACTGGATAGAAACTTCAAGAATTCATTTCTCCCTCTTTAAACCTCCAAATGAGGTGCTTCTAGTTGCCACGAGTCACTCTAATTGTTTAGTTTCTTTGTATAAAATTTCATGGCAATTGGATGTAATGCCCGGTACGTTGTACAATCACTGGAACAGACCAGTTTGAAAAACAAATCTCCTGAGATGAGTGATTTAAGGTCAAATAAAATTTTAAATAATAAAAAATGAGGATTTGAGCCTTGAGTTGCCCAAAAACTGGGGTCAGAATGATTCAAAAAATTTGTCGAAAGGCCAGTGGCATTTTCGTAAATAAGTGTAATTTTGGAAAAACACCTAGGAGGGCTTTTTAAATAGAAATTTTGAGTTGTCCAAGGTTCTTAGAGGCCCCAAAAACCATGGGAAGCCCTGGGACCGGTAAAGCCCCTCCGGTGTACTCTTTCCAACATCGGTTGACCCAAACTTTGATCAATTCGTTCGAGAAGATTTTAGCTTTGATTTGAGTGATTCCAAAGATATTTTCTTAAATTAGGAACCTAAATTTTATGATAGAAAAGACGGTTCTCAAAAAGGAACTAAAGCGAAGCCGAAAGGAAATTACCATTATGGAAGGGCAAAATTAGAATTCATGGTTTCTTGAATGTTCTAAAGAGTTCCACACTTTTCTCCCTTCTTCTCCTCTTTAATGAGCACAACCCATTCTGCCCAAAATACAGAAAATCTTTAGCTCTCTTAGGTACACCAAAGGGAGGAGAAAAAGAGGAAGAAATCCAAGGAGAAACTAAGTAATTTCATGAAATTTCTTGCTCCATCTTCCTTCAATCTTGTTCTCCTCTCTTCCTCCTTTCTTTCCATGGATTTTTTGAATGATTTGGTTCTGTTTTTGACCCAGACCTAAGGGGGGGATTTCGAATTTGCTAAGGAGAAGAGAATGAAGGAGAAAGACACTTGAAAGCTCACTTGAACCCTAGGTAATCTTTGCTTTTTGTTGTATCTTCTCTTCCCCCTCCCTTTGTGTGTATTTCAGCCAAGAACAGAACCAAAGGAAGGGAGGATGTTCTGTCCAAATACAAGGAGGGAACAAGGGTTTTAGGCTATGGGGAGATGGAATATGGCAAGAAATTCCAAGAAAAACCAATAGAAAATAAGTTAGAAAAGTGTAGTGTTTTCTAGGGTTTTGCAAAATCTGATTTTGTGTGAATGTTTCCTTAACTATTTGAATGTTTCCTTGAGCTCCTGAGACCTTTAGAAAGCTTCCCAAGTGGCTCTCCTATCAAGGAAAAATCACAAAGTCCATGAACCTCCATTATGATGCATATTTCGACCAAGCTAGGTTCATTAGGCTAGGGGATGTTTTAATTTGTTCTAGCCTTGGTTTGGGACTTTATATGATGTTAGAAGATGGGAGAAACCATTGGGAAAAATTTAAAAGCCTTAGGTTGGGAGATGAGGCAATGGCTTCCATAATGTAACCTTATGAAGCAACATGGACCTAGGTTTGTGAAAGTGAGTGTATGATGGCTTCAAAGACCTTAAATGAGGTCAAGAGGTCTAAATATGGCAAGAGAATGGAACTAAGAATGTTAATTATGGTAGTTGCTTCATTAGGTCCTTAATGGAACCATATTCTGACAAATAGAACAAAGTGTAGTCTTAAGAGTGAGTTGGATGTCATAACTTGTTCCAAGAGTATAATTCAGTGTTGTTTATTGTGAATAGGCCAAGAAAATCCAACCCCACCTCCTTGTGTTTGTGGAACCGAAGAGGAGAAGAAACAAGCAAAGTAAAGCTTGAATTTGCACCAAGGTAGCTCTCTACCTTTTCTTGTTGCATTTTCTTATTGCATATGGTGTTATTGTGTGCTTGTGTGTATGTTTATATGTTTGAGACATGCCACTTGATGCTATGTTGCTATTTTGGTAACAATATGCTTTCTTGAATGTCTTTGAATAGTGGAAATGGCTTATAAGGGTGAGAGGTGAGAAGATGTTAAAAGTTTCATGGCATGGGTGAGACAAGGCCAAAAGTCCCTTGGATGGGTGAGGCTAAGTCAAAAGTCCCAAGAACCAAGAGTGAGGTAATCCAAAAGTTCTAGAAATGGGGTGAGGCCAAACTAAAAGTCCCTATAGCTCATTCTTGTGCTTAACATGAGTTTGTGACACAAAAATGTGAAAGATGAATGCTTCATAGATTGATTGATTGCATACTTGTACCTTTGACATGTTTTATGCCTTGAAGATGTGCTTGAATAGGTGTATGAGCTATTGAGACTCAATGAATCTCACCCCCTCCTTTCTCTCATCTCATATGATTTAGGTGGAGTTCAAGATCTAAAGGATGGAAGCCAAAGAGCTTAAATCTTTATCTCTTAGCAAATCTTTCCATTTTTGATGTACTATGATATCTAGAATATCAAAGTAGATATGTAAATGTTATTTTTGAGCCATGACACTTTAAACAAGTGTAAAACTATATAAAGTTAGTGTATGTATCAAGAATAGAGTTTAATGAATAAAATTGTGTATTTTGACCACTTGGGAGCCCACTTGTGCATGTATGTTTATGGAAGTGATATGGTGAATTTGAGTTGCATGAAGGTTCAGACCCTATGAGGGACTTATTTATGCTATATTTATTCTTTCTAAGTTGCTCAAATGTGTGTGAAACAATGGATGGCTCATGTGAACCAAATTTGCCTCTTGTTGGGACCAAAATTGTCATATTCTTGAGTTATAGCAAAGTCTGACCAAATGATCTCTTCTTGACTTGAAATTTTGCATGCAACTAGATCTTGCCTAGAGCTTTTTAGAAAGTTAAAGATCAAGTCATTTGGAGGTCTGTGTAATTTTTTATGATTTTTCAAAGTTGGTATCAGAATTTTGGATTTGCACAAGTACTGTTCATTTGGTCAGTTGTGAAATTGTGTCATCCAAGGGGCAAACGTAGTCCAATGGCTACTACATTTCATTTGGAGGTCTATACTAAGAGATATGAATTTTTGAATTTCTGGAACAGCAACAGTAGTGCAGCACGACCCGAGTCATTGTTCCATTGAATTTTAGTAGCTAAATGTGCTTGCTCTGGTCTGAGTCTATTTTTACCATAAAGTTAACATTCATAGATTTCCAAATTGGTATTATTTGCATGTATTGGAGCTTTGTGGAATTAATTGGATATTTTCAAAATTTATAGCAGATACTTGCATCAGTACCAGTAACTGTCCAAACCTTTGCCCCTTTTCGCATATCAAACGCTTCCTGTGTTATGTTTCATGGCCTGGGCATATTTTTAGAATAAATTAGACATGTTTGTCTTTCTATAATGACCAAGAATACATTATTCTAAATTTTTTAGAATTAGTTATAAATTCTGAAACTTCATATCAGTAAACTGAACCTGTGGCCCAGATAGCAGCGACCTCAGTGACTTTTCGGATGTAAAATATTTTGCCCTTAATGATGCATGAGCTGAAATTATTTTTAACATGGGGTAGACATCTAGAGATTTCTAAATGGTAAATTTTGTTGAGTTTTGATTTTTGTGGATTTAGTTATAAATTTCTGAAATTGTGACAGAAAAACTAAGAATTTGGCCAAAAATAATAGTGTGAGTTTGATGCTCCTCTTTGAATTCCACGAGTTGTGAGCCAACTATGGTGATGCAAATGAGTTGTATGTATGTAATTAAATATGAGAATGTCAGGCATGAACTCATATGGTCCACGTGACACCGAATGAAATTTTCATATGCTACGTAACGCGAAATAAGGCATTATTTTAATGCCATCTTCTATTCCCTTTTGTGCAATTCATCATGGGAAACTTAGAAATGATAAGAAGCAAGTTAGAAATATATGGTGTTACATTAGACATCATGTGAGCCTATGATAGAATGCAAATTCAGACCAAATGAATAGTGCAGAAAACCAGAAACTATGAAAATTGCTAACTTTGAAAAATCATCAAATATTCTATAGACCTCCAAAAATTATTATCTTTAGTTTTTCAAAAATCTCTCAATGAGACCTAATTGCATGTCAAATTTCAGATCAAGACTAACTCATTTGGCTAAAAAGTGATATAGGGTTCCATTATGGTTAATTTTGGCTCCATATAGAGTACCAAACTTGCCAAATGGCTTTCCCTTGGTGTTGGCACCTTTTGGGCAAGTCTAAAAACATATTTAAGACTTGTGTGAGCTGCCCAAATGGTCCCAAAACTCATGCATCTCATTTTGGCCATTTAACCCACATTTATGCACATTTCTATCAAACTTCCACATTGCACACTTTGGCATCTCATACTGAAAATATATGCTAGAGGTCATAACATCATATCCATATATTTAAACATCACATAATATCATATTTACATATGTCTCAAGGGTTATAGACCATTTACAACATCATATACATCAAGAAACATAATTATAGTTCCAAAATGGATAAAGCTAGGCATATGCTTGTTAATTTTCCTTCTTCATTGTTGTTGGCCCCCATTACCATAGCTACAAGATCTATCTAGCATGTTAGGACATTGGAGAGGAGGGGATGAGATTCAAAGAATCCCAATAGCTCATCTCCAATTCAATCATACATAATATGTGCAAAACAAGCTTTACAAACACATGCATGGAGAAAATGGAAGTCATTGACATTTTAAAAGCAAACTTGGCATATGAACAAATCATACAAGACATTCAAGAGCTCACCAAGTGTTTGGATTGGCCTTACACTTCTTCTCATGGATTTTGGACTTGCCTCACCCATTTTTTAAGAGCTTTGAACTCAACCATACTCTTGGGAGTCCACTTTGCTTTTGGAAGACTATTTGCTTTGTCTCAACCAAGCTCAAGGGTACTTGGCTCATCCTCACCAAATGAAAGAGTTCTTGGCCCCTCCACACTCAAGAAAACTCATACAAACATCATATATTCATTTGGAAACATAATATGGCATCAAGAATCATGGTATATAAAGACATGCTAGCATACTTTTCATAGCTTGAAAATACACATACATACATGCTAAAATAAGCTAAGCACACATCTATGCATGAGAGAAGGTGGAGAGAGCTACCTTGGAAACAATTACACACATTTTCCTTAAACCTTGAGTCCTCTCCCTTGACCTCACACACCCAAGAAGGTGGAGATCATTTCTCTTGGCTTAGACACACCAAAAGAAACATGAATTACTCATGGGAACAAGCCTTGGCATTATACACACTTTACATGATGCTACTTTGGTTTATGGCTCTATTATGCTTCCATAAGGCACTTAATGAAGCAACTACAAAAATTCATGACCTTGGCTCCCTTCTCTCCTTTAATCTATGATTCTTGATTTCATTTAGACCCCTTGGAGTCATCACACAATTATTTTAAGGAGCCTAGCTAGGAGTTGCTTCATTATATTGCATTATGAAGCCTACACCTCCATCTCACTATCTATGGCTTCTAAATTTTTTTCAAGGGTTCCTCCCACCTTTTACCATCATATGAAGCCCCAAACCAAGGCTAAAATAAATTAAAACACTCTCTAACCCCTCCATCTATCCTAGGCCAACATTATAGAAGCATTTGGGATTCAAAGGGTTTTCAATTTTTCCTTGATGGGAGATCCACTTGGGAGGCTTCTTAGGGGTCTTAGGAACTCAAACAAATACTCACATATGCTAGGAAATGCATGAATCAAATCAATTTTTACAATGTGTTCAAGACTTCTTTACTTTTTTAATTTGAAATTCAATGGATTTTACTTGCTTCCAATGATAGATTCTTAATCCTTGCACTCCAAAACCTCTAATCCCCTCTTGATTTGGACAGAAAATAGTCCCTAAGAATTGGGCTCATGGTGGCCAAATCGTGCAAGAGGAAGGGGGAGAAAGAAACTACCAAAGAATGAAAGTTTTATCTTATTTTCTTACTTTCTCTTGGTTGCTTTTCACTTTCCTTGGTTGCCTCCCTTTAAACACGAATTTTTATCTTTATTCTGCCACCAAAATAGATTTAAAAACACCATCAAACCTATAGAAATAAGGAGGAGAAAGAGAAGTAACTTGCTAAGGAGAAAACTAGATTTTCCATGGAATTTCCTACCTTTTCTTGGCTTTTTTCTCCCTCTAAGAGTGCTCCTTCTTGTGCGCCTAAGAGAACTGATTCTCCTCTTTGTTCTGGGCAGAAGAAAGATGGTGGAAAATAAAGGCAAAGGAAGGCGTGAGAAAGAGAGAGTATTAAAAGCAAAAGAATTCCAAAAATTCTCATTTCGTCCCTCATTTTTGGCATTTTCATTTCTAATTTGTTTTAACTCCTTTTTGAGAACCACCTTCTCCATTATGAAATTTAGGTTCGCAATTTAGTAAAATGCCTTTGGAATGACTCAAATCAGAGCTAAAACCTTCCTAAACGATCCAGTCAAAGTTCAGGCTCATCGCCATTGAAAAATGTATACCAGAGGGGCTTTAACTGTCCTGGGGCTTCACATGATTTTCAAGGCCTCTGAGAACCCTAGAGAACTTAAAATTTTCCTTTAAAAAGCCCTCCTGTGAGTTTTTTCAAAAAATGCCCATATTTACGAAAATGCTACTAGCCTTTCGGCAAATTTTTTGAATCACTCTGACCTGATCTCTAAGAAACTCAAGGCTCAAATCCTCATTTTCTATTATTTATAATTTTATCATAATTTTATTTGATCCCAATTCCTTCTATTTTGGAGACTTCCTTTTGTATCTAGTCCATTTCTGATGTTTACGGAGAAACCGAACATTGTATTTCTCACGTTTATAGAGGAACCGGATGTTACACACACACACACACACATAATAATAAAACCCTCAACTAGCACAAATAGAATAACGAGAGATAGAGGGGCCACTCCTGATAAGTTTAAATGGCCTTTAATAACCATTATTGTCAACAAGACATATAAAGTTCCAATCTTTCCATAAAGATAACAAATAAAATAAGGTGATAAAGGATCCCCTTTCTTTAAACCCTAAGAAGGATTAACAGTTTCCAACTTCCCTCTATTCCATAAGACTTGGATAGTACTCATAGGAACACACTTCACAACTCAATGGGAAAACTAGTAACTTAAAGAGTGTTGTTGAGAAAGTCCCAGTCAAGGTGATCATAGACTTTCTCCAAATCAATTTTAATTGCCTTTGTAACACCGTAGTAAAAAAATTATTTCAATTGGGTCCCTATTAGCTTAAGAGATTAGAGTATAATTAGGCACATTATAAAACAAAATAAAATGAACTACTTTAGGAAGAGATGGAATGGTACAATAAGTTATGATAAGTTTAAGAGTATTAAAATTCTTCAAAAAGTGGATAGGATTGTCATAAGGGACATAATGAACCATTTTAATCTTGTATGGGGAGAAAATTGGATTTTTATCAAAATATATTAAAATAATCCAACAACTCCTATCTTTTTCTTCACTTTCTTCTTCCCTGTCGTGTTCCAATCGTCGTGGGCCTCTCTTTCTTTTTCTCCCATCTCTTCCATTCTTCCTTCTTTCAAATTCCTTCATCCTCTTTTGTTCTTCCCCTCCTCCTTTCCTTTTTTATTTATCTTCCCTTACCAAACTCATAAGCTATCACAGTGGGTGTTCTCTTCTCCATTGTAGTTGCAAGGTGGAAGCGACTATGGTGGGGTTTTAAGTTGCAATTAGGTTGCTTCTATTTTACTCCATTTCTCCTTTAATTTTCAAGTAAAGGACCATTCCTTTCTCTCACTCTTGGCTGCTAAAATTAGATTTTACTTCAAGGGAGATGGTTTATTAAAAAGAAAAAATAGGTTTCATTTTTTTTCTATGTCTAAACCAGAAAGGGGGAAGTCTAAAAGCTAGGAATTTCATTCCTTTTCCATTTTGGTCAACTTCTCTTCTTCCCATCATTTTTTTCCTTCGATTCCCTTTACTCTCCAGCTGCTACATAGGTCTTCAACTCTAGCTTCCTATCATTTTCATTAAATCCATGGCAATGTACATCTATAATTGAAATTCATTGCTCCCTTGGTTAAGGTCTTAAGACTATAAGGAGATTGATTCAATTAGACTCTTGGGGTGAGGAACCACGTGTTAAAAATCTTAAATTTAGGCTCTCTAAAAGCAGTTGTAGAGACAATTCCCCCTCAAGCTCATAATCGGTTTAAGCCAAAGGAAATATGATGTCACCTTATGCTGTAAGTAGATAATACTTGTTATGGCAAATTTATACTACTTATTCATCATAAAATAATGGAATGATAGACTTGATTTCATCATGTGTGACTAAAAAGAAATTATTAATTGATGTTATTGGAATATTTTAGTTATTGATTAACTAGTTTAATAGACTTGGATAATTACTAAATTATTTTAGCCATCTTTGATTAGTGTTTGGTAAGGTTAAAGGTAGAATGTGGTCTAATGCAGAACCCTATAGCTAACAACAGTAGTTGTTAGCCTTGGTGCACCTCAATCTATACCCTAGCTAGAAAGGGTGTTCCTAGCCCCACGTGTTGGCCACCACACGTGGATCTATTTGAATTGTTAAGTGTAAGCTACCTTTTTGCATAATTACCCTAGCAAGCAATGTTTTTTACATCCATTTAATTTGGTTCTATTTAAACTAGTCAACTGTATTTGCGTGAATGATTTTATAAAGGTTGGTTTATGCGCACTATTGAATTTAACTGTATAAATGATAAAAAATGAATCAATAGATATCACGTTGTTGTTTATGTTTTTGATATAAACTTCAACTCTGAAGGTAGGCTATCACATAATTTATGCTTTTGTCAAAGTTAGTACTACTTGCTCACTAAGTTTTGAAATCATCTTTTTAAATTTCTTTTCATTACAAATAGTAATATGAGTCTAGAACTGACTTTGGTGGTATAGGAATGACCGCTTCATGTTGTTAATCCTTGCACGGTTTTGCTAGGGCCTTCTTTTGTGAAAGTAAGTTTGAATTTGTAATTAGATATATTGTTTCTTTTTAATTGTAACTCTACTTATGCATAGGCAGGGCCCCCATCCTTATTTGTTATTATTTAGTACTTTAAGTCAAGAGCAAAAATCTTTTGATTATTTTAATTGATTGTTTAGCTATTTGTTAAAATTTCAGGCAATCCTATATTTAAGGGAGAATCTATTAAAATTTCCACAAAAAGTTAAATTAACTAGCATATAATTAAACTTCTCATATTATCATGTAAACCTTTTAGTAAAGTAAAACATTTTTAAATTTTCTACAAATTTGTTTTACCTAACTGTTGCTCTTCCTATGTTTTTAAATCTAATCAAGAGAAGGCTTCAGATGCTGGTTCAACATGTAGATCGTGTCGGTTATGCCCCATTCGAAGGTGTAACAGCCTTAAACTCCTTTTTACCCATTTTGTAGTTCTAATTAAACTTCTCATGTTATCATGTGAACCTTTCAGTGAAGTAAAACATTCTTAAATTTCCTACAAATTTGTTTTACCTTACCATTACTCTTCTTATGTTTTTGAATCTAATTAAGAGAAGGCCTTGGATGCTAGTTCAACTCGTAAGCCATGCCAGTTAAGGCCCAATTCAGGGGTTTAACAGGCTTAAACTCCCTCTTACCCATTTTATGGTTTTAAATAACTTCTTAAGCAATTATAATTGTTAATATTATGTCTCCTTATCAAGAATAATTAGTTTGAAAAAACTAAGTTGAGTGTGAAAGTGTGTTTTTAATCCCTACACTTGTTAAATTAAAAGGCTTTCAAACCTATGTAAGTTATATCTCACACTACATTTCAAAAAATAATTTGGAAGGAAAGTTGCAAAGCGTAATTTAAAAATAAATAATAAACAATATTTATAAGCAAAAACCACTTATTAGCATTTTATCTCTATTTCATCAATCTCTCTTTCTTCACAAAATCTTCTTTATGTACCTTCAATTGCCAAAAACTTCATGAGTGTTTCTAAATTTGGAAGAGACAATAAGGTTTTCTTTGAATTTCATCTAAATAATTGTTATGTTAATTACAAATACCACTATTTAATGCTATCATGGAGCAGTGTTTAAAGATGATAGGGAGATCCTGTTTTAGCTTTACATTTTTTTATAAGCTCATATAGTAGACAAGGTGGTCCATAATAAATGGTGTTTCTTTTTTGACATAATTATACTCTTATATATTATCTTTAGATGAAATGACCAAGTTAATAGGAGAGTTTTAAGTTTTAATGTTTTTCCATCGATTCTCAATTGTCACAAATGATGTATCTTAATTTTAATCATAGATTCGTATATGCTTTTGCATTTTTTCCATATACAGGTTGTTCCAATGATCTTTGGCAATCTTGCATAATAGAGAATGGTTAAAGCCATACCTAAATGGCATGTTTTGCATGTGCGCATGTGTGTGTGTGTGTATGTTAAAAGTGTATAGAGCTATATTGTTCCATAGTTGTAAACAATGTGGCTCTAGCTCAAACTACATGTAAGATCCATTCTTTTATGGGAGAATTATATTGACGGACCTAAAATTGATAATATTTATGTTAAAGAACCTGTTACCACTAAGTTTAACTTATTTTACCTAAAGTCAGTGGTAATTCTACCTAAAACAATAGTAATAGGTCCTTCAAAGTAAATATTACAGCTTTCAGGTCCCTAAATGTAATTTTTCCTTCTTTTTTTTCATTTTCTTTTTTTTTTGGGCTCCTTTTTCAATTTTAATTGCAATCAGCAATTAAAATCCTACTCAATGTGATCACAGACTTTCTCCATATTAATATTAATTACCATAAACCCCTTCTTACCCTTTTTATGATTTTGAATAACTTCTTAAGCAATAATAATATTGTTAATACTATGTCTCTGTGGTAGGAATAATAATTTGAAAAAACTAAGTTGCATGTAAATGTGTGTTTTCAATTCCTACACTAGTTAAATTAAAAGGTTTCTAAACCTATATTAGTTACATCTCACACTACACTTAAAAAGTAATTTGGAGGGAAAGCTACAAAGAAAAATTTGAAAATAAATAATAAACAATATTTATAAACAAAAACAACTCATTAGCACTTGATCTTTATTTCATTAATCTCTCTTTCTTCACAAAATCTTCTCCATGTACCTTCAATTGCCAAAACCTTTATGGGTTTTTCTAAATTTGCAAAAGATGATAAAGTTTTCTTCGAATTTCATCTAAATTATTGTTGTGTTAAATTTCAATGCCACTCTTTAATGTTATCATGGAGCAATGTTTAGAGATGACAGGGAGATCTTGTTGCAGCTTTTACATGTTTTCCATAAGCTCATTGTGGACAAGGTGGTCCACGATGAATAATAATTCTTTTTTTGACATCATGATACTTTTATATATTGTATCTAGTTGAAATGACCAAGTCAATAGAAGATTTTTAAGTTTTAATGCTTCTTCCATCTATTGTTAGTTGTCATAAATGATGTACCCCAATTTCAATAAAAGAATGTTTATATGCTCATGCCTTTGTTCCATATATAGGTTGTTCTAATGATCTTTAGTAGTCTTTCACAATAGAGAATGGTTAAAGTCAAACCTAAGTGTAAGGAGTTGCACTACTCCGATGTCATAAACAATATAGCTTTGCCTCAGACTACATGCAAGATCTACTTTTTTGTTTCATTTTCATTTTTTTCTCCGTTTTCAATTTCCTGTGTAACACAAGGCCTAATATCTAGTTTATAAAAAATCTCCTCAAAAGCAATTTGGTAATTTTACTTGGTTAAATCAACCTAGCCCTATAGTGAAGCCTAAAATCATGCATGTACACACAGACACACACATATAAAATTTAGTAGAAATGATCAAATTCAATGTTTATTTGAAATATATTACCTGACAAAAATGTAGTAATAAAGATATAAATTACACTTTGGTTAACATAATATTCAGTGAATGCCATTATAAGTAATTATAAATATCTTAAACTTTGAATAACTTAAGAAATATGAAAATTTTAGTAAGTAATTCATTTTTTTAAAATAATTACAATTTTTTTTGGGAGACAATAGGCCTAAGGCTTAGAAAATATAATAACAATAACTTTAATTCTCAATTATTTTCAAAAAAACCTGTAACTTTTAAAAGGTATCAATATGACAATTTTAAAAAAAGCATAAATTTATGACATTTGGATTAGTTCCATTCAAGTGTCTCTAGAACTATATTCCATAATGGTATTTAATGAGATTCTATAGGCTTATTGTATGTTGGTATCTAAAAATTTTTTATATCTTGAATAATATATAAAATGAGATATAAATAATAATATGAAATGATAGAATATTTAAATTACACATATTTAATTTGAAAATTGATTATATCCAACATTTAAAAGGATACAAGAAATTCATATTGGTTGTACATATTAATAATTGTTATTTACTTTTAGAATTGTCATGAGGAAAAATTACAACCAATGCTTTGGATTTGTAAAATTTACAATGAAGACATTATTACAACCAAGTTTTTCAAAAGTTACAACCAACTTCTCCTAAAAATAATTTTTTTGCAAAATTAAGGTCATTGAATGTAATTTTTTCTTTTCATGAGGCACCATGGAGAAAAATAAAATTTCAAGAGGTGTCTTTTAAGAATTGAATCTTTGAAGGCACTAAAAAAGATAATTAATTCTAAATTTTATTTATATAAAAAGTGTTGGAGCTTTTTACAAAGTCCTACATCAATGGAAAGAAAGAGAAGAGGGGCTAAGCTCCCATAAATAGACTCCTTGAATATTGAAAAATTTGAATTCTCACAAGAGGGCTTTTTAAATGGCAAATTTAAGTTCTCTAGGGTTCTTAGAAGCCCTGAAAACTATGAGAAGCCCCAGGACAATTAAAACTCCTCTGGTGTACATTTTATAATGTCAGTTTGAACTTTGACCCTTTCGTTCATGAAGGTTTTAACTTCAATTTGAGTGATTCCAAAGGCATTTTATAAGATTGAGGACCTAAATTTTATGATGAAAAAGACAATTCTAAAAAAGAAACTAAAATAAACCAAAAATAAAAATACCAAGATTAAGGGACAAAATTAGAATTTTTGGAAGCAAGTCTTGAACCCTAGCTATATATAACCCCACGCCCCACTCTTCTCTCATTTGGCTCATTTTATTTTTGTCCTAAACCAGAGAAAGAAGCAAGGGAGTGAGGCACACAAGGGAGGAGAGAAAGGGAGAAGAAAAAGCAAGGAAAAGGTATGGTTTTCATAGATTTTCTTGGTTTCTCTTTAGCAAATTCCTTCTCCTCCATCTTCCCTTATTTCTTATGATTTTATTAAAGCTTTTGGATTTGTTTTGAGGTCAGACCAAAGAGGAAATTTTTGAGTTTGGAGAGGAGAAGCCAACCAAAGAGAAGAACAAGCAAAAGAAAGCCAAGAAACCAAGGTATTTTGTCACTTTGTGCATGATTCTCCTTATCCTTTCTCTTGTGATTTTTGACTCACGTAAGACCACGCCTAAGTGTAACAACCAGAATTGCTAAAAAATTTTTAACTTTTAAAATTTTTTTAAGTCTGCTAGCTACAACCCAACTATAACGAATGTACCTGTTCGTTATAGCGAAAATCCACTTAGCTATAACGAATGTACCTATTCACTATAGCAAAGAATGCTTCTAACTATAGCGAGTTCAGGCACCCCATACAAAAATCAGAAAGTTCCTCACAATAGCGAGTTATAGCCAGAACAGGGGCCTGGGACTGATACGTGCTCGCCATAGCGAATGTTATTTTTCGTTATAGCGAAGGTTAGTCCAGAAAAGTGTGAAAAAGGAGAATTTTGTTTTTTAAAGAGTCAAGATCCTCTCTTTTTCTTCTAATCGACTTATACTTCATCCAAAACAGAGAAAAGGGCTGGAAAGAGAGAGAGAGAAACCAAGAGAAGCTAAGAGAGAAGGAAGAAAACTAAGGAAAAGGTAAGGAAAACTTGAGATTTCCATGGCTCTCTTTCTTAGAATTTTGTTCTTCTCTCTTTGCCCTCTCTTTCTATGGTTTTGGTTATTGAATTAGTTTTGTTTTGAGCTTGATTCAGAAGAGGAAGAGTGGAGAATAAAAAGGAAGATGAAGACAAAAGAGAACCACTCTTGAAAGAAGCTAAAACTCAAGGTAAATGCTTATGCATCTTGCTTCTTCTTCTTCGTTTCTTATGTATGTTGGTTCTACCAACTTGAGAGCCTGAGAGAAGAAGGAAGTTCTGACTTAAAATGAGTAAGAAACCCTTGAATTAGAGTGTGGGGAGTTGAGAAATGCAAAGGAACTAAGAGAAGAACTAGTGGAAATTAAGAGGGAGAAACTAGGGATTTAATCTCCTAACTTTTGTGAGTAATTGTTTGAGTTCTAAGAGAGTGATTGCATGCTATTTGTTGTGTCTAGATTCAAGAGAATCAGCTCCATCTAGTTGTAGTTTTGAGAGCGAGAAAGATAAAGAGAAATCAAAAAGGAAGGCTTGTGTGGCTTACAAGGTAGCTCTCCACTCTTTCTTGTTGCATTCTTAGATGTATGATGGTCATTGTATACTTGTGTATGTGCTTGTATTGTGAAACATGCCATTTGATGTTGTCTTGATACATTAGTACTAATATGTTTATATTTTTTAGTTGTGAAAATTACTTTTAAAGGATGAGGTGGAGCCAAAAATCTCTTGTGATGGGTGAGGTAGAGCCAAAAGTCCCTAAGGATGAGTGAGACAAGGTCAAAAGTCTCATAAATGAGTGAGGCCAAGTCAAAAGTCCCTAGATTAAGGGTGAGGCCATCCAAAAGTCCCTAAAATAGGGTGAGACTAGACCAAAAGTCCCTAGAGCTCATTCTTGGCATTGATATGATATTCATGGCATGTAAATCATGTGTTGTATGATTTTGAATGGTTGGATGCCTACTTGCATACTTTGACTTGTTTATATGTCTTGATTGCTTCCTTAAATGAGTGTATAAGCTATTGAGATTCCATGAATCTCACCCCCTTCCCTCTCCCATCTTAACATGTTAGGTGGAGCTCAAGAAGACCAAAGTATAAGCCAAGGAGCCTAGTTGAGTATGCTTAGTTAGTTGTATAACTTGTTTAGTTCTTTTGATGTAAAGAAGTGCTAAAATGAATATGTACATATTATTTTTTTAGATGTAAATGTGTAAGCAAGTGTAAAAGTAAGTATAAATAATGTATGAACCATGTATAGAGCCAAAGCAATGAAAATATGAGATTTGACCCCTTGGTGGCTTATATGTAGAAGTGCATTTGTACCCGTAGCATAGTGAGTTTGAAATGTGTGATTGTTTGAACTACTTGGGCAACTCACATATGTTATTTTTATGTTTTAAAACTTACCCAAAAGGTGCTAGAGCATGTAAGAGGCTATTTAGACCCACTTTGAATCATTTATGGTGTCAAAATTGTCAAATTCGTAAGTGAGCTCTATCAATATATTACCAAATGAGCTCTTCTTGATATGAAATTTGGCATGTATCTAGAGTTTATTTAGAACTTCATGGAAAGCTAAAGTAGGTAATATTTGGAGGTCTAAGGAATATTTGGCGAATTGTTGAAGTTGAAAAATTTTCTGGTTTTGATTAGTGCACTGTTACCATGGGTTTGAAAATAAACCTATGTCATTTATAAGGCAAACGGTGTCCAATTATCATGAAATCTGATGGGCATAAATTAGACATCCACAATGACCTATAAAACTAAAAGCACCTCAATTGGAGGTCTGTAGAGGGAGAAATAACTTTTTGAAGTTTTGTGTCAGTATCAGGGAAGCCAGCCAACCTTTATTACTGTTCCATCATTTTTGAAATCCAAAGGCTACTAAAATGATCTAGACATATTTTTTCTCATTATTTAACATCTTTAAATTTCCAAATTGGTATAGTTTTCCCAAATTATATTTTTTTTGAATTAGTTATGAATTGTTGAAGTTCATGACAGCAAGCTATATCAATACCAGGAACAGCCGGACCTTGGTCTCTTTTTTGATATCAAACATGATCCAAACACTAAGATTATGGTTTGAAATTATTTTTATTGTAAATTTAACACCTAGATCTTTCCAGAAAGATATGGTTTTCTTGATTTCCATTTTTCTAAAATTAGTTATGATTTTTCAAAGTTATAGTCAAAAATCTAACTTTTGGGCCCGTTCTGAGAACTTGCATTTTTTTGTTTTTGGTTTTTGGCTTCATATTCGTGGTTCATGGGTTGTTTTATACTATGTATGAGTTTTATAAATAGATTTTGAGTATAGAATGTGATTGATGGGTTCACGGGACCTACGGGGCAAAGTATGACTATTTAAACCTCGACTTAAAGCACTAAAATGCCATGGTTTCAGTCTTTTTCTTTAAAAATCATATGGAATCAAGCTTAAGTAATGGAAACTCATAGTTAGTACATTATGGTGTTACACTAAGGAGTTAAATTTTTAGGTAAACCAAGGATGAATCTTAGAAAAATGAGGGAGGAGAACAAAAATATGCAAAGGAAATAATCAAATAACCATTAGATTTCAAGATAGCAAAGTTAAGGTTTCAAGTATTCCCTTAAAATTCTGTTTTGATACAAGAATTCTTAGGCCTAAATAAGTATTTGGATGAGCTCCTAAGATCCCTAGAAGGCTTCTCACATGCATCTCCCACCAAGAAAATAAAACAAACTCACTTGGTGTTCTTAAGGTCCATAGCCATGGCCTAGCGAGGTTGGAGCACCAAAAGATAGTTTTAATTTGTTCTAAGTTTGATTTTTGTGTCATATATGATGGTAAAGGATGAGAGGAAGTCTTGAAAAAATTTTAGAAGTCATGGATAGTGAGATGTAGCTTTAGGTTCCATATTATAATTTAAAGAAGCAACACCTAACTAGACTCCTTAAATGAATTGTATGATGGCTCCAAGAGACTAAAAAGGAGTCAAGAATCATAAATAGATGGAAGTAATGGAGCCAAGATGATGTTTTCCTAAGGTTGCTTCATTAAGTGTATTATGGAACCATAAATGAGACATAAGCACCACCTAGCTTTTGAAATGAATATATAGCTTTAGAATTTGTTCCAAAAGTATAATTGACTTCCATATTATGTGTTTGTGTAATACCATATTATATTCTAACATTGAACCTCATCTCACAAGTGAGAATATACAATTCATTCAAGAAATCTCAAGAAATATATTAAAATAATGAATTTAATTGTGTTTCATAATAGATAAATTTTTCATTTCGCGTCTCTAGGACCCCATGAACTCATCAACAATATTCTCTAATTATTTTCCATACATACAAATCATAACATTCTAAAAAATGGCATAAACCACAGATTAAGGGTCAAAAACCCGAAATTTTCTTCATTTCCCACGGCTATATAGTGGCAGTTTTTAGGGGAAATTTTGAAAAATCATAATTAAATGTAGAAAAATTGAAAACACACAAACCATAGCTTTCTAGAAAACTCTAGATGTTAACTTCATACTAAAAATAATTTCAAGACATTAACATAACCTTTGGACCATGTTTGATAACAAAATAGGCACAAAAGTCTGACTGTCCCTGGTACAGATACAACTTACTATCATAAATTTAAAAAATATCCAATTAATTCCACAAAAATCCAATCTATGTAAATGATACCAATATAGAAAGCTATGGATGTTAGCTAGAGGAAAAAAATAATCCCAAACCAAGACAAGAGCATTCAGGTCCCAAAAACTAATCAAATAGTAACAAAGATCTGACTGGTTGCCTGGTACTAGATAGCAACTTCAAAAATTAATATCTCCCTCTTTAGGTATTCAAATAAAGTACTTCTAACTGGCACAACTCACTGGGAAGGTCTAGTTTCTTTCTGTAAAATTTCGTGGCAATTGGACATCATTTGCCCCATGAATGATAGAATTTCATTTTGGACCATAACTACAGTAACAGTGACCAAATCAAAAAAAAAAATTAACTTTAAAAATTCACTAAATATTTCATAGACTTCCAAAAATTCTACACTTTAACTTTTCAAAAAGATCTCAACAAGCTCTAGAAGCATGCCAAATCTCAAACCAAGAAGAGCTCATTTGGGAAAAAAGTGATATAGCCTCACAAAATAGTCACTTTTGCTCTATATGAGGTACCAACTTAGTTCAATTAGCCTTCTTTAGTGTTTGGCACCCCTTGGGTAAGTTTAAAAGTATGAATATGACTTGTATGAACTGCTCAAATAGTTGCAAATACCATGCATCTCATTTTGATGATCTTATATCCTATAATACATTAACACATATATGCCATCCATGATTCAAAATTCACATTTCTATTATTTTCATGCTACATAGAATATATATATATATATATATATAGTATCCATACATCATATTGCATTTGCTAAAGATCTTACATTACAAAAATAATATGTACAAAGCCACTTTAACATTTAACTATAATTTAGACTACATAGTAGGTAAAGTAAAACTTTCTATTATTCTTGGCTTGCATTTACTTGCCCTTGAGCACCACCTAGAAAAGTTAAAAGTGAGAGGGAAAGGGGAATGAGATTCCAAGAATCTCAATAGCTCACACCCATTCACATACACATTCAAGGCATATACACATCAAAGCATATGTATGGAAGGTATGGCAATCATAAAGTATGCAAGGTTACAATTCTCATGCCACTTATTCACATTCAAACCAAGACCATGCTCTAAGGACTTTTGGTTTTGCCTCACCCCATTTCTAGGACTTTTAGATTTGCCTTACTCTTAGCTTAGGGGCTTTTGACTTGGCCTTACCCATGCCATAAGACTTTTGGCATCTCTTTACCTTCATTGGAGGACTTTTGGCATCACCTCACCCTTATGAGCCATTTCCACAACCATAGTCATTCAAAAAGACACATTGGTACCAATGTAAAGTCAAGGCATCAAGTGGCATATCATCAAATCACAAGAACACACACAAGCATACAATAACATACATATGCACACAAGAATGCAGGGAGAATAAGGTGGAGAGCTGCCTTAGATTTATGCAAGCTTTTCTTGATCCTTTTCCTTTCCTTTTTCAGTCCCACAAGTGCACCTAGGTGGAGTAGGGTTCTCTTGGCCTTAGGTTTAAGCTTGTTTTCAAGATTTTTTCTCTTTGGTTGGCCTCCTCTCAATTAATTCAAACTCTCCCCTTGTGTGTTTTTCCTTAATTTTTCTCTTCCTTTTCTTCCCCTTCTTGTGTGCCTAAGAGAGCTAAACATTTTGTGTATTTTGGGTAGAAAATTTCGTGCTTAAGAAGGCAAGAGAAGAAAGGAAAAGTGTGTGGAAGTTTCTAGAAGCATACGTTTTTAAAAATTCTAATTTTGTCCTTTTATAATGGCAATTTCGTTTTGGCTTTATTTTAGTTTCTTTTTTAAAATCATCTTTTCCATTATAAGATTTAGGTTCCCAATTTAATAAATTGCCTTTGGAATCACTCAAATTGGAACTAAAACCTTACCAAACGATTTTGTCAAAGTTCAGACTCACCAACGTTAAAAAATGTACACCGGAGGGGTTTTACTAGTCCCGGGGCTTCTCATGATTTTTAGGGCTTCTGAGAACCCTGGACAACTCAAATTTTCCATTTAGAAAGCCTTCCTATGTGTTTTTCCAAGAGTTGCACTTATTTACGAAAATGCCATTACATTTTGTCAGTTTCTGTCACAAATTGTTTCTTCATCTTAACTCCGTTTTTCTTTTTGTCTGAACCTAGAATTATCATTTTTATGAGTCTAGGACTCTACCCAAATTTTTTGGGATATTATCTAGCTCATTTCAAAGGACTTACTTTTATACGGCTCATTTTGTCGTTTTATGAAAATTGTGTTCATTACAGTTTAGGCCAAAAGAACCAAGTCCTACCTTCTTGTGTGTGTGTGGCCGAAGGAGAGGAAGCATTTTTGAAGGAAAAAAGGTGCATTTGTGACAAAGGTAACTTTCTCTTCTTTCTCTCATGCATGAGTGGATGTTTATTTTGTCTTTGAATGTGTGTATGTATGTTTTGAGCCATAAAAAATATTTTAGCATGAATCTATATGCCATGGTACCATAATATTATGTTATGCTTTCAAATGATGCTTTGTGAACTTGCTTTGATTTGCTTAAGTGTGGTGAAGATAAGAACCCTTTAGCAATGATGAGGATGAGCCAAGAACCCTTAAAAATGGTTAAGACAAAGCCAAAAGTCTCCCAAGAGTAAGGCTTAGTTAAAAGTCTTTAAGAAATGGTGAGGCAAGTCCAAAATCCTTAAAGAGAATGGGTGAGGATAAACCACTTGCTTGGCAAGCCTATGTATGTTTTGTATGACTCCCTGAATGCTAGAAATGTTTTATAAATGATTACATGTTTCATGATATTCATGCATGCATTTTTAGACATGGATTTGTATTCTTTATGTATGGTTGACAGGGAGAAGAGTTATTGGGATTGCTAGAATCTCATCCATTCCTTCCCATTTGTCTAACATGACTAGGTGGACTAAGCGAGCTAAGAAATGGAAACTACCAAGCTTAAAGAAGAGAGTTTGATAACAAAGTGTATGGAAATATCTATTTTGTAGCCATATGAGTGTCATATGATGTAATCTAATGTTGTATATGATGTATGAGTCCATGAACACTTGTAAATATATGAATATATTGTGTATGCATGAGATTGAATGTCATATGTATGATATAACAACTTTTGGGCATTGAATGGCAAGATGAAGCATATGTGTTCTTGTGTATACCTTGTGAGAGTGTGAGTTTGTGAAATTTGATTTTAGGCACCTTTGAGACATGTTTAGTAGACCATTTTGCTGCTTTCCTACCTGCTCAAGTGGCCATGAAAGTCTTGGGAGCAATTTTGGACCATTTGAGACCCATTGAAAACACAAAAAGTATAATTTTGCAGCCTTACGTCACATTCTGATCAAATGAATGAATTTTCTCATAAAATTTAACATGCATATAGATCTTATCCAAAGATTTTTGGGAAGCTAAAGATTAGATTATTTGGAACCCTGTGGAATTAATTATAATTTTTCAAAGTTGCTATTTTTCTATTGTTCTGGTATAAGCACTGTTCATATGGTCAGTTTCTTGTGCTGTATCATTCAAGGGTCAAATAGTGTCCAATGCTCATGAACTTTTATAGGCACAAACAAGATATGATAAGATTTTTATGGCTACTAAGATCACCCCAATTGGATGTCTAAGCAGTGAGATGTAAATTTTTGAAGTTTAGTGATAGTATCAATAGCGATAGGCGACCTTGGTTATTGTTCCATTGATTTCCAGTGGCTAAGCATCCTTGTTCTAGTCTAAATTTATTTGTAGAATAAATTAGACACTTGTAGCTTTCCAAAATAGTATAGTGTGCCTGATTTTAATTTTTCTAGAATTAGTTATGATTTTTTAAAATTTATGACAGAAAGTTGAAATACCAACCCAAGGCTGCACATGCTATTTTTATGTATATACTCCATTAGCTCGAGTTCTTGGCCACTTCTTGAGATAGTTTTGGGTTTTATTTGTGTATTTAAATATGAGAATGATATGAATGACTTCATATGGTCCACGAGACACAAAATGAAAAATTTATCCACGACATAACGTAATTTTATTGAATATTTATATTGTATTTTTCCTTGAGAAAATGGCTAGCCCAAGGAACCATGTTTGTAATACTATGAGATAGCCTAGTTAAATATGGTGTTACAACATGAGCTTTCATAAATAAACTCTTTAGGTTTTGGTAAGGCAACACAACAAGCCCATCCTTAGGAATAGCACAAGGGCGTAATCGATTTCTTTGGTAGTTGTGATCAAGAAAGTTTGTAGATTTATCCATTTAAAAATTGTAAGAGCTTAAATTTTAGTGAAGTTATCTCTTAAAAAAATGTGAATAGAAGTATATTTAAGGGATTGAACCACGTTAAACTTCTCCTTTCTTTCTTTATGTGTGCTTCCACTTTTAAGTCTTAACAAAAAGCACTAAAATTTAAAAAAATTACATTTATGATCAAATCTATATATCTATATATATATATATATATATATAAATTCTCGTAGAGCCGCATTGTAAATAAGTTGTTCACTGTACGGCTCTCACGGGATTGTGTGACGGGCACTGTTTATATCCATACATATATTGTTTACACACTGTATTTTTTTTCAAAAAATTTTTTCCTATGAGGCCCATGGGTACATTTTTTGAAGCAACTAGTTTTGACTAATTATTAAGTATTAACCTTTCTTCTTGGGGGAAAAAATTCTTACCCACCTAACAATAATTTTTCCTATGCAAATAATATGCCTCCAATATATAAATATTCATCAAAACTAAACGGTAGATGCTTTTCCATATGTCAAATGCTACATTAAAGGGCTTTTTGATATTATTATAAATTTTTACTCATTCTATAACTACTTTTTTCTTAACAGAAGTTTCATAAAAAAGCATTTAAAAAGATAGTCTGAGTATGGTAAAATCATTTGATAAATATATTATTATGTTTGGAAAATGTATTAAAAAATAATTTTTATTGTTAAATTACTAAAAATGGCCTATATGTATGTATGTATGTATTTGACCTTATACTTAATAGTTATTATGGTTAATTTTAATTAAGTTTTTAATATTATTTCTATTTAATTAAAATAAAGAAAATAAAATCACTGTAAATATGTAAATTATTTAATTAAAATAAATGCATATATTATATAAAATTATAAAAAAATATATCAAAATACATCAAAAACAAGTATGCAAAAATAAGAGAAGAAATGATAATAAAAGAAAAATATTTTACGTAAAAAAATAGTAAGGCGTAATATAGTAATTAATGGTTTTGAGTAAAATTTGTTGGATCAAAGGCATTTTATATTTTAATTATGTCAAATATTTTATAATTATTTGAAAAATATGTTATACGGACTGAGAGAGCATTTTAACATAAAAATTGTACTTTTGAGAAAATCCAAATTGGGCCTGATCAACCAGAAACTTCTCTTGGGCTTTAGAGTGTTTAGGCCATCTTTCATGTTGATGGCCCATGGTCTCCTTCATATATAAAAATTGATCTATGTTGCAAGCCCAGTCTTTAAAAGAACAGGGAACCATTGTTCTAAGCCCACGTTCTTCGGAGTGAAAAGCAGGTTACTAACACTGGGTTCATATGCAATGCAACATGTACTGATTTAAACACCAGATGGAATCTGCAAAAATTGAGATTTGGAATCCTCTCCTGCACTGCTGCGTAGAGTTAAAAGAAAAAACGAAGTTTAAAAAACAAAAAATTGTTGTATAGGTTCACAGCACAGAAAAGCCGCCACAAGCTTCAAAAATTGAGCCCATACCTTTTATAGTTTAAATCATTTCCATATCTTTGTGTTAATTTAAAAAAAAAAACATTTCATTTATGTGGATGATACACATTTAAACGAGATTTACCATTTTAATAGGTCTTACACATTTTATGGATATTTTTCTTTAAAATTGACAGGGAATAGAAAAGAATATATAAATATATATATAAAAAGAATTCAAACTATCTTTTCAGGACATAAAAAATTAACTATCTTCTCATTTGCTTGAGACTCGCACCGTTTCTAAATGATATACAAGCAGAGGAAAACAAACAAGTGTGATAAAAAAGTTCAACAAATCTGGAAATTTCATCCCATGAAATACAGTTCTTGAAAACAAATGATACAGAGGCAAAGAAATGAATGAAAACTCACTAAAATACAGCTCAAAAAATACCTAACTCTGACCAGTGACTACTCACCTTCGGGAACACAGACGAAGAGAAATGGGGACAATGGATGAAGAAGGCTCTAAAAGGATGGATGCTACACTAATTGCAAATACATAATATAATATGAAAATGGGTAAGGCAAGGTGTGTTGTTTGATTGCAAATATATAATATAATATAGAAAAAAAAAATTTGAGCACTTCGTGGGACTTTAAAATTTTGTTAAGCATAAGTTGGTCTTTTATTATATCTTATTTTTCATTTTTA
Organism: Erythrophleum ivorense; assembly: GCA_026724425.1. Classification (NCBI taxonomy): domain Eukaryota; kingdom Viridiplantae; phylum Streptophyta; class Magnoliopsida; order Fabales; family Fabaceae; genus Erythrophleum; species Erythrophleum ivorense. Next base: position 1,186,097 of record JAIUCV010000036.1, on the reverse strand, counting down.
TATTATTTTGTTTACCAAACGTACAAATACTAAAACATTTCATTTTCTTTCCGTGTCATACCAAGCATTTTTATTTTTTTTTATTTCAGTCAACATTCATTTTTTTTATTTCCTTTAAAGAATTTTTTATGTATAAAACAAGCCTTTACAGTAGATGGAAAAGGAAAGAAGCAAATTTTTATACTTTTGGTGCTTATAATTATATTTAATTTTTATATTATAAAAATTCATAATTGGATCTTATAAAAGTTTACTAATATAATCAGTTACGTACTATTTTAATATTCTAATATGCATAATTTATATCAATAAAATGGATAGTATATGATGCATGGAGATCATTGTAAAGATTGGCTCATTTGAGGATTTTTCTTTTTTTTCACAAAAATGAGAATAGAGGAAAAAATGTCCTTAATGATAGTTAGAGATAAGGATGGGGAATCATGCGCCCTACTTCACAGAAATTCCATTCTTGTCAATTTTATATATATACTCTTAAAATTTTTATTTACTTATATCATTAATTTTTATTTTTAATTATTTTACTTTTATTTATATTATATTAATTTAAAATAAAAAATCAATCTAATTCAAAAACTAACCTTCCATCCTTCACTCCCACTCTATGGATTCCGAAAGCCTCGAATTTTCCTCTTCCTCCTCGGTTGTGTGTACGTGATTTTATCTCCTGGTGATGCTTTCATGAAATTTATTGTTGGGTGTTGTTCCCTTATTTGGAATAGACGAAACGATTTAAGATTACATATTCCCACGAAGCCCCTTTGGGATTTGGCTTCGAATTGTGTGTCTTTAGTTGAGGAAATAAATTCCATTCAACCTGCTTCGCCTTCGGTACAGTTTGTCACAGGATCATTACTCTCTCTCCAAAAGACGCGTCGTTTGGAGTGAGAGTAATGACCCGTGATAAAGTGGTATCAGAGTCGGATCCGCGTTCCACGTAGCCCAGAGATGGGCCCTCCGGTGGGCCACCCGTGACGAGGGTGTCACGAATTGGCCAGGGAAACTGTTACGTCCTACATTAGATGGACGAAGGGAGAGTCTTGGGCATATAAGCGGGTGCGCTTCATACCTCAACAGCTAGCTTTTGGGGAGAGAGTAATGGCCTCGTGACAATTAGTATCAAAGTCAAACCCAAGTTACACAGCTCAGAAGTGGGCCCCATTGAAGGGAAACTTGGATACCGTACGGTGGTCCGGTGGACCAGACGTGATGAGGGCGTCACAAATTGACCGGGAGAGCTGTAACACTCCACATCGAATGGACAAGGGGAGAGTCCTGGGCTTATAAAGCGGGGAGGTCCTTGCCACATTAGTTAGCTTTTGGGATGAGATAACTGACCCCATGACAAGTTGTTATCTTTTGAAGTAAACCAAATTTTCCTTGGATGTTGCGAAAAGACCCGTTTGAGTTGTGTTATGAAAATTTTTTGAAGTGCACTTGGAGTATGGTGCAGTTAAAAAAATTAAAGATTGGGATTAAATTTGTACAATTAGGGTCCATGTATAGTATAAGTAGAGTCCACGTGCAAAATAAATTTTAACCATTAAATACATAAATGACGTAGTGCACTTGATGTATGTAAAAATTATCCTGTGTTATGAGGGATCATATTATAGGCTCGGAATCTGAAGACGATCTATTTTGCCAATAAATCTACTCCAATTAAAGAGAAGATTTAAAAAACAAAAAATATGAGGTGGGGCCAATAAAACCTATTCATGTGGGATCCACTTTCTGTATCTCTTTCTTTCTCGCACATAAACTCGTTCATTTTGAAGAGAAATTTAGCAAAATAAATATCTGTGAAGATATGGACTATCGACACCAAGACAGAAAGACCCTGGCAGTCATTTGGGAATGATAATGTGAACGGTGTTGCCGTATAGGAAGGGATGGCTCGCCGGTGGGGTATGCAATTTGCAAGAGACTGTGGCTTCCATACTGTTTAATTTGAAGGCTTAAATTCTCCTCAATTGGATGTCTTCTTTTTTGGTGTTTTGCCCTCTAATATTTGTTTAATTTTCACCTTATTTATATCATATTTGATTGGCAGAAATTAGCTCTCACAAAATGAGAATGTGAATGAGAATATAAAAAAAAAATGACGTTTGGTTAGCAAATTGGGAGACTCATTCCCATTTTTTTGGTTGAGCTCATTCCTACATATGCGTAGGAATGGGCAATTCATCATATATATATATAACTCTTTTGGGTTCGTAGCATCACAAACGTATTTTTTTTATATAATTTATGTAATATTTATTTTATTTTTATACTTATTATTTTATTTATTAAATTATCTTTTTAAAAGTAAGAGTAAAATAATAATTTTTTATCTCACTTATCTTCACCTACTCACTTTTTACATTTCTTTTACCATCATATTCTTTAACCAAACACACACACATATATGTGTGTGTGTGTATATATATATATATATATATATAAAAGATGGAATGAGATTTCAATTTTGGGAATCAACTAAAATGCCTTTATTAAAAAAAGATCACTTAATACAAGAATATTGATAACTTAAAAAATATTTTTTGCATATTAAAAAATTAATAATAAATATTTTAATTAAAAATATTTGTACAATTTAAAAAAATAAAAAAATTATAATATTTTTATTTAGAGTATTTAAAAATATTTTTCAAAGTTTAAAATAATAAAAATGAATATTTTAATAATTTTTTATTAAAAATATTATGATCATTTAATTTATTTTTCCTTTTATTCTTATTTTATTTTCATCAAACCAAACACTATAATAAAATAAAATTTTCATTCCTTTTAATATTATACCAATTGATGAGCCTCAAAATTTCATTTCAGCCATTGTCATTTCCATAAAAAGTATTGCATCTAATCAAACGTGGGACCTTACTTCTTTCTTTTAGATTTGGGTCCCTAGATCTTTTAACAGAGTTGCTTATGGTTTAGTTCTTTTTGGTAGATTTTATCTAGTTTAACTATGTGGTTTAAGGACATTGCTAGCTGTGTGAAGATGATATAATTTCCGATAAAATTTAGCAAAATTTCGTCAAACAAGAAAATAAATATTTAGATTTAAGACTTCTTATTCACTATTTATATTTACCACTATTATATCACACACAGTGACCTCATCTGTTCAATCTTTACTTCGTGGTTTGAAAATGTGTTGGTCAAAGATTCGGATTAATTAGCAATATATAATTCTATTCATATTCTATTTTTTCTTTTGGCTGAACATTTTCAAAAACAATGAGCCTTTCGTATTGCAATTGAACACTTCTCTAGGAAAAAAAAAGAGCTTTTAACAATCATTTTATGTTATGATTTGGAAATGCGTTCCCTCCTTTCAAATTATATTTTAACAAAGTAATAAATTATTACTTTTGTGCTAACGTGATTTTTTAACATCTAGTTAAACGTTCACTTAGTTTAACAATTAATTATTTTTTTTGGTGTTATATTAAACCATTTAAACTAAAAAAATTAAGTTGTTAGGAGAAAACTCATTAATAAATTTATTATAATTACTACTACTATTTCTTTTCTAGATCTCATACGCAGGAATGGCTTGAGCAAACACAATTAATCAAATTGGAAGATAATGAATATATTGTCAGTTTCCATTCTTATATTTTATCTCAGTTGATAATGTCACATTAAAAATATTTTTAAGGATCCTCCTTGTAGACTTGAATTCACGTTACGAAAGATTCAATATCCTAGTCAGCAATATTGTCTTCCATCTCCTCGATGGTTGGTTCGTGTCAATATAATTCTATTGACATCCTTGGTACATTGGATTGTCGTTTTACTTTAAACCATTAGCAATAGGAGTATTTATCGGTCCGTTAGGTTCTACGAATCTATCCTAATCTAATTTAATCAGGTTGAATTGGGCCAAGCAAAAAATATAAATTAAAAAAATTTTAAATACAATTATATCGGGTTGGATCTAATTGGGTCACGGACGAAAGACATATTCTATCCAACCCTCCATAATAGTTATTTTTTTTAGTTATCAATATTTTGTTATTTATATATATATATATATTTTATTTCATCTGATTCTCTCTGCATACTGCAACTTTCATTACTTATCTAAACTCTCCCTACTTCTTAATTATTTTTATCATTGATATGTATGCTTATTGACATTTTTTTTGTTGAACAATAAAAATATATATGTTTATTTAAGACTAATTATGTTAGTATAACTTATATTTTACTTGATAATATCAAACTATTTTTTATTATTAATAAAAACATAAGGGTTCGAAGATCCCATTATTTTGAAGTATATGTTTATGAATTTGTAAAAAAATATTTTTATATTACAAGAATTAGTTCACAAAAAAAAAAAATCTAGTGGGCTTAACCTGTTCTAACCTAACATAAAACTAAGTTTGTTTAGGCGGAATCAGGTCACGGGTATAAAAATAAACCCGATATATTAACATCGGACATACTAAATATTTGGTCCGACCCTACTCATGAATAGCACTAATTGGTAATTAATATTCTGGGTAACTAAATGGAATACTTGGCAGACGAAGCATCAAGTTTTACGGACTCAAAAAGCTTAATCAAGGATCTAGCTTTCAAGTTTGCAGAAATTGAGGAGTCAAAAAAGATCTAAATAGCTTCAAATTTGTCTCAAGAGCATAGTGTTTGACCAATTAGGAAAGATTTGGCTTCCTTTTAAAAGCTAAGCAGTTTTAAATAATTAAGAGCACTATCAACAGCCTAAGTATCTTTATAAAAATAGAAATTCAATAATAAAAAACACACTGTTGGAATTGTTAAGGGCACAATCATGGGGGTTTTCCCATAAAGCAAAGCAACCATAATAAGAAGAAAAATGTTACAATAGGAAACATCATTATGTCGAAAGGATACCTTGAAATGTTATACATTTATTCACTGATCTAAATTAACGTGGCATCAGATTTCAGTGACCGCATTTCTATTCTGTTTTATTTCTTTCTCAGCTCAAAATGATAAAACAGAAAAAGAAAAAACCATTTATTCATTTTGCTAAAATTTAAACAGTTCAGTTTATCATCTTTTAACTTAGAGTTAATGCTTATAGCTTGTTTGATCAAGAAAGGGAAAAGTCGCTTATTTTATATATATATATATATATATATTGCAATTTTGTGGCATTTGGCTAGTTACTTTTATTTAAATAAAAGTTTTTTAATAGTAGTAAAACAGTATTTCTATTGTAGGATGGAGGAAAAAAAATTGGAATTTCTCTTTTAAAATGAAAATAGAAGCAAAAAATTATTTTTCAAAGACAAAAATACTCTTAGTCAAAATTATTAATTATTATAATCATCTGTAATAATTTTTTTACCCAATCTCTTAATATATTTATTTTTACACTTATTTGCGCTCTCTCTCTTCTATATTATTTTAATTAAAATATTTTATATATTTATTTTAATTTTATTGTTATATTTTAATTAAATAAAAAGTTAGAAACTTAATTAAAGTTAACCATAACGAATATTTAACACAATTTATTCATGCAATAGTAAAATCCATACATGTCCCCTTTTTTAAAATAATTTGACAACAAAAACAGTTTATTAAGATATGTCAAACACTATAATATTAATCAGAAAACAAGAGAAACATATTATAATTAGCAAAATCATTTGAAAGAGAAACAAATTGTGGTTAACAAAATCACTTAAAAATTAAACATTTTGTAATAAAAATTTAAAATTTATGGTAAATTTCGCATGTTTGATAAAAAAAAGTAACCAAATAATACCGCATGATGCAAATATATTAACATTTTAAACTTTATCCCATTTGAATGTTAATTTTTAGATCACAAGTACCAAAATGAAAACAAATCAAATAAGACGATACTAAAATAGATTTCACCCTATATTTTGTTGTTGACTTTAAACATAATCCAATATTTTATAACACTCCTTATCAAGGAAAATCTTATCGCTACGTGCTATAAAGAATTATTAATGATAGAAATTAAAAAAGAATGATAATGTAATTATATTTTATATGATATAAAAAATAATAAAAAAGTAATTTTATTGATATATTTAATTGGATAAAAATAGTACAAAATAATAAAAAAAAGAATGACCTCATGACTTTATTTAAAAATAATGTTAGAAAAAATAATGATAATAAAAATATAATAAACTTTATATAAATTAAATAAAATAATTCCCTATACTTAGGAAATAAAAATAATTTTTTTTAATTTTACATGATATATATCAAACGAATTTATTGCAATCGATTCTCTGTATCACTTTCTACCAAAAGGTCATTATTGATCCATGTTTTCTCATGGATAATTGCGCGTGGAGACAACTGCTGATTGGTTAAATGTCTATGAAAGTATCTGACATGGTAAACTTAGCAATGCCCAATCATTTTCTTTCAGCCAATGACCCTCCTCACTAGTACACAAGATCTAAAGAAAAGAATGACTGAAATTAATGAAACTCACATAAATGAATCCCACCAAGGGCCAAGCCCTACTTTGGCCACTCTCTCTCGATGTTAGGTTTTTTAAAATTTGAGAAAATTGCAATTTATAATTATAAATTAAAATATTTATATTAAAAATCTTAAAATTTGAAATTATTTTTAAAAAATTTCAAAATAAAAATTTTAATTTAAAATCTTGAACTGAAATTTTTTTTGCAGTTTAAATTTTTAATCATAACATTTTTTTAGAACAACTTCGAAATTTATAGTATTTTAATATAAATATTTTTAATTTATGATTTTAAATTGTAATTTTTTCTTTACATTTTTTATGAAGTCCCCAAAAATTAAATACAATTGTGAAACCGAACATTAAAAAAAAAAGTAAAAATATATCAGCTCCCACGCTGACTCGTTACCCTTTGACTCGTCTTGAATTAAAATTGTCTTAATTTATTAAAAAATAAACTATTTTGAGTCAATTCTTATCATCTAACATTCACAGATCTAATAGAAGTTAAATAGAATAAAAATATTCCAAAATTTGTTAAATAACCTAAATTTATTTAAAATAATTCATTTTTTTCTCTATATGGAACTGAGGCAATTCTGACTTGGTCCCTATCTCTCTTCTTAGCAGATCCGTACACGTCTCGCATCTGCTGATCCCTCCAAAATAATTGGCGGTGGAATTATAAAAAAGAAATGTTAACGATTATACTGAACCATGAAAATGAAAATGAAAATAGAAATAAAAATAAAATTTCCACTAGCAATAATGCAAACAAGTTAGAAAGTTCAGAAGCTTTAGCTCCACCCACAGTGCCATCTTCGTATTCTTCTGCTTCTCACAGAGATCTTCACTATAGCTTTGAGTTTCCCAAGTATCACATACCTTTATTCTTAATAGATTTTACATTTTTTTTAATATTTTATTTCATCTGTTGGAATCGAGAGTGGTAGATTGAAGAACTATTGGGTTTTGGAAATCTTGATTTCTCTGAGGATAAACGATCTCTGGGCTGAAAATGTGGACCTTGTAAATCTACTGATTTGATAAAGAAAGAACAAAGGGGATACATTCTATCAGCTCACGGTCAATCAATTTCTTCCTTTTCCATTGGTGGAGAAGTAGTTTAAAGGTGAAGTTGCTTTTTAGTTTAGCTGGAAAAGTGGTGCTTTACTGAACATTTACTATTTACTCTGAAAAGTTGAGTAGCATTTGTGTGGTGGTTGAAGTCACTGGGTTAACTCTGACTTGAAAAACCACACAGATGGATACCCTTTTTGTGTGTCTTTCCGATTCTTTATTTGGGCAAAATGCAATTAAATCTTAATATCTGATGTTGTCTAGCTTTAGATACAAAGATAAGAGTATTTAGACTGTCCTACCCAAGAGCATCTGGACTGGGTTCTGGCTCTGTCATCACTTATGGTTGTAATAATTTGAGGTCATCGCCCAAAAAAAATTTCTTTTTCCCCTTGTTAAATGATGTAGCTTTACTTCTACAGTGATTTGTTGATTGTTTATCCTTATCTGCTCCTCAATCTGACAAAATCACAAACTGTTCCTGATAGTAATTGCCACTTGAAAATTGTGTATAGATGATTCTGTTTTAGTTTAAGAGTAAACAAAGGCAGCGCTCTAGTGCCCATAATGTGTGTTAAGATCAATTATCTGGGATTCTGGGTTTACCCTTTTGCCTTCACTTAAAAGAGAACTTTCAAGTGATTCACAGGCATTTCTGGCTCCGACATATGTAGGGACACTGACATTTGCATGAGCTCACCAATCATTAACGCCACTTTATCAAGCTGTCTGGTACCAGTGCATAAGGTTGATATAGTTCAGGTGGATCTGGGTGGACTGTATGTGCCACTCTTGGATATATCCAAAAAGGCGCATAATTGAAAGCAAAAAAGGTTTTCATAGCTTCCGATTTAATTTTAGCATATCAAAATGGGGATTCAATGCTCCATACTCATGCCATGTTGTGTGAATTCTCAAGTAAAGGCTTCCGTTCTTGAAGCTCCAGATACCGGTGCGTAAACGTGACACTACTGTGCTTTCTGTTGTTCTGGGTAATGAAAAGAAATAATGACTAATTTTTGTTAATTTTATTTTTGTTCCAGAAAAGGAGGATAGAAGTGAGGCCAATAACTGGCCTGCATTCCGTGAATTTTCACTTGAGCAACTAAAGAATGCAACATCTGGTTTTGCTGTTGAGAATATTGTATCCGAGCATGGAGAGAAGGCTCCAAATGTTGTTTATAAAGGGAAGTTGGAGAATCAAACGAGGATTGCTGTTAAGCGCTTCAATAGAAGTGCTTGGCCTGATGGCCGGCAGTTTTTGGTAACTGTTCTCTTTTTCTAAATGGAATTTCAACTGCACTCCTAACTTTCAATTGTCCTGTTGATGACCTATCAGTGCCAAACAGATCGTATTAATTTAGATTACCACCAACCAACCATTATTAACGTATAAGCCATCATAACCTTTGACGCCCACACCCACAAACAAAGGCATATGGACATTGCATATGAACTTATAGCTCACATAGAACCAGCCTTAGTCTTTAAGATTGAGGTCAGCTTGATGTCAAGGATCTGATCCTTATCCATGGACCTTTCCGCACTCTACTTCCGAGGCCTTGCGTCTCCTTTTTAACAAGAAGAAAGGCATATGGACATTTTCTGCCACCAACTTTGTTGTTGTTATTGTTTTCTCGTGTGTTTTTTGTATCTTTTTTGTTTTTTTTTTGGGGGGGGATTGGGGGTGGAAGAGAATTAAGATTTGGGGAAAGCGTGGCTGTGAGGGTTGTCTGCACTTGCATTTTTGGGGAGACCGTGTTTAATGAGTTTTTTTCTTCTTTTTTTTTGTGGTTTTTCACCTACTATGGTTGACCTTTTCTGTGAACTTTTAAAGAATTTCTTAAAGGTCAACTGAGTCCTCTTCTGTATTCTTCCCCGTATTATCTAGTCAATTTGCATTTATGGGAACATGCCATGTGTATTTGGTGCTTAACATTGAATCTAAATACGAGATCTTTCAAGGGCAGTGATTTTGGTCAACACAAAGTTCAGTGTTCATTGTTTTCTGCAGCTAATGGTGTGCTCTGGTATAGTGGTATGCCCTCCATTTGCTCCTTCGCTTCGTATCTGTCGAGGAAATTGGGAGAATAGAAGCTAGGGAGAAATGGAAGGGACCAAAAAAATATATATTATGGAAAGACTCAATCACAGTGTATACAGCACTGACACCGCAACTTCTATCTATTCTAATACTATCACCATAAAAGGACACTTACACCCTTTACATTGGATGCACTATAAGAAATTTTTTCTTTTAACCCACATAACTTTCCCAAATTCTCAATACCCCTTAAAAGGGTAACTCTTCGCTTAACCTTCAAGACTTTTCTAAATTCTTTATGCCTCTTAAGAGCTTCCAATTACTCAGAATATTCTTTTTCATAACTGTAGGAGGAAGCAAGATCTGTTGGTGAGCTCCACAACCAGCGATTAGCAAATTTGATTGGTTGCTGTTGTGAAGGTGATGAGAGGTTGCTTGTGGCAGAATATATGCCAAATGAAACACTAGCAAAACACCTTTTTCATTGTAAGAGCTGCTTTCATGCAAGTTATGCTTCACCAAAATATTCCTTCTACCCTTTATTCTTTTATTAGTGAACATCTGATCAATATGTCGTGAATTCATGGTTTATGTTTCTTCTCTGCTTCACGATATGTCGATATTGGGGCTGAGTTGGCGCTGGATATGGAATTAGTATGTAAGCCCCAAGAGTTCATTCTTTTTTCTTTTGGCAGTGTAATGAGATCTAACAGTCGCAGTTAATTGTTCGTGAGGTATCATCTGGACTTGGACACATTCAAGTGACTTTAGAAAGGGTGCCAGTACAGCAGATAGAGAATACTGACATGCAACTAACTGTTTTATGATGATTACAATTAGGACAATTTTTCTTTCTTAATTACATATATTGATCAAATCTATACTTCTAATTAGCGAGCAAGAGTAATTTTTCCCCCTTCTAAGGGAAGGAATGAACACCTTAATAGGTATCAGATTTTAGTCCTACTATAGTGGTTTTGTATGCGACAAATCTGTCAAAAATATTTGTAAATAGATATCAAGTTTCACAATGTTTGCTTTCTGTTGCTTGTAAGGTACTTTTTTGTTTTCTATATCGTTATGATTATATTTTAAAGTGATGCTTTGCATGCCCATATCTTTGAATCAGTGTGGTGTAAAATAATATATTCATGTCTCTAAATCAGGGGAAACACAGCCTATGAAATGGGCAATGCGACTAAGAGTTGTTTTACATCTTGCACAAGCTCTAGAATACTGCACAGGCAAAGGGCGTGCCCTCTATCATGACCTTAATGCATATAGAGTTTTATTTGATGAGGTAAGATTTTTTGTTCCACCATTTTTTCTTGAATATCTAGCATAATTAGATTAAAATAAATTGTGTTTGAATTTTGCAGGATGGCAATCCTAGGCTTTCAAGTTTTGGCCTTATGAAGAATAGTAGGGATGGGAAAAGTTATAGCACGAATTTAGCATTTACCCCTCCAGAGTATCTGAGAACTGGTTGGACATTTTTCTTTGTGTTTTTGGTTTTATTATCAGAAAGTTATGGTTTGTTCAGAATGTCAAAGATGTTTACAGGAATCTTCGCATAAACTCAATAAATTTGCATCCTTTTAATCTGCCTGATAATTTCAAATGCTAATATTGATGAGGATCTGGTTACATTATCAATGACGTAAGTTGAGCAAGTTATTATGTTCTTATAAAAACTTAACCACCCTTTGAGGCTTACGTCTTCTTTGTATGCCACTTATCCTTCAAATTCTTGTACTTGATGATGCTTTCTTTTCTCTCACCCTCCGTGTTCCCTCCTCGGAGCATACTCTGGGCAAAAGTAGCTTGATGGTGCATAAATTGGCTTGAAAGATGATTGAGATTCTCTTTATGCCTAATGTACTGAAGTGCTCGGTTCATAATCATATTTGAAAAAAAATTTATAATAGTAATTTGTTTGGTCCTTTTAGCATATTTTCTGCACTGTTTGATATTCAATAGAGAATTCGTGTTGCATTGAAAATTGTGAATTTTACATTTATATTTTGTAGGAATTGGGTGATTCAGGACTTCTTATAGCTCTTGTTTGTTCTGTAGGGAGAGTAACACCAGAAAGTGTAATATATAGCTTTGGCACTCTTTTGCTTGACCTTATCAGCGGGAAGCATATCCCCCCAAGCCATGTAAGTCATTCTTATTATCCCTCTCCCCTAGCCCCTTATAAAAGAACAAGATAAATAATGAAAGAAAGGAAGGAAAGGAGAAAGAAGAAGAAGATTGCAAAATTTTTTTTAAAGATATATTAATTGTACAGGGTCAAAATACGTATTTTTAATCTTTAATTTTGAAGTGGAGGATTGCATGGCTGCCTCTAAATATTAGTGGCTATATTTGAATATTATACGTAAACTTACATATCTAATTCTTGGAAAATTTGGTGCAGGCCCTTGATTTAATTCGGGACAGAAATCTTCAAATGCTGACAGATTCTTGTTTAGAAGGACAATTTTCTGATGATGATGGAACTGAGTTGGTACGCCTGGCATCTCGATGTTTGCAGTATGAACCTAGAGAACGGCCAAATCTGAAATCATTGGTGGCTGCTTTGGCTCCTCTTCAGAAAGAAACAGAGGTTGGTCTATCATTGTTAACATGTAGCGGGAAGGAATCACTTCCTAGTGGCAGACTAGCAGTACCTTAAACATGGAAAATACTGTTTGACAACTCGAGTGCTCAGGGCTCTCTTTTGAGTTAAGGCAGAAACAAAATGTCATAGGTTATAGATTATTTCTATTAGGTTGATATTTTCCTTTTGTCATAAGATACTCCTGTGCAATTACCTTCTGTTTAGCCTGGTCTGATATTGATTCAGTTCACTGGGTTGATTTCTTATTAGAAAAGGGGGGGACTTTTAGTTGGACTTGGATATAGTAGTTTTAAAATTCCTTGGTGATGTTCGGTACATGAGAATTTTAATTTTCCAAATATTTGGAAACCTTTTTATAAGATATTTTACGGTAAAAAATATGAAAAATTTGAAATTTATGTGCTATATGTGTCTTAAATAACATAGGAATATTGATTTTTTTTTTCATATATCTTGAACTCAAATTTTTTAAAAATAGATTTCCTGACCCTTGGGAATGAGATTGCCCAGATACCAAATAACACCTCAAAAAAAATTTAATGTGGTTAATTAATTTGGAGATTCAACTAAATCTTTATGGTTTTGTCTTCACACATTTATTTCTTTCTAGGTTCCTTCACTTGTCTTGATGGGAATCCCACACGGTGATGCTACTTTTGCTTCGTTGTCCCCACTTGGTGAAGCATGCTCAACAAAGGACTTGACTGCCATATATGAAGTTCTGGAACATATCGGCTATAAAGATGACGAAGGAGTGACAAATGAGGTTCTCTAAATTTTATATTAATGAATTGCTAAGTAGGCTTAATTTTTTCCCAAATTAGATTGTTTATTAATTTGTTACACACACCACACGCATGTGCACATGCAAACTATTATATAGTCATATCATTCATGTTTTTGGAGATTCTGACTTGTGCATTTTCTCTTCTTATACTGCAGTTATCATTCCAGGTGTGGACTGATGAAATGCAGGAAACACTTAATAGTAAGAAAAAGGGAGATGTCGCTTTCCAGCAGAAGGATTTTAGACTTACAATTGAGTGCTACACACAGGTAGGTTCCTTATGGTGATAAGTTGGACTTCCAAAATTGGCTTACCAATTCTCTCATTTTAAACATGCTTAATGAGTTATACCACATGTAATAATATAGGCCTCCAGTCAATGACTTGTCATTGAACTAGATATACTAACGACTAACAAGACTCTATAGTCCTAATTAATGTGAGGTTTTCATCATTGTGAATAATGCTTTCAAATTCTATCTAGAGTTACACATCAATAGCCTCTAGTGTTAATGGTCAAGAAAAAAGCATTTTATTCTTTGATATGAATCTATTTTTAGGGTAAAATATAGTTTACTACTTTGTGGATTGGGTCATTTTGACTTTCTCACTATGTGGTTCAAAAGTTGACATTCTATTACCACTAGGTTTGCTCGTCAGCACAATGCTATTTTGTGCTTTATTTTTGTTGAATCAAGCCCTAATTCCATCTCAAAATCCCTAATTTCAAACCTACTCTTCCCAATTAAGTTCTACACTTCCAAATTCTTGCCTAATATATTCAATCTAACATCCCTAATTGCTTCAAATTTCTCCTAATTCCATCTTAGAATCCTTAACTCCGCTCTTCCTAATCAAGCTCTACATTCTCCAAATTTGTGCCTTGCCTTTAAATTCTTTCCTAATTTCTTCAGTTGAAACTTGGAATTTCTGTTTGGTGTTTAACAAAATTAAAGTACAGGATAGGGTTGTGCTAATGGAGCAAATCTCGGGGAAGCATAATGTCTACTTTTGAACCATAGGATATCGAAGTGAAAACAGCCAAAACCATGTGATAGGAAACTTTATTTTATCCTAGTTTTTACAATCAATTTATTAACAGTTCACTGTTTTATAAGCAGTTCATTGATGGTGGAACAGTGGTTTCTCCAACAGTCTATGCGCGGCGTAGTTTGTGTTATCTGATTGGTAACATGCCTCAGGAAGCGCTGAACGATGCAATACAAGCACAAGTCATATCCCCTGTATGGCACATTGCATCTTATCTTCAATCTCTTGCCCTCTCTGGACTTGGGATGGAGAATGAAGCTCAAGTAGCACTTAAAGAGGGCACAACTTTGGAAGCCAAGAGAAATGAAACTTCTGGACAAAAGTGAAGAGCTTGTACAGAGAATCAATTTCTTGTGGTTTCATTTTGGATACACCACAGATCCATAAAATGTTCACATTGCATTGCGCTTGAAGCATTCTTCCAAGAAACGATGGTTTAGTGTTGGTACTCTACCCCTTTTTGGCTGGGTTGGGCTAGCTAGGATGTTCATTAAGTTTTGTACTATGATTTGATCGATTAAGCGTGGCTTCAAACTTACCCTTTTCCATCTGAAAGGAAAAATATGTGAAAAACGAAAACCTATGTTCCCAGCTTGGTAACTTTAGTTGGAATGCCAAGCATGATTTTATTTTATATTTTTTCTCTACTCCAAAATATGGGTTGGGAACACTAGATATTGTGTTTTTGTTCATTTATGAATGCATTTATACTTGCGAGTTATACCCCGTCAAATGTGGAAAACTTAGTTTTTTACAACAACAACAACAATCCTTAGTTTTTGTTAGTTTTTCTCTACCTCTTACTATTGAATTACTTTCCATATGATATGCTCTCCTAACTAGGACTTCTACAAGTCTTTTTCATATTACCAAAACCATTTAAGTCATGATTTTATAATCTTTTTCGCTATAGATGCAACATTTGCTTTTTCTCTAATGCATTCATTTCTAATTTTATCTTGTCTAGTGTGTATATTCATCCAATGCAACATTTTTATTTGTATAATATTGAGTTTATTCTCGTCTTAACTTGTATTACCCAATACTTAATTTTATACAACATTGTAAGTTTTATAACTATACAATAGAATTTATCTTTAAGTTTTAGTAATACTCTTCTATTACAAATAACACAAAAAGTATTCTTCTATTTCATCCATTTCATTTGAATCTTATATTTTACATCTTCTATTTTTTTGTTATGTTGTATGATAAATTTAAGATACTTAAATGGTGTTACTTGTGGTATGGTATATTCTCTAATTTTTATTTTTGCGATAGAACTAGTGCGTCTCTTACTAAACTTATATTCTATATATTCTGTTTTATTTTTACTTAAACGAATTCTATATGCTTCCAAAGTTAGTCTTCACATTTCTAATTTCTCATTCATTTCTTCTCTCAATTCTTTAACTAGTATTATGTTATTTGGAAAAAATATACATTGTGACACTGGCTTTTAGATATGTTCATTGAGTACATCCAAAATTAAAGTAAAAAAGATAAGAACTCAAAGTTGACCTCTGATGCAGATTAATAGTTATTGAAAATTTTTTGTGAGTCTATCTTTTATTATTATATTAGTTGTAATCTCATCATACATATCTTAAATTGCTTGAATATAAGACATACAAACTCTTTTTCCTCCAAAACCTTTTATAAAACTTCTCTTGACACCTTATTATATATTTTCTCCAAATCGATGAACATCATGTGTAAATATCTTTGATTCCTTTAATATCTCCATTAATCTTTGCAACAGTTATATTGCTTCCATGGTTGATATTTTTAACATAAAACTAAATTGATTCTCCGTTACTTGAGCTTTTTGCTTTAATCTTCACTCAATTACCTTTTTTCATAACTTTATAGTGTAACTCATGAATTTAATTCCTTATAATTTGCACAATTTTATATGTCTCTCTTATTCTTTTAAATAAGGACTAAAGTCCTCCTTCTCCATTTGTCCGCCATTTCTCTTTGACTTCATAATTTTGTTAAATAATTTTGTGAGCCAACATATGCTTTTCACCCCTAAACCCTATTTGATCCAACTACTCTACCGTTCTCCATTTGTTTTAATATTTCTTTTCATCTTTGACTCTCTAATCCTATAATAAAAAGTATAATTTTAATTTTTCCTCTTTAATATCTAGCCTATCTAAATATAATAAAATCTTGTATTTTTCATTAAATAGTTTATAAAATTATCCGTCCATCGTGGAAAACTTAGGTTATGAAAAATTTAGGTAAACTTGATTTAT
This sequence comes from Erythrophleum ivorense, assembly GCA_026724425.1. Taxonomy (NCBI): domain Eukaryota; kingdom Viridiplantae; phylum Streptophyta; class Magnoliopsida; order Fabales; family Fabaceae; genus Erythrophleum; species Erythrophleum ivorense. The sequence goes on along the minus strand of JAIUCV010000036.1, from coordinate 1,169,747 downwards.
CAAACATTTAGTAGAAGAAATTAAGATTAGATATGTAAACATATAAATATAATTTTTTTAAAAGCATATTAATATACTTACATATTTATTAAACTTAGGTAAGAATTGCTCGTTAAATTACTGTAAGCATGTCTTCTCTAGTTTTAGAATGTTATTTTTAATATTAAGACACCTCTTATTGGCGAAGGGACTAAGAAGCTTAACCTTTTGATAGTAGAAAACCTTACACAATTTTTTTAACTTTTTGCAACAACATCAAAAGCTAACAAAAACTCATCAGAAAGTTATGTATCAATAAACTTCACCAATCGTCACATCCATTTTCATATATTTAATTGATTTCTTGCACCAATCTTGATTTCATATGCACAAAGAGCATATCCAAAAAAATTTCCTATGGTTTTAGGGATAAGTGGATACATACATACCTACAAATACAATCAGGCAAAGATCAAAGATACTAACAGCTTTCAAAAGCTGCTTCATTATGATTCATGAAATTGCTTTCATGTGCAAAATAGCCCTTAAGTCACTTGCAATATTATACCATAACATTTTTCTAGGATAAAGAAGAAATAACTCAAGTGCAGTTTTTAAAATATTTAATATTAAGTTCTTCATGAAGAAAATGATATGTGCATGTTTTTTACGACTTAGAATTAAATGATCAACTATTCTGCAGAAGTTTATCCATACGTTATGTTTTATTCAAGAACTTCTTAGAAGAACTTCATTCAAATTTTGTCCAAAGTATTATAGCGAGATAAACTTTAGCACTGCTCAAAACATGATTACATAGTTTTTATCATTTACCCTCTTACTGCAACATTAACAAGCGTTCTAGGCATTGAACCATTAGATTACAAGCATTCACAAGTTCAGAGGGCTAAAACAAAATCTTTATATAGAGCATGATGTTCATATACAAAACAACCATCATCCTAGGGATGTTCCTTATTGCCGTCCGACTTCCCTAACTTACTTTCTTGAGGACCCTTTGATCCAAATATATACTCTTTCACAGTATTCTCTGCTGAAAGTATTCCCTTCTTGATCTGCCAGCAAGAAATTGCATCATTAGAACTCAAATAAAGTTTTTCGTAGCATTCTATTGAATCATATGAACTAAAATTACCCAAAAAATAAAAACGACAATAAAATGCAAATTAAATTCTCTATAGATTCGATAACAGATTTGAAAAGAATTTAACCAAAAAAAAAAAAATTCACCACTTTTAATTGATAAATAAATTTGAAATTGGTATCCACAATTTTAATGTGTATAAGATCATGCAGACAAATACCAAGACCACTGAAAAATTGTCTCAACTACTATATGACAAGATAGCAATTTGGGAATTGCATAATTTAAACTACTTTAACCTAAAGAGAAAATTGCACTTACCCCCTGATCTTTGCCCCAATTACAATCGACCCCAGATCTATTAGCTCAATTGCAATAAGCTCCTAATTGTCTAAATTCAGAAACTTCACTTATATAAAATTACTAAAATACCCTTCCCATATATTATTTAACATCCCCTTTTCCTCGTCTTCATCTTCTCCAACCAATCTATTCATATCCTTCAAATCTGTAACTCACATCAGTGCAAATGCCTACAACTTCAACTGAATCTCCATACATATCATTCTTTGAAAGCTTCTTGAGAATATGATTTCTCAACTTCTCAGTCTCCCAAAAGCAGCAAAAAGAGGGGAATGAACAACTGAGACAGGAAATGAGGGACAGAACAGAGTTGAAGTCCTTTCAGGTATGAAAAATGGAAAATGCGTTAGATGCTTTTAATGCAATCCTGAATTATGTCCTCCTTTACATCAGATATTCAGAATTATTGCTCGCCATCTGGAAGGACTGCACCACCTGAAGATTGTCAGTTTTGACTAGCACAGAATGTAGACCTTGCTGAAGGGTTAAAGAGCAGCCCAACGCATGACCATGGCATCCCCCAAGGCAGACCCAGAAATTGAAGAGAAACTCATGGTATCAATGAATTTAGGTATTGGTCGGGAAACTCAGCATCAGAGACGCTTTCAAAGAATGATGTGTATGGAAATTTAGTTGAAGAAGTTGTAGGCATCTGCATTGATGTGAGTCACCAAATTTGAAGGGCATAGATAGATTGGTTGGGAAAGAAGAGGAGGAAAAAGGGAAATTAGACAAAATATAGGAAGGGCATTTTGTATTTTATATACATGAAGTTTTTAAATTTAGACAAGTGAGGGCTTATTGCAATCGAGCTAGTAAATCTAGGGTCGATTGCAATTTTTTTTTTATTAGGGAAGGCATTGCAATTGGGGGAAAAGATCAAGGTGGGTAAGTTCAATTTCTCCTACCCTATACTGAACAAAAGCCAGTCAGTATTATGTTACCAAAAGCCTATCTGTAAGCTCATTAGCGGAGCTTGATTCACAATATGGTCAGGGCCATATGATATGATTTGTGTGTAATACATTTATAATTTTTTGGGTGGGGGAAGATAATCTTTTGCAACTAGGTATAGAATTACAATTTTTCAGGGGCAATAACAAAACCCACCCCCACAAAGATCCGCCACTATGTAAGCTTGTTATGATGTCAAGATTTTTGGAAACATCATCACAAATTGTTGTGCCTTGCTCTTTTAATTCTTTTTGAACTGTTTCCTGTAAATAAGAACAAATGTTTTAAGATTGAGAATCCAACTTTTACTTGATTTTGAGTTATAAAACTGTTGTTATGCTTATAGAGAAAAGAGTAGGATTGTTGGACAGGAGTATGAAAAAAAAAGTAGTACCAATAGCCCCATACTTGTTTAAAACTGTGCAGCTGTTGTTGTTATTTTGTTTCTAATGGGAAAGTTTTTAGCACCAACAGAACAATAAGACACAGTAGGGAGAAAGAGAGTGCCTATAATCACACTATGGCTACATCCCTTCAATAGTTCAATACCAAAGGGCAAAAGACTATAGATCTAACTCACAAATTTATGCACAAAACTAAAATAAATGCATTTATACGAATATTTATGCAAAATTTGTGACCCTTTGTACTTTTCTTCCTTCAGTGCTGCCACTGAAAAGCTAGTGTCAAAAGTTTACTATGCTAAAAACTTCAAAATAAAAAAAGGGGGGGTAGACATGGACCAGTAAGCAATTGTTCTCTGACCATTGCTATCTATCTACTTATCTCAACAAAATACTTCAACTAGCATTTTTAAGCTCCTAAAATCAGTCTTTTTAATAGATATTCAGCTTTTCTAAAGCATTTGATCTTTTTTTTTTGGCCAACACAGCACTATTGCATGGCAATGGCACTATATAGCGGATTTAAAATGACCGATTGCTTTTATTTTCTCAGAGCAATTTATGTAAATACATTCACTGGACTCACTACTAGTACTACTGCTTACTGGTTTGCATGTTTTCCTCTTTCCTCTCCATCTCTCTTATATTCCAAACCCCCGCCCCCCCCCAAAAAAAAAATCTCAAAACATGACAACTGGAGAACTACCACTTCTAACAAACATACTCATCCCCAAGCATTTACACTTCATAAGACACGTTACATTTCAGAGCTACAGATATTACCATATTCCTTCAGCTATTAACTTCTCCAGTGATATAAGATTATTATAAGACACAGAAGAGACCTTTTAACTTATCTATATATGTACTCTATATGATTCTTTTCAATAAAATCACGGATCAATTGTCCCCCAAAGGGACCTCTTGGTGACAGACTAGCCATTCCATTGATCTTAGTAATAGTTTTGAAGGTGGGGAACCATTCCCAGCCAGCCTATGGCATATCCAAGTCAGCATGGCCAGAAACCAAGATGGTACTTTGTGAATGCCTTAATGCAAGTAGAGGGAAAACTAGTAGCACGTTGGATGAATTAGCTCCACTAAGATCAATTGGAGCTAATATTTGAGAATGATGATCGATAAGCGTATGAGAATTCTAAACTGCAGCCATAAATATTGGCAACTGATAAAGGGCATGGAATTGATGACCAAAAACATACTACATAACAAGAAATGGAAAACCCACTAAGAAACTTCAAAATAAGATCATCCAAAATCTCTTGAACTCTGTTCACTTGCCAATAAATCATAGAATAAAATCAAGGTCAATCATAAATCCAATCAATTTAAAACATGACAAGAAATGGAAAACCCACTTAGAAACTTCAAAATCGGACCATGCAAGACCTTGAACTCTGTTTCACTTCCAGCAAATCATAGAAAAACACAGAATCAATCGAAAATACAATAAATTTAAAAACTCAACTCTCATTTTGAAGGAAAGAAATGACTTACAGGGTCAAGAACATTAGGTTCAGGGCCATAGTCAGCGGTCAAGAGAAAATAAGAAGCAGTTATGGTTGCCACCATGGTAACCCTTCTCACCAACTTGTCTGTTTTTTGATTCATTATATATTTTCTACTTCGCTACGCTCATTCAAGAGTTCAACCTCGGGCTGTGGTAGAGTGAGGAGGAGGAGAGGGCTTGACGGGAAACATCGAAGGTTGTGGAAGGAGCTGGGTGTTTGTGGTTCATTCAATAATTTTGTTTTGTTTTACCTTTATGCCCTTTTTATTTTGGTAATTTTGTTTTTCTCCCTAATCCTATTGGGCAAGGTGAATTTTATTTTTTTATTTTTAGCGAAAAAATAATCAAAATTATTTAGAAACCCGTGAAATGTATGAAATGTTTATTATTATTTTTTCTTGATTCAATATATATATATATATATATATATATAGAAGAAACATTACTTTATCCATTTAAAGGAATCGAAATTTCATTGTATTGTTTTGTAAGGGGATTAATATAATTAAGAAAAAAATAAAACTAATCTTTCTTTTTTCTTTGTTATCTAATACACCTATTTTGTTAGTTAATTAAACAAATCTTCTACTATGTTATAAAATAATAAATATTCTAATATAGTTTGTAAAGTAACCAATTTAAGCAATAAATGTGAGACCATATTAGTTGTTGTAAAATGAATTACAGCACCATTTGTTGTAAACGAGATCTACCCGTCCACCTAAGCCAACGACACCAGCTCATCCACATAATCAAGCTTGCTTCTTCCAATATTGTAAGACTTAAGACTCAAAACTAAACATAAATTGTAGAGGCTCATTTGCGCAATCCATCTTGAGCCTCCCAAAATCGCAGCACTAAAAACCTAATGTCGAACACGGATTGCAGAGGAGCTTTTCATCCTTTCTCCATGCCTGTTCTACATGTGTGTGATATCTATCCTCTTATTCTTCATCGAACAATTCGAATAGACTTTGTCGTAAATCTCAAATACAAGTTGAGAGGGAGATGCTGCTAGATGATTAGAGCAATTCAATTTATTCCAAAAATAGGACTTCTCTTTTTTTTCAAATTTGGCATTGAAGTCTCTCGTAAGTTCTTAATTGCTACTGCTAGATATCACTTTTATCACTTTCTTCATATGCAGCCCCCTATCTGGAATCGATGTCCGATTGTAAGAAGAATAATTGAAACAAGAGCATCAAATTTCCATAAGAGGTAACCTCTCAAATCATATCTTCAATTTGATTGAATTTTTGTTGATGTCTTGCATAATTTGCATCCTGCTATCATTATGTTAGAATTGGACCTATTTTGTTTATTGAAAGGCCAATATCTAATAGAAGTTAAGCATGGAAACATTGAATTGGATGCATTTTGTCTATTGAGGTCTTTGTTTTGGTTAGATTAGCTGGTAAATATTTTTCCCAATGAGTCTTGGTCCCTACAAGTGAATCTTCGTTTATCTACCTAAATGAATATGGGTTATGGGTATTGGCAATGTGAGTCTTAATTTTTTTGCTTAAGTAAATTGAGGAGCACATGCAATGGTAATGAAATTATAGGAGCAAAAGTGAGTTTGATATATTCTTGTGGCAAACTTGCTTTACTGAAGGATGTGCTTATCATATTGTTGTTGGTTTACTGGTTGCTCATCCTTGGTTTGTCCATTATCATATATGAATAAGGAATAAAAGGATATGCTGAAACAAAAAGCATATGATAAAAGTAGTTGCATTTTGCCATACATTGATGCTGAAAACAAAAAGCATATGCTAAAATGGAAAAATGGAGCCTACATATGGAATGGGAACAAAAAATAATTGAAGTTGCATTTTGCCATACATTGCAGTTGCCCAGTCCCATATTGTTATTAGTTGCTCATTTTTGGTTTGTCCATTATGATACAGTCAAGAAAGGATATGTTGAAATGTAATGGAGCCTACAAATAGAATGGGAACAAAAAATAACTAAAGCTACATTTTACTATACACTGCAATTGACCTGTGCCACATATTGTGAATTATGTTTTGACATATTATGTAATCTGTAAATGTGCTTGCTTTGTAATGGAATATGTGAACATGAATTTAGGATGATCAGGGGTGATGTACTTGAAATTCCTTGTACTGTAACATATTATGTACTTCAAAATGAAAAATGAAATAAAACTCATTATGGCACAATATTTGTATTAAAACTATTTTTGCATTTAAATATTTCAAAATGTGATGAATATTAACAAAAGCTTATTTCAAGCTAGGATGTAATACATGCGGTAACTAGCTTATGTTGATGGATAATCTTGGTTGATAGTATATGAAACATCATTGCTCAAGTCTGCTAATCCAAGGGACTACATGGGAGTGTCAAGTAGAGCCTATATTATCAAAAGAAAAAAAAAATTAGAACATGAACACTAAATGCAAAACATTGACATATTTCACTTGTAACTTAACTAATCCTGCCATTAAGAATCTTGTGAAACTAAAGTGACTTGGCTATGTTTGAGCATAATCATATGTTAGTGGAGGTGCAAAACAGGACAATTCAGATTGCATCTGGCTTAAAGATTCAATTGCCTGCGACAAGGATGAAAAATTGTGAACTATTTAGAATAGTATCATTTAAGGAAAAATACAAGCTCTAAATCAAAGAAGGATAGCTTTAAAAAGGGAAAACAAATGCAAGCATGGATCTACATGCCACAGATTATGACTTTACTTGTTGAGTTTGTGAACCTTCAACACTTGGAACTTTTTTCCTCTTTTTATGTTAAAGCTTTACCTTATTTTTAAGGTGTCTTTATCTTTTGAGACCAACTCTTTTTTTGAATCCCTTTGCTTGTGGCATGGTGTTACTATCCAGTGTGTTTTGGAAGGAAACTTTATTGTTGTCCAAACACCTTTGACTCAAACGAAGCTTCTTTAGTTGCCTATCCAAATCATCTAAAGCTTTTTCAACAAGCAAAGTTGTTTCTTCACTACTTGAAACTTCATATGCTAATCATATTAATTTGGGGCAAAGTCATCTATACCTTTGAGTGCTATCTAGCCTAGGATCTTCTTCAACTTCATTTCCTCTCATATCATGTACCACACCTTTATGAGCATCTCTTATCTACCTCTTAAGGATATATTATTCAGGAAGTAGCTTAACATCATTTGCCTCATACACTTTCAAAGCGTGGTAACAAAGCTAATAGTGAGTCTCAAATTTTCTACAACTGCAACAAATAGATTTGTCGCTAGGATTGAATGAAACCCGTCACTCACCACATTGACCAACCATGGTGACAACATATTCAACTAGTGGTTGGCCTTCAATTTTTTGCTTTATGCATGCAGCAAAGAAAATGTTAAACTCTTCTTAGAATAAGTCAAAGATTACGGGAGTGAAAGTCTGGGCAAGCTATTGAAGCATAGGTGAAGAAACTACCTTCAACCTTGGTACTTTATGTTGTGACTCAAACTCACATATAACCTCCTTATACCATTTTCTATCCACCACCTTTTCAAAGTTACTAAAAAATTGAAGAATGTTAATGTTTAGCTTTATGTACTCCTTGAAAATTGCATTCAAGCTTTCACTGAGTTGTGTACTTCTCATGCCGAGAGTGAAAGTTTGCTTTATGTAACATGCAACCTATTTTTTCTTAACACTATTATTGATCTAATCCAAGAGTTGTCATGAACATTATAGTCTGATAGCAATATACTCCACGCCATTTTAAACTGTGATTCCTCCTCATATTCATACACACATTTGTTGAACTCAGTCAAAAACTGAGAATTAGCCTTCATTAAATTGCCCAAGTGTTTAACCCCGTTCAGCATTAAATGCCAGGGGCATAGTCCATGCTGAGTTTAAGGCATAACCTCATGTAATGCCTTAGCCATTGTTTGGTCCTAATCTGTGAATATAGTTTGAGGCTTTTTTTAGCAGTGCACTTTTAAGAATCTTTCAAATAGCCACTTAAAAGAATCAATTGTTTTATCGTACAACAAGGCCGCCCCAAATATCACTAATTTCTTAAAATGATTGAATCCTCCAAATACAACAAGTGGCTTGTGTGCATTATTAGTACAATAAGTTGTGTCCAGCAATACCATATCCCTAAAATAGTCATAATCAATAATCATTTTTGCATCAGCCCAAAATATATTAGTAATTTGTTCTTCTGCATCTACCTGGTATGCATGGTAAAATGAAGGATTTTCTAATAACTGCCGCTGGAAATACTAGCCAATAGTTCCAACTTCTCCATAAGCCATGGTTTTTTGTCTCCTTGCTTGTAAATAATTTTTTACATCCAATCTTGTATACCCAAGATTGGTTCTACCTGCTACCTGTATACTCATCAATTAGAATGATGCTCTCGGATGAAGTCCTGACTCTTCGGCCATATCAATTTCTTGAGCTTGAATCTCAGATATTTTACGTTGACATGCCAATATGTGTATTGTTTCTAGAAGTTGCAAATATGATTATGTTCCTTCACAAATTCATGCACTCGAAATCTTTCATTCTTGTTTGATAGTGTCAATCTTGCCTTACACCCAGCTCTTGTATCTTGTCGAAGATTGATTGACGTAGAATGTTTCTTCTCTTCCTTTCGGCCTTCTTTGTGTCACGACCCAAACCAGAAGGGAGTGACTAGCACGGAGAGCAAGAAATGCTCAAGTCCATAAGCCTATCCAATAACACTTCAAATAAAGAGACCCTTTTTACTATGCAACTCAAGTACACTTCATCAACTAAATCATTATACTGCCTCTTTTCATAACATAGATATTCATAGTTGTTACAAAATTTTTGGTAGAGTTTCCCCTAAAATTTGGACTTTCCCAAATTTTTATAATAGTTATAAATCTAACAAAAATAGTAAGGGTGAGCTCCATGCTCCTCGCCAACAATCAACATACTAAAGAACAAAAGAATTATCAGGGGAAGGGGAATCTCATTCATGTTAAGCAAAGCTAAATCTAATGTATATTACAATCAACCAAACAAAATTTTATCAAAACAAAATTCCACACCCTCAAGCTCCGATGACGAGGCTCACCAATACGATGCCTCTATCTACTAAGATGAAGGAGGAGGATAAGATCTAACAACACTATCTGGAAAGATTAAAATTTAAAAGAGTGAGTTGAACTCAGTGAGCAAATAAATAATTACAATAATTAAAAACAACTAGGTTAACTAAGAATTGTTAAATAATACTGAAGCTCATATAGGGGATCATCTGCAAAAGTTGAATCTCAGCATAAAAGTCATTCAAATTTCAAGATTAACTATTGTTGGCGGCAACTACGCCTCGTTGGCAGCTCCTTACCCCTCACGGGTGGCTATACCTAACAGGCAGTTCCTTTTCCACTTACTAGTACACATTATAATTAATCCTCTAGGGCAGCTTCACCTCATTGGCAGCTCCTTACCCTAGATCTTACAATGAACACTAGATAGTGTATTAAGGCTGGTAACCCACACACAATAAGCTAGAACAATATAAGCAATACTCATTGTCATCGCAATTGAACAAAAAGTTATTAATGCATAGAAATATAAAGCCTATGGACAAGTAAAGGAGTACCCAATAAATAAATAAATAGAATATACATGTGACTCTTTTATTCATTCACTAAAGGTGTTTCTTATGGCATTATCCTAGCTTATTCAGATTAAATATTAAGCACTTAATTATTTATGCATATAATCATCTATATAGACATATAATTATATAGATGCTAAGAATTGTTGTTTTGGTCTACATAATGATTTGGCAAATTTGGTGCTAGGAAGAAGCTCTATGAACATCAACAACGAAGGAGTTGAACATAAATTACTTAATTCACCCACCACTCATACAACTACTTCTTAACTAAGCTCTTCCCATTTGAAATCCATTTCGTGATTTGAGTTCAAAAATTACTTCAAGGAAGTAAGAATTGAAGATTTGTGCATGATTAACATGATTAGGAAGCTTCATTCTAAGATCCCCAATTTTTTCCATCCATATTCGGCTAACCAAGCAAGTGCAAGAACTTCAACCCTCTTTTATCACCACACTAAGCTAGAATAGGCCGAAAAATGGAAGGGAAGAACATAAATTAATGGACCTAGCATTCAGAATGAAGGAAGAATAGAAATGGGACGCTCACTGCGGGTTGCTGTGCTCATAAACTAGAACACTCAAACCAGCGACGGGGGAGCTTGAGGAGACCAGTACAACACTGAAAGAAGCTTCGCGGTAGAGGAAAATATGGCAGCTCCACAGGAGGGGGAGAACGCGAGCTTCGAATGGGAGGGGGAGGCTGAACACGACAGAGGAAGAAGTAGTGGATGAAAAAAAGCTGAGGGAGGAAGGAATAGTCAAAGAAAAAGAAGAAAAAGAAAGAAATAAAATAAATAAAAAAGAAATCCCTTTTTTTTACTGTTACACTTTGCAACAAACAAATCTACATGATCGATAAGAGCCATCTCTCTTGTTTTTGTTTGAATAATCTTTTCGAACTCCAAAACTAACTTTCGCGCCATACCTCAACCAAAACTGCCAAACTGCCTCTACACTGTCAAACTCTATTCCTACTCTAGGTTTCCAATCATCTTCTATGTTATCATTTCCAGTCAATGCAATAGTAGGGGCACCACCTTCCCTGAAATTTATTAATAGATATTATGCTAAAACAAGTATCAATTTAACCCCTTCTTTCATTTGATTATATAAACAATTGCAAGACACTTACATTGAGTGATCCATAGTCACTTTGCAAGTTATTCCTTCCTCAAAACAAGGTCGCACAAGATGCAAATAATACAACAAAATGCTACATGAAAATATAACAAAATGTTGAATGTCATAAATATTGAGTTTATTTATTTTTGCATCAATATTAAATATGCAACTTTCCTATAACCTTACACTTGCATAACTATAAATTATAAGTATATAAATTATTTATTTTTCATGTGACTCCAGACTATAATAACATTATTCAAAGGATAAGATAATGAAAAAAAGTTTATTTGCCATTTCAAGTCAAATGGTTAAACTTATCATAATATATATTAAAATATTAACATACCTTAAGAGATGACATCTAATTATTTTTGAAAAATAACCTTGCCATTACTAGAAATGCAGCAAATGGTAAAATTCAGAAATAGAGAAATGCAACACCAGAAATAGAATGCATTGGAAACTAAGGAAATATAAAAAACATAGCAGAAACATGGAAAGAAATATAAACAACATAGTCATCACGACAAACATACGTAAAGCAATCGGATGGTTAGCATGAAGCGTTCATACAAACATCAGCAAGAAGAGTTGACTTTAACATCAATACAGGTTCGACTACCATCCGCTGTCAATGGAATAGTATCCATGGCAGCCATTGTTATAGTTGGCAAAGATTTGGCGTTATTTGGGTCTTAAATGATAATCTAAGGAAATGAAAATTTTCACACAAAGGTACTCTGCTCTCTCCTTTTACATCAACTACAAATTTGGTGCCAATATATTTACCTTTTTTCCTTTCCATTTTTTCAAGTTCAGATTAGCCCATTCCTACTCCACTATTGAAAGACATCAAAGGCTACATGCATGGGCAAGAAGGTTGGAATGAACAGCTGAGTGGCTTGTCGCACAACCCTCAAAATAATACTAGGTTGATAAAATATGTAGTTAATGGCACAACCTAGGTCATCTCCCTTGGAATTGACATTCAATGTTTAATTGAGTTTTCCAAATATTAAAAGACTCTAAAAATTCCTAAATTAGGGGGTTTAAACTAACCTAAAACTAAATTGAATTAAAATTCCTAATTGCTATCTAATTTGGTGAATTATAGATGAAAGATGGTCTTGTGACTAGCTTTGGATTCATCCCTTGGTATCCACTATCCTTATCCTATTCTAATTGTAATTGATTCTGGCTTAAGAGTTCCTAAATGTGTTCATAACAATTTATCTTGGGTAACCACTCAAGATTCAAGAGATTAACGATCTAACGTTGAATTGAGACCTCAATCCTGCATTAAACTGTTAATTCTTGTTTCTAAGACCTTGAACACTCAATTTGATTGATTAACTGATTTGATTAGCCTCTGAATCATCTTAAATATTTAATTAACCAACTAAACATTAAGGAATCCTCAATTCAAACAAATAATCTTACTCATGTATTTTATCGAACACCTTCGAAGCACACATGGAAAATTCAGATAATATTGAAATTAATCAGATCAATTAATCAACAAAAAATACTTCCTAATTAGTGTCTAACCAGCCACTAATTACAATTACACAAATTCCCTATCAAATACAACTTAACCAAGACAATAAATGAAAAAGAAAAAGTGTAGGAAAAATAAGGAAATTCTTAGCCAAAAACTATATGTTCATCCATGGATTCAAGCTTCTCCAAGGCTTCCTTCTAGCTAGTCTCAAGGTGGATTAGAACTTCATAGGATGTAGATAGAAGATGGAATGAATGAATGGGCGATTGGTGGATGGATGGATTAAGAGGATGTTTTGATGGATGGATTGAATGAATGGTGGAGTGGATGGCTGAATGAAGGGGTGAATGGAATGCAGCGTGAATGGATTGATTATTCAGCCTCCTTGGATGAAGGGGACAAAGGATATATATAGGCGAGGGGCTGCTAAATTATAGAGACGTGAGTTGGGGGAATTATGAATGGACTAGGATAGGGAGACGTGAATGTAGTGTAGAGTCGTGAGATGGGATGAAGTCTGGACAATGAATCTGCTCCCTTTCACGTGCTTTTTAATGAATCACATGCAGCCTCCTTGTGCAACTCAATCTCTTTGTGCTGAAGTCACGTTTCTTTCCTCAGCTCCAGCGCCTTTTTTCTTCTTCTCAATGAATCACGTGCTCAGCAAATTATAAACGCCAGCTTCTTCGTGTTATTATTCTTAGAGCTGAACTCTTCTCACTATTCACGTGATTCTGAATTTGCTTATGCATATTGGTGTGGGCCTCGCTGTTTATGTTATTATATCTTACATGTTCTTCTACTGTTTCTGCAGCTTCTTCATGTAAATTTTCCACGTGATTCCTTCTGCTGCTCTTGCTTCATTAATCCACTAATGAACCACGTTGCTTCTCGATCCAGCTCTCCCTTCTTAGCTCATGCAAGCTTCAGCTCGAGTTTCTGCATGTTCTGGAGCTTCCAAACATTCTAGCGTCTTCTTCATTTGCTTCCTACGTGCTTTTCTCCTTCTCTCATGCATCCAGCCCACGTTGCTCCTTCAGCGTCAGCTCGTTGCTTCTACAACCAATAGCTCGAGCTTTCATCACATTCTGCCCGAGTTTAATTTCTCCAGCTCATGCAAGCTTCGACGTTAGCTCTGCTCAGCTGGTTCTCTTCTCATTCAACTCAAAATTCTCCACCCGTGGCACTTCTTCCAGCTTGTGTTAAAGACGTAGCTTCTGCATGCGTTCTGCTCCTCTGATGCTTCCTCGTTCTTTTACGTTCAGCTCATTCTTCCTTCACTCATTGTATCTTCAGTAACTCGTAGCCATCCATGTAAATATTCTGCATGTTACAGCTGCTTCTTTATTTTGCTTTTTACGTCCCATGCAGCTGCTTTTCGTATCTTTGAAGCTCACCCAGCCAACTTTCCTCTCTTCCTTGTTGCATGTTCTCCAGCTCTCAAGCTTCATTAATCACGTGTTCTTTAGCTCATTGTTTAAGCTCCACGTATTTTCCACGTGTTCCTTTGTTCTGCAGCTCCTTGCTTGTGTTAACTTGCAACTCTAAGAACTCATAGCTTTTCCAGCTGAACTTCTTTCCCATGAATTCCTTCAACCCGTGGCAAGCTTCTTCTTGAGTCATGCATGTATGTGATGATCACATGACTTCATGTAAGTGTGTGGGTTGCATGGAAAAGTTCATTCAAGCTTTAATTCCTATTGAAATTCTTGAAACTCTTGAGATTGCACACTATCACACTTAAGACCCATCTCTTCTCTTGTTTTTTTCTTCAATTTAATTTTCTATTCAAAACTCCAATTACATATTAAAATTCTACACAAGGAAGTGAGAAAAATCAAATAGGAATATTCACAAAAATTATTTAAGATAAATTTATGCATTAAAATCCAATAATTTGTAACTTAATTCCTCAAATATAGAAAATGGCTACTAAAATCAAATTTCATCTAATTAGACCCTTAAAGCCATATTTGGATACTAAAATGTTTAAGTTAAAAGGATTAAAATGTATAAAAATCATACTTATCAACAGCATCATTTTGTGTTTCAGGTTGGCAAAAAAAAAAAAAAGGTGCAAAATGCATCGTTTCACTTAAATGAAATGGTGCATTATACACCATTATTCTAATAATAAAAGAAAAGGTAGGTGCCATTGGATTAGGTGGATGGGTAAATCTCATTTACAGCAAATGGTGCTACAATTCATTTTACAGTAGCTAATTTGGTCCCAATAAATGTGTGAGCTCAGATTTATGATTATATGAGAATGCTCTGTTATATAATATATCAAACCATTTTTTATTCAACTGCTAAAAAAAATAACAAACTTAATCTTGTGAAATTTAAGATTTTTTTGTAATATTTAATTTGATGTTCATTTAAAAGGTCTAAAAACATAATTTAATATTTAAATCACTCATTAATTGTTCTTATAAAAATTATTTATATATAATGATTATTTACTTTAACCATTATTTCTAGTTTGTGCAAAGAGTTCTAGCTCACGAAGGAACATACAATGTCGTACAAAGATACTATAGCATTTGTCATTGCAAAGCCCGTATCCAACTGACTGTTCATGGTTGTTTATGAGTCCTTATGAACAATTCAAATGAATTACAGTTTGAATGAGGAAAAAATTATTCATTTTTACTAATTCTTTTTGAATTATAATCAATTGATTATATTGTTTTTATGTGAATGAGCCATGTCAATAACATTGAAATATTATATAACATATTCATGGATAGTATAAGGACACAATGATGTTGAAACACGGATAATTTTATTTGGAAAATAAACTAAAAATATGTTATCTATGCTGGCATTATATATATATATATGGCAGTAACAAGTCAGAAAAATTACTTCATACCTAAGGCTGCCTGTGCTGCACTATCTATGCTGGCAAGATAGTCCTAAAACATGTAAAGTTATGTTAAACATCAAGAAAAGAATGTTCTTAGGTGTCTCACTTTTAAAGAATTTACATACAGCAGTGTTGGTAAAGTTATGTCAAACATCAAGAAAAGAATGTGCTTAGGTGTTTCACTTTTAAAGAATTTACATACAGCAGTGTTGGTCATAGCATTATGCATAGGAAAAATTATATTTAAAGATTTAGACTTTTCAAAGTTTACAATAAAAAATTTTAAAAATTAAAATTATTCTTGAGGATTAAAGTTACTACTAAATTTTAAAAATTTACTATGAGGGTTTAAGAAAATTATTATTAGATTTTAGAAATTATAATTTAAGTAGCTTGGTAGTAACTTTTTTAAAACTTAATAATAACTTTCCTAAATCTTAATAATAAGCTTGTTAAAACATGATAAAAACTTTGGTTTTTGGAGTTAATTTTAATTTTTAAAACTTTTTATAATAAATTTTACAAAACTTGAATTTTTAAATATAATTTTCCCTTATACTTATCCTAGGGATTATTTTTGTGGCTTTTTACCTTAAATTCCTTGAAGTTACCCATCATAAACAATGTACCACCATTGGCATGCTACATAAAAACAAGTCAAACTAATATATTGTAATATAATAACATTGAAAATATATGCAATTAAACTATTCATGTTTAATAGGGCTACACATTGTCCTGACCAGTTTAGTGTTGTATGACTAAATTAGGTTGGATTGGGTTAAAAAAAAATAACAAGGCTAGGCTAGGATAGGCACTAGGTTAGCTATGCTGGGTAGTCTGGCTTGGCTCGACTTAATGAATATATTATATATAGAAAAAGATAGGGACCAAAGTGAAAAGATAAGTTTCTTAGGGGCTATTTTGTAATTATAACCAAAAAAGTTTAAATACATTTTACAAATTATAAATAGCCAGAGGTTCAATAATATTTTCAAGTTTCTCTTAAATATGATTATCACATTTAAATGAAAGAAAACAAGAAAAAAATAGGTCTTTTAATTTGAATAAAAATCCAAAATTAAAATAGTAAACATGTTTTTCTGGGAAAAATAAGTGGATAAGTTGCATTTGGCAAGTTTGCATCATGTCTATCTCAAAAAACTACCCAAAAAAAAGAAATTCACCTCAATTGGACCATTAGACTTCCAGTTAACACTTTTTAAAGTTTCACCCCTTATATCTACATTTTCTTTTTATTTTTCTCTTTGAACCCATTATATAAGGTGCATCACTTCCTCCCATTTGCAACAAGCAAATTTGGCCAAGACATAGAAAAGAAAAACAAAATTGGGAGAGAGAAGAAAGGAAAGTAAGAAAAGGCGAGATATTAAGAGAGACATGAGAGAGAGAAATAGTGAAAAAGGAAAATAGCAAAAGAGGAAGAAAGTTTGGTTAGGAAGTTTTAACGTATGTATAACTTTTTCTTAGTATTTTAATATTATCATATTTTTAGAATTATAAATTCATGATTATAGTGTAATTATAGTAAATTTTATACATGAGTTAATTTAAGATTTTACTGTCTTTTAATATTGCACTTGAATTAATTTATGATCAAAGAGTAATAATGTCCAAATTAATTATATAATGATTATTCTCTTTTAGCGTTTACTATTGTAGTATTTTAATTCATGATTATGGAAATTTTTGCATAAACTAGTTTAGAATTTTGAATGCATAAATTAAGTTAATTAGGTTGTTTATATGAAATAATTATTCTCTTTAATACAACAATATTACATGTAATTTAATTTAGAGTTAATTTAAACTTAGAATATTAAGTTAATTTATAATTTTACATACATTCCATTTTTAAATGTCCACACTATGATATAATATTTATGCGAGAGTACTATAAATTATTTATATGTGGAATTTTTCACATCTTTTGCCCTACAAAATTTTTCTAAATGATGCTTAAGTATTGGGTATACATTAATTTTATCTCACCTTGAATTATGAGTGTGTAAATTGATTGCTTTTATATGACTTAAAGAAAAGATGAATACATATATGGATTATTCTATCTATGATAATGAAAGTTATGATAAAGAAAGATAATGCCTGTAAGGTAAGGTAAAATGAGAAATGATCTTTAAAGAAAAAAATTATGAAAAAGAGGTGATCATAAAAACACTTCGAGGAATGATCCTTAAAGAGGGAAATAAAAAGGGTGATATTTCAATTGTTGATTCTCTAGATATGAAAGTATTCTAGGGGATACCTTAGTTTGAAGAAGATATCCAATTTGATTCTAGTTTACACATACAAGTAAAAAAATTGATAAATATATTAAGAAAGAAATGATAAAGAAAAATATAGTGTTCATACGTGAGTATGTATGAGTTATATTCTATTGTGAATATGCATGAGTTATTAAATGATATTATTCTGCTATAATAAGAAGATATTTATGCATAAACTATGAAATGACATTATGCTATCATGATGAATTGATATTTATGCATGAGCTATGAGATGATTTGTCATAATAAGATGACATAAGTTATAAAATGATTTCTTTCTTGTTTAGTTACTATAAAATAGTATAACCATGCCAGAACCATCATGAGATTTTTACTTGTTATTATCTACTGAGAATTTTAAATTCTCACTATTATCATGATGTGTCTAGATCAAGATGGCCTTCCAACTTACACTTAAGGTTGAGATTGTGCGGATAAACATGCCTTTTATCAATCTCACCTAATAATTCAAGATTTGCAATTGATAGCCTGGTAGATTGTAGATTAGGCCAAATAGCAAATGTTGAAAAACCTTTTTGTATTTTTGGAAAAGAGTTTCCTACAATTTTTTTGTATATGTATAGTGAATTTTATACATGATAAACCCTACATTATAAAATGAGAAATATCATGATTCAATTCTTTATGAAAGAAAGCAATATCTAAGTAAAGAGTTCCATAAGAAATTAATTAAGTACTAAAGCTTGAGATGTTATGAGATCCATAGCCTAAGTTCACACTCTTGGATTTAAGGTTATGCATAGGGCGTTGGTGGTGCTAAATAGGATATTCTAAAATGCACCTAGTGTGCTTCATTCCCCTACAAGGATTATGCATAAATATGAATTCTTCCATAAAAAGCAACAAAGTGACCTTTGAACACAAAAATAAGCATCTCCTTACATATCGTAGATTGTTGGACTTGTGAATTTTTGACACTCGAAACTCTTGTCCTTTTCTCATCCTAAAACTTTCATGCCACCTCTAAGTTATCAAATTTCATATCTAGTTTAAGTTTAAAATCAACCTTCTTAAAAAGGTCCCATTATCACTTACAAAAGACTTCAAACAAAAAGGATTGGTACTTGGGGGAAAAAGAAAGGCAAAGTTATAAGCTTCACTTTCTCTAGTATCTATCATCACTTATAGTCATATAAATAATAAATGGTTTACTGCCATATGAATTATAAATATGCTTGCTGGAAAGTACTTTTATTAGCCATCAAAGTAGATTGTTAATCTAGAAGTAATCTAAAAAAGAAGATTGAATTTTATTTTAAAATTATCTTAGCCTTCTTCTTTTATTTAAGATTCCTTTAAATTATTTTATGTTTTTAAAGAATATGATCCTACTTTTTAATAAAAATACTTTAATCAAAACGTAAAGAGACTATAAAAAAGAGAAAATCACATAACAATTTTAAATTAGTTTGGACAAAAAATGTCTTACAACCAATCCCCAAATACATGATAAGGGATTTTTATTCAACTTGAGTAATCATCAAGTATACAAAGCAATCGTAGAACACAAGACTAGCTTTCTAGCTTTTACCTACTATTCCAAAGCAACCTAATAGAGCTTAGCACTAGACTTTTATGACTTTTCTTCACTTCATAGAATTTTCCCATTCCACTAGGTTTTTCTTGAGCTTCCTAAAAGCTCTAGATACAAGGCAACTTCGTGAGATTAAGTCTCTTGTTTTATAACCCTTTATCACACTAGGTTTTTTTTTACAAGACACTTGGAATGGAAGAAGAAGATTTGGATTAACCTTATGAACTCATTAAGGATTATCTCAAATAAAGACTAACTCACACGAAGTAATAATACATGAAAGCACAGCAAATACAATCTCAGAGTATATGCGTTCAGCATTCTATTCACTCTTCCTGTCTTTCATCTTTAAATGATCTTGTTTATATAGTTCAACTTTCAACAAATAATTATTCATGCAAAAACTTTCTTAAATTGAGTAAATATGCTCATCAATAAGAAATATAAGTTTTTAATACTTCAAATCATCCCATAATTAGATCAACATCTTTATTCCATATTTAGCCATTTTCAATATGTAGATTATTGATTTCATTTAATGTGTTTCTTCTAGAAGTTAGACGATTTGAATAATTCATCATTATATGCTTTTGTCTATACTTCCTTTAAACTATTAGTTTCCTTTTCTGTTTTTTGATGTCACAAACTTTCTTTTTTCATTACTAATCAGAAGTGTTATATTAAAAGCATAAGAAAATAAAACACTATAAGTTCAATTAAGAACATATATATATATATATAGACCAATTCATTTGAAAACTTTTCTTAAAATATTTGAATTAATTTGTAACTCATTTGAAAATCAATTTGAAAACTTACCTCATAAAGATTTAAAATAACCTTCATTAAATACATCAATTAGGAAATTTCCTTATAAACTGAAGAAAATAACTCCACAAGATATATTAACGTTTTAATTCAAAAATTTTCTTTATAGAAAATTTGTCACACTTAATTTCTTTTTTGAAAACTTTCCATAAAACATTCCATGTAAAAAATCAAATCTTTACTAATCTAATATTAGGCCTGACTTAGCCTAACAAAAAAGATTGATCCAATAAAATATCTTTGGCCCAAAAATTATATTTTCATGAATTATAATTTTGACCTAATTAAACTTATTTTCCAAAATGCACACAAGTAATGATGTTTGACATAAATCAAAACCAAAAAAACTCAAAAAGCCTTTGATTCAACAGAAATTAAGAAACAAAATAAAAAAGCTAAAGAAATGACAAAATAATGACAAAACACATTTAATCCCTTCATGCACATTGGCTTGGACACGAAACTAATATGCATTTGGTCTAGCAAACGCTACATGTAGAATGTCCCCCGGTTAAGAAGAAGTCAGTCCTTAAGATATCAACCAGACGCAACAAATTCGATCAATATATAAAAATGATTTTCATATGCTTAGGATGCGGTTTTATATAATTGAACATTTTAGCAATATAAATGTGAAGTTTGGAACAGATTTTCATATTAAGTCCCAATGTGTATTAATATATACTGTTGGCATTTAATAGAACATTGTAAAGCAGGGAGAAAAGAGGCAAACTGTTTTTTCAGATATTTAATTAGAAGATTGATGAAACATAAAAACGATAAAATTGTGATCACATAATGAAAGAAAAGATAAAGAAAACACAGAACAGAGACTAGAAGGTTATTCTGTTCTTTGCACTTATATTAGGTCACATAAATGTAAGTTTGCTAGAAAAACTCCACTTTATCAATAATGCCATCCACTCTCAAGTGCAGTATGACAGCCAGTACAGTTATATGGATAGCGAAATATAAATGCAAATATTGTATTCTTCAGGGTAATACCAGATTTGCCATTTAAGGAATAAATGCTAACCAAATTATACCTTCATACCAACTTATATCTTATGTCAACTGCATAAATTCGGTAACACTCTCAATTAAAGAACAAAATGCAAAAGCAAATAGCACTAATCTCTTGCTTTGAGACCTCTGTTGCATATTCATACGTAAAAATTCTTGATCTTCTGCTTTAAGGGGTAGACAACTGTACTAACACTCATGCTACGTTTACACTTTTTTTTTTTGGGTGAAAACTACGTTTACACTTTGCTTTTCAAATTCTTGATCTTTTGCTTTCATTCATACGCCATATCTTCACCAAACTTATTAATTTGAGAGGTCAGAGTTCGCTCTAGTTTGGTAGCTTGAAAGGTTAATACATTCATACGTAATATCAATATCATAGCAACTAAAGCAGTATTATGAAAAGAATAAAAAAAAAGAAAAAAAGATAGAATTAAAAAAATCATGAAATGGTTTAAACTTCATACTACGAGGCTATACATGGAAAACGCAGAATAATACGTTGATGGAACACGGAGCTAGAGCTGGACGTGAGGGATGGAACAGGGTGATGGAGCTAGGACGTGAGGGTGGGTTCCTTCAAAACGCACCAACCAGCGAGTGAAACGCAGCATGTGGCTTTGGGTTGCTTCAGGACTGGATTCTCAGCAAAATGCAGCGTTTAGGAACTCCCCAAAACGAAGCTACTCGGACGCATGGTCGCTTGCGAGACGTTGGATCGTCTGAACGGCCAAAAATCACTCAAAATCAAGCTGTTATGTTGACGCTTAAAATTTAGACAATCCAAATATAGCAAAATACCAATAAATGAAAATAAAAAAGCAAACAAAAGAAAAAGAAGGAAAAAAAGGCATAGATAGGACACGGAACCCAATGGCATGCCGTGCCCCAAAGATTATAGATATATAGATTTTATTTTATTTTATTTTATTTTTAAATTAAATGAAACAGTGATTTTTAATTTTTACTTCAAGTTATTGTAACCCAATTATTAACAGAGCCCTTCATGTGGGTTAACATTCCGTGGATGACCACTATTTAAAAATGAGATGGATTTAGACTTGAATTAGACCTGAAATCTGAAATTTTTACTTAAGATTTAAATATAAATGTTAAAAGTGATATGATAAATTATATTTTAAAATAAGTGAATATAAATTTTTTTCAAAAATAGTAAAATTTAGAAATTTCTCCAAAAAAATAATTTATCCAAGATTATATGAGGTTAAGTTGAAGGTCAGACTTATGCATTTTTATTTGTATCGATGTAAATTTTAAAAAACAAAGTATTCAACCCAATGTTTTTATTTTATTTTATTTTAAGTTAAACCTTGCCAAAATGAAAATTTTGAAAACAAGCTTGAGTTTCATATGGAACTCTGTTCTTTTTTTATTGAAAAGTCTCATATGAAACTTGAGCATCTATAAATGAGCCCAAATAAAAATTTTAAAAATAAACTATGGATTTTAGTTACGACCTAAATATTTATTCGAGTTGAGCTTTTTCAAACATTTATTTATGGAGAAATTCTTACATGCACCAGGAGTACTACATCATCTGTACACTCAATGATTAAAATTTATTCTGCACGTGGACCCTGTCTGTACTATATATAGACTCCATTTATACAAATTAAATCTTAACCATTGGTTTCACCCGGTGCATGATGCACCAAGTGCACCCAAAAATTTTTTCTATTTATGGGTCATATGTGAGCGCATTACCACTTAAAATTACTACAATGTTCTGTTAGCGTCAGTGCCTGCAGAGATAGTGACGTCAATCCCATTGTTGGAAGCTTTATACATGCGCTTGGTGCACACAAAGGGCAATGTAGAATATCGTTAGAGGACTTATAGATAGGATAGGTATAATGGCCAGACGTAATTTCTAATCACAATGAGACATAATAACACATCAACTTCAAAGAATTTTACTTCTATGATCTTGTATGTTCCGTTTTGTTCCTATCCCACCGGATCCATATTCCCCAGTTACAAATGCAGATTAGAAGCAGGCCTTGCTTGAGGTTAAGGTATGCCATGCCAAGTTGAGAATGGACATTATTCTTTTTTTATTTTAAAGAACATGACGGCATTGTAACTGAACTTGATACCTCCTGAAGCTGCAAACTCCCTAAGCCTCAAAATGTTGGACCTCCATAAATTACCCAGTTCAATTGCTCGCCCGAAATTCTAGTACTCTACCCTTATTTGATACAAGGAGAAGCCAACCTAGATAACAGCCTATCTTCATTTTATCTTTTGACTAAACCCTAAAACTATTCGCAGGGTCCAGCGAATTATAAAATAGTGCCGGGGCAACGTGGGCCAATTTGAACACAAGCATGAACTCCACTATCCTATATGAGGTATGCAGACACAACAAGACAGCGTAAGTAATTCATATTTATCCACTGGATAATAAGGGGCAAAAAAGTTGTAGAAGGATATCATAAATAATAATGATCAAACATGATTGAAATTAACAAAAATAAAATCCATCTATAACAAAGCTCGCCTCACAATGTGGAATTTTCGGTTTGTACAATTTAAATCAGATTGAAATTGGATGGCATTCATACAAAATGTATATATGTTGTGTTCCAGCACCAGCAACATCGACAAAATTTGGCCTTTAATTTGCTGGCCTACTGAACTTTACACTAAGGAAACTCTTGGACAGTGGCATCTTTGCAGAGAGGTAAGGGGCAAAACAAAAATCTTGATTTACATGTGAGAGCATAACAAACAAGAAAGTTCCTCTTTTATCTAGCTTGACTCCAGACGGATCAAACAGGGTTCATCTTTAAAGGTGCTGCAATTGGCATTCCAAGAAATCCAAAGAAACCACTACCAAGCCACTGCTTCCAACGAAAGGGAGATGTCTTCGCAAACGTGCCCAACAATTCAACAATTATGATTTGAAAGAGGGTAGTGCAAGTGAGGACAGCCACAAATACATAGTTCTTCAGTATACCCTCAAAGACATTTATCTTCTCCATCTCTCTGGAACTGACCTCATTGAGAACCTACAGAAGGAATTTGCAAGACAGTGGAAATTAATTATCAGAATGAGAGCAAGTAAATAGATATGCTGATGGGGACCTAAACAAGCATAAAGAATCCACCCTTAAAAACCAGTTTGTAAGGGGAAAAATCCAAACCCCTTAGATACTATAAGAATTACATGTGGCTACCAATGGAAGACTCCATCATATGCTACTACAGATTTTTTTCTTCTTTTTTTTTTTTGGTCCTTCCGTTAAGTTAGAATATGTTTTATCATTGACCAAGGCAAAAACAAACTTCTACCAACTGGAGAAGGAGAGAAAAAGGAAAACAAACTCACCTAGTTAGGCGTTCAACAAGGTAAATGAAAAGACAAACATCAGAAATGGGGTACTTCAAGGAAAATATTTTCAAAAGCAGATGTGGACAAAGCAATTTCTGTCATTTGAGTCACAGGAACATATTGGTGCAATGAAAGATAGACAATATTGAAGCCAATGTCATGAAGGTTGAATTTTACCTGACAGAATACAAATGAGCTGAAAATGAGAGTGTTCAATGTCAAATCAGGATATGGGCCTTCAAGATGAAAAGCTAGTTTTCCTTTTGTCTGGAGGAACCAAATTATTGCAAACTGATATAAAGACTGCCACATCACATTACTGATGAATTTTCCTTCCCTACCAACAGGTGGCCTTTTCATCAAGTCATCATTAGGAGATTCAGTTGCTAGTGCAAGTGCTCCTAAAGTGTCCATGATCATGTTGACCCATAGAAGCTGGATTATAGTGAGGGGATTATTTCCTAGGAGTTTACATATAGCATGAGAAAAAAATGAAAATGGGACCCAAAAAATTGGAGGAAATAAAGAGATTACTGCAAAAGAACTTGACTTGTGTAGGGAAAAGATAAAAGAGATGGGCTTCATGCTTACCAGTCAAACAGGTAGAAGAGAAGTTGACAATCAAAGCAACAACATTTACAGTTAGCTGGAACTACACAAATTTCTGTATGTTTATATAGACTGAACTACCCCATTTGGCCAGAGTCACAATAGTGGAAAAGTTATCATCTAGTATTATCACATCTGCACTTCTTTTCACCACCTGGAATTGGGAAAGCAACATTATAAGATATATAATTAAGTAGGAATTCAGAATAACAGTCATTTCAAGGACCAAGAACTTTCCACTAGTGAGCAATAAAAAAAGTTTGGGAATTGAGAAAATGGCTACTACATGTAGGGTAAAGCATCTCTTCGAGTTCAACTAAAGATTTTGCTAATTGTTATATAAACTATATTACGAGGTGCCATTTTCCATTTTGTATATCCCAAGTATTTCACATTCAGTGATACATGTTAGGGGATTCTTAGGAGATTGATTCTCAAAATATATTAGAATAGTTGCATTTTAAGATAAACATGGTGAAACATATATAAATCCTATTTATATAATTCCGATGACAATTCGGAGTGAATATTATATATACATATATATATATAGTATAGACAGATAAAATCATTGTCTCATATTTCAGAGAAAGACCTATTCTCAGACAAGATAAATAATTAATTAGTGTTCTTTTGACGCGCCTCAGTTCCAGCAATGCCCATTGCAAGTCCAATATCTGCTTCATGAAGAGGAGCACCATTTTTGCCGTCACCAGTAACTGCAACTACTTGAAATGTGGTCCTTAAGTGTTTCACCAAGATATGCTTATCCATAGGTGAAGATCGAGCCATTAACTGTGATAGAGATCCCGTTATTAAAACTTATTTTAGCCGTAGGAAAATTTTAAAATAATTTGTTATGTTTATTTTGTCTTAGGTTTATCATTAGGATTGTTTTATCTGCTTATCATTAGATTTGTTTTATCTTATTTTAAACTTATCATTGTCTTGTTTAGGCTTATCATTATATTTGTTTTATTTTGATTTAAACATTAGTTGTTTATTTAATTACCCTAAGAATTAGAATTTAAGATTAAGATTTGTTATTAATAGGCCTCTATATATAGCCCATGGGATTTAGGATTATGCACCTTGTCATTAATTGAATACTAAAATATCTTCATATTTCTCTCTCTATTCTTCACTCTCCCTCTTTTATTCCCCTTAGTTACTATTGGTTCTACATCAAGTGATATCAGAGCCTAACCACTTCTTGCTGTCTCCAACCACCAAAACCAAGACAAACCAAACGTTACAGAGGCGTGGAACATTAGGCTTAACACTCTTCCACGTTGGTTCTCTCACCTCCATCTGCTGAAACAACCAATTGACCATACTATTAGAACTAGAAGGAGAAATTCAACTAGATCACCGAATGTCATCACCGTATGCCATCGCACGCGTGGGCGAAGGTCCCAGCAGGTGGGCTTTTCACACCACATGCGCCAGACATCCTAAAGTTGCTATTCCAGCCTTTTTGTCTTTGTTCTTTGCCATACTCATCATTCGAAAAGTAAGTGGGGTATGTTCTTCTACTTTGGGCTCTATATTGCTAGGGTAAGATTTTATGCTCTTTTTGAAACCTAAGACTAAGGGCGTTAAGAGTTATCTTAAAGGTTTTGGCCTATTCCCTTGTCTTTTGTCTTTACTTCTTCCTTCCTAATTGTCTCGTCTATTAGT
This sequence comes from Erythrophleum ivorense, assembly GCA_026724425.1. Classification (NCBI taxonomy): domain Eukaryota; kingdom Viridiplantae; phylum Streptophyta; class Magnoliopsida; order Fabales; family Fabaceae; genus Erythrophleum; species Erythrophleum ivorense. Next base: position 1,142,937 of record JAIUCV010000036.1, on the reverse strand, counting down.
ATTTAAAAAAAAAAGAGGAAAAAAACCCAAAAAAAAGAAAAAAAAAAAACAAAAACAAAGAAAAATAAAAAAAAGAAGAAAAAAAAGTATATATCTAAGTATTCAATAGTATTGATTTATATTGTTTATTACTATTATTACTCAACTTAGCATGTAAATCTAGGGATGAGCATTTGGGCCACCTTCGCCAAATTTTTCTCACCCTTCATCATGAGAAATTCTATATTAATCTCTTTAAGTGTTCTTTCCTTCAAAATTAGGTTGTATTTTTTGGGTTTATAGTCTCTACACAAAGTTTAGCTGCTAACCCTAAGAAGGTCAAAGCTATTTGTGAATGGCTTGAGCCAAAAACCTTTTTCGAAGTGTGTAGCTTTCGGCCTAGCTTCTTTTATAGACCTTTGTTAGGGACTTTAGCACTATCATGGCTTCTATTACAGATTGTTTGAAACATGACAAGTTCCAGTGGAATCCTACAGCTTCTAAAGCTTTTGAAACCATTAAGAGAAAACTTTTTAAATCTCTTGTCTTAGCTTTACCCGACTTTTCTAAGCCTTTTGAAGTTGCTTGTGATGCTTCTAAGGTAGGCATTGGAGGTGTCCTTAGTTAAGAAGGTCATCCCATTGCCTTTTTCAGTAAAAAACTCAATGAAGCCAAGCAAAAGTACTCAGTTTATGACAAAGAATTCTATGCCATTATAAGGTCTCTTGAGTATTGAAAATTTTATCTTCTTCCCCAACAGTTAATTTTGTATTCTGACCATTAGGCTCTTAAGTTTCTTCACTATCAAAGGCACTTAAATACTAAACATGCAGCATGGGTAGAATTTATTTAGTAGTTTACTTTTGTCATTAAGCATCAATCTGGAGTGGAAAATAAGGTAGTTGATGCCTTGAGTCATAAGCTTATCATGTTACAAACTATGAATATTAGCATTGTAGGTTTTGACAGATTAAAAGATAAGTATACTACTTTTCCTAACTTTGGAATTATTTTCAAGGATATTAACCAAGGTCCTCACCATGCCCATGCTGACTTCATCCTTCAAAATGGTTATCTTTTTCGAGTAAATTGATTGTGCATGCCTCAAACAACAATGAGAGATTTCCTTGTTTGGGAATTACATGCGGGAGGCTTAGCTGTCCATTTTGGTAAAGATAAGACCATAGCCTTAGTTGAAGATAGATTTTACTAGCCTTCTTTGAAATGTGATGTTGCTAAAAAACTTTCCACTACCGCACATGCCAAACTTCTAAGGCTAAGAAGTAAAATACAAGTTTATACACTCCTTTACCTATTTCACATGCCCCTTGAAAGGATTTTAGTATGGACTATTTTAGGGTGACCATAAATAACCTGAAGGCATGATCCTATTTTTGTAGTTGTGGATTGATTTTTTAAGATGGCTCACTTCGTCCCTTGTATTAAGACTACTAATACTTTTAACCTAGCTAAGTTGTTCTTTAAATAGGTTGTGTGTTTGCATGGGTTGCCTACTTCTATTATTTTTAATAAGGATGTTAAGTTTATTAGTTATCTTTAGAAAACCCTTTGAAAACTTTTTGGTACTCAATTAAAATTTTCCTCTACATTTCATCCACAAACTGATGACCAAACAGAAGTAACAATTCGCAATTTGGGTGATTTGTTTAAAAGTCTAGTAGGGGATAAACCTGGTAATTAGAATTTGATTTTACCAATAGTTGAATTTGTATATAACAATTCAGTTAATCAATCCATTGGTAAAAGTTCTTTTGAGATTGTTCAGGGCTATAACCTCCACTAGCCTATTGACCTTTTACCCATTCCCATTCCCTTGACTACCTGTACCTCTCAATATGCAGAAACATTTGCCTAGCTCCTTTATGATTTACATGTTAAAATTAAGCGTAAGCTTGCATTTAGCAATGAACAATATCAATTAGCTACTAATATTCATCGATGTTTTCAAAACTTTAATGAAGGTGATTTTGTAATGGTTCATATCTGCCCTAAGCGTTATCCCAAACATTCATTCAAAAACTTACATGTTCAAGCCTTTGGTCCTTTATGCATTTCTAAGAAACTTAGGCCTAATGCATATGAACTATAATTACCTCTTAATTTGATTATTAGTCTAATTTTCAATGTTGAGGATTTGTTCCTTTACCTAGACACATTTGAGCCTCCCCTTTTGCTTTCTAATGGTTCTGCAAGTGTCCAACATCATTAAGCTCCTGTGCTCGGTCTTCCATCTTTTCCACCCCATGAAGAATCCATTAATGCGATCATGGATGACCAAGTTGTTCTTTCTCCAGAAGGTCCGCTCTGCCACTACCTTGTTCATTGAAAAGGTTCCTCAGATTCTAATGCTACATGGATTATTGAGGAGGAGTTCTTCGCCATCGATCCTGCTTTGCTACAGGCTTATCAATAGTCTTCCTTTCTATAGGAGAATTTTCATCAACTGGGGGAAAATGATAGAGATCATGTTATTCAAACTTATTTTAGGTGTAAGAAAATCTTAAAACAATTTATTATGATTATCTTGTTTTAGGCTTTTCATTAGGATTGTTTTATCTGTTTATCATTAGATTTGTTTTATCTTGCTTTAAGCTTATCATTATCTTGTTTAGACTTATCATTATATTTGTTTTATTTTAATTTAAACATTAGTTATTTATGTAATTACTCTAAGGATTAGGATTTGTTATTAGTAGTTATCTCTTGGGTTTTATATATAGCCCATGGGATTTAGAATTATGCACTTTGCTATTGATTAAATAATAAAGTATCTTCATATTTCTCCCTCTATTATTCACTCTCCTTTCTTTATTCCCCTTAGTTATTATTGGTTCTACATCGACCTGCAATTGCAAATAAGGACATATCACATGTAGGTAGTAGACAAATTTTTTCTCAGTAAAGTATCATAAAACAAGCCTATAATCTCATACTTTTGAGTTTCAAGAATTACTTTGTAACTTTTAAAAGCCCATCATTGCCTATTTCCATGCAGTGTCAAAGCATAACTTTTTATAGTAGCTGTTGGCATGCATTTAATTAGATGACAATTCAAAGCACAACAAGTTTTATAAAGACTGTAATTTGCAACATATATATAGTAAGGGTATACAAAATTGGAAATTTGCATAGGCTACAAAGTAAACTTCAAAAGAATCCTTCCCCTGGTTATTTCTTTCAAGATATTGACATATTCATAACAACTAAGTGGACCTTTCAAGTTTTAGGATAGCATGCATGGGTCTATAAGTGTTTCATTTTTCTTCTTTATTTTTTCCCCTCTTTCTCTCTCTATGCCAAAAATATTAAAAATATTGATTAAAATAGCATGAGTATTATGCATCTGAATTTTAGGAATTAAATCATGTGATTCCTGGTCACTCTTCTCACAAAACTCAAGGCCTTCAATTGGTACTATTAGTTAGAATTCCACATTCTCAAGCAAATGCATTGGCAATATTTATGTTATCTCTAATAACCATCCTAATAGTAATTCCAGCTGATTGTAAGTGGCAATAGACTCCCCGACACTAGTGCAAACTAGATCTTTGATACCCATAATTCTTATACATGTGTACCCACTAATAGGAATAACACTTTCAATAGAGTATTTACTTCCAATCTCCACGTAAGCAAGGCAAAGGGTTCGCAGAGCTTCATTGGCAAAATTTTCAATTGTATCCTTCAACTGATTAATGGATTCTTCATCGAGTGGAACAACCTTGCCATTTGAGTCTATAACCTTGTCACATGTAGCAGGAATTATCTCAGAAACACCTTTGCAGTGTGCTTTGAAGTTACCATCAGGAAGCTTTATAACCACTCCCATGCATTTCTTTAGAGAGCCAAAGGGTTCCACTTTCACAATTTTTAACATTTATCACTCCTGAAGAACATCACCACCAAGGGATAGCCCAAATTCCAAGAGTGCACTTTCAGTTGTTGTTCCTAGAAGTTAAGTAATGTTCTTGTGTTTTAGATCTTAGGGGAAATCCATAAAGAAGAAGTTATACATGTCTAGTTATTTGTGCGCTAAGGAGTAAATGAGGAATTAGAAGAGGATGAAATGGTTTATCAATTGATGGAATAATTTGACATACATTGGATTAGGTGCTTAGTGTGCCCATACCCTCTATGTATTCTATGGTTCCATGGGAAAGGTGTGTGCAACTTAATTTGTAAGGCCTAGATTATTTATGGCACTTAGCATGCCTACTTAAGAAGCTCCAAAGTTAGATTAGGTTTATGCTTAAGATTATAGAGTAAGCCTTTAAAGGTGTAGACGAATGCATTTTCCAGAGTCTAGTCCCTTAATGAAGCATCATCCTTTTTTGATAGTCAAGTCATGAAAGAAGAGTTTAAACAGGATTTGTAGAGGATGATCATTGGGATCCTGGCTTTTATTGCGTGTAGTTTCCCATATTTTAAATTAGACATCTAGCCTTTTTGCCCTCCAAGAAATTCCTTCCATTGTATGAAAAACCAAGGATTCATGTCATCAATGATGTTTAGAGGGCACTATCATTGTGATTCTGCATGTCAAAGTGATCAGCGTAATAGTTGTGGCATCCAAGGCTTTGCAATTAAGCAGTTTTTCCTATTCAAATTCTGCCTTCTAAGATTAATGAAATGGGTCAATTTCATTGATTTTGGGCCTCTAGTATATTCTCTTCAACTTATTTGTTGTAGCATGAGAGATTTGATGAAAAAGGTGTGGAAGCTTCTCATGTAGAGGGGGTTTAAAGATTAACTTGAAATTATACTTAATATAGTCGTAATTAAGAATGTAATCTCTAAGGGCTTTGAATTAAGCTATCTTAAGTGTGTCCACTTGATTGCTAGATGATATGGCTTGGGCGTAAGTGTCTTCTACTTTATCATTATTGTTTAGATGTATTGTTCCCCATTATGCATAGTCACCATACTCTAATATGAAATCCTAAATTACTTTCGACATTTTGCACGCCTTTGACATTGGGATGGAAGGATTAAGGTAATTTAAGAGCAAAGGTTGAGGAATCTATGATTTTGGGTTTCAAATTTATATGAGAATTAGAGCAAATAGTGGAGATAAAGGCTCTTATCTTCATGGAGCTCTGTAGAAACCTTAACATAATTAGGATGGCTATGTTTAAATAGGTCACACAACATGCATAGACATTTATCTTTCCCCAAAAGGCAATGTGAGTAAATGAGAAATATATTTTTGGACTGAAGGAAAAAATTATTAAGTTAAGACATTATGGTAATTTTAAGTAGAGAGTAGAAGGATTGATGTTGGTAAAGGGAGTTTATGAGATACGCCATTGATCCATCAATTAAAAGACTTCACTTGTACAATGAGCGCCTAAAATATGACTATTGAACCCCACCAAAATGACAAGTTTCCTTCAATAACGTAACTAATGACAAATTGGGGCTATGCTAAAGGTCCCTAAAGTAAACCTAATCCTACTACTATTGGCCATGATCTAAACCCAAAATATCTAGCCCCCTCTACAAATTTATAATGCCTAGGAACTACAAAAATACCACATATGTTATCCTTTTGCATAATAACAAAAGCCAACCAAATTGACCAACATTATGATATCTAATAAATATCTAATCTACCATGGCCAAGGGAGACAAAGAAGTACACTTTAACTGTAACACCACATAGGCCTTGACACCAAATGGGCCCTATACTTTATGACTAGCTTTTTCAATATGATAATAATAGTACTACAATTACGCAATCTCACCCTTTTTCTTTTACTTTGCCTCTTGGCAAGTTGACCTCTTATGAGCCACTTCATGAAGTTCCTGCTTCTAACCCAGCCTAATCAATTCTAGCCTTCCACATGTCCTAAATAGCCAATCAGATTACACCACGTGTCCCCTTTGCAACTGTATAATAATATTATGCATAGGGTCACACCTCATAAGGGCTCATTATACCTATTTTATCTATAAGTCCCTCTAACCCTCCAACAATTTAAAAAGGTTTTCAATCCTTCCCTCTAAGGAAAACTTCACCAAATTACCTTACTATAATCTCCAAAAATGACATCATCATTGCCAAAAACTCACCCTTAGTGGCAATGTATACTTTTCATACTTAAATAATAAAGGAGTTTAAAGGGACATTAGGCCCTATTTAAGAACAACCATTTACATTCAACACTTTTTGTAGAAGCTGTACGACTTGTGGAGCATAATGGCAGAAGATTCTACATCCCAACTTGAAGCCATAAATAAGGATCATTACTTCATGTTAACACACACTAGGGCTTATGCTTTACTACTGGAGATTCAACTCGAATTCCCTATCTTATTCTCCCAAAAGCTTTTCCAAAAAATTGTGAAGATCGACAAGTGCATTATCAAATACACTTTTATAACAACCCTTATTCCAAATTACAATGATTAGGCTTAAATGCATGATTAATGATCATAAATCAAGGCATAAAGTCATTACAATTAATCAAATTAGGAAAAAGTGAGAAAATTTGAATCTTAATATTATTAGAGCTGTTAGCTAAATAATCATAACTATTTGAATCTACAAATGATTCTAATTATCAATTAAAACCTTTGATTCATTTAACCACAGATTCCACTTTGCAAAATTCTATTATAAGTGTTTCCAAGTCACCACATAACATTATCATGAGAGAATCTAAGGTTTCTAAGTTAAAATAAGAGTTTGGGAACCTTCGTCGTGACTTGGACCTTCCTCTCCGTGGCTAAATTGGTTACTGAAACCTAAAAACCAAGTTTCGAGACTCCCGCCGTAACCTGGTATACCTGCATCATGGCGTAAATGGCTATTGGAACATAAAATCCAAAATACGAACCTTGCGTCATGACTCAAGCCTTCCACGCCACAATAAAGGTGCTCTCAGGAACCTACTGTTCACACTTTTGCGATAACGCCACAATGAGTTAGTGTCTCGCCGTTGTCACATTCTAAATTTTCTGTAAATTGTAACATAACCAAACTAGCCAATAAAGAACATCAAGGAGAACATTAGGGAACTAACCAAGGTTAATCAGGAACTGATAGACTAAATTAAGACTAGAAAAGAAGACATATGTTAGGAGGCCTTATTGAGACATTGGCTTGACAATTTATTTAGCATTGAAACATATAACCATGGGTCAAGTTAAACTTGCAACCATTCCTATCATAAATATCTCCCTTATTTTCACATATAGGAATATATCTAAGCATGGGTATTTGGTCAAGTGGCAATCCCTTCCATTAGCCATGTATAGCATGAGATAAAACTTACAAAAATCTTGGAAAGTCTTTGAATTATTTAACACATGCATTGCCGAACAAGGGGATGTAGGAATAAGCAAATAAACATGAGATAATAAAGACAAAATAAAACCACCTTGACATCCAACTTATTTCCCATGTTCATTACTTACTCAGTCAAGACTTCATCCTTTACTTACCCATGAAGAGTGATAGGGAATTGCATGTAAGTAAATGGTTTAAACATTTTAAGATGAAGACACATAACTTGGACGGTGGTGTGGGGGCCATGGAGGAAAGAAAATTTTAATCAACCAAGCAAGCATACCTCATGCTTCACTATGCAGAATATATATATATATATATTCAAACGACATTTGGTTAATTTAAATTGTGCGTTCAACCATGGGAGAGCTAAGAATAAATATATGATGCAGCACTTGATTGTAAACATGAGAGGGAGACACATGGTTAGGCAACCGAATAGGAAATGAAGTTAGGAAAAATTAAATAAACAAATCCTACACACCTCATACTTGCACTGTGTATATATATATATCCACAAATTATATTCAATTATTGATCACATTCTGCATTGCTATGGGATTTAAATACCATATGCAATATATGTATTATATGGGAATAATATATATATATATATATATAGGATGTTGCCACCTAGCTTTGCACCAAACAAAGAATGGAAAAGAGGAATTTTAAATGGGAGAATTATAATAAAGGACCAAAAAGTGAAGATATTTATTCTTAAGGACCTGTTACCACTTGTTTTAGGATGATTACCACTGAGTTTAGTAACAAACTGTTGAACCTAATGGTAATGGTCCTTAAAAATAAATTTTTTCTCTTCTTGGTCCTTAAACATAATTTTCCCATTTTAAATTGTCCTAGTGCTGCCCATTACTGGTGAAGAAGCATGAGGTTTCATTGCCATAGTTCTCCTTCACTTTGGCTCCACTTAAGCTGAGAATAGAATTAAGAGAAAGGGGACGAAGGTTCAGGCAAATTAGGGAGCTACAAGACAAGAGGAAACTATGAAGGTAGAAGAAGATTACAAGAAGACTCGTTGGAAGGTAAGCATAAGAAAAAAATCTAAATTCCTTAACTACTTCCACTTAATTGATAAAATTGATTAATTAGGATGCCTTATTATTATAGGACAGCCACAAAATTTTAGAGCAAAGACTAGTAGGAGAAGTCTAAGAAGAAACCATGGATACTTGAAGGTAAATGTTGAAATTATTCCCTTTGGAATAAGTAGATCGAGAATGGAAGTGGAGTGGAAAGAAAATTTTGTAAACTAGTTAGCCGTAGGAATAACACCTTAGAAATGTCTTAAATTTAATGAGAGAAAAAATATGGAAAGAGCAACACATATGAGAGATATTTAGACACTAAATGGAACCATACAATTGGTTATTAGACAAAGTACATACATGTATATACATATAATTTAAAACGGATATTGAGAATAGGAAAGTTAGTGATTAGGGACCAAACTACAAGTTAAATAAGAATTAGGGGCTAAACTTTAAAGCCTTGGACTACACATAATTAATTCAGATAGTATTTAACTAATGAGAAGGAAAGAAGAAGAAAATGTAATTGCTTATAATTAGGATTTTCAATCTTCAACTAATGAAAGGGAATTAGGAATTTCGTACATGGAATTAGTAGCTTAATTGAAATGCAAATATTAACCATGACTTATTCTTAATTAAGACAATGTGTGATTGAAATTTTAGGAAAGCAATTGGGGCAACAAGGGCTAAGGAATAACTCAACAGAACAATGGTAATAAAATAGGTAATTAACACTGTATTCTTTCTGTTTACGTACGTAATTGCACTGAATGATTCTTGAATTTCTTATGATGTATATGGTTGCATGTATGTATACTAAATTGACTTTTAAGTGTACTAGATCTTTGTTATTAGCCAATAACTGATGCACATTAGCCTAATGAACAAATATATACTGATGTCTAGATATTACGTGCTCTTACACTGAATTGTGCATTGAATGTATCCTGGATAATATTCAGTGCTGTCTATATGTATGCTCCTTAAATACAATGTTATCTATTGGGATTTTATCTCATTATAAAGCTAACCATTTTTAGGTATCAGTCATACCTTAGACGAAGCCAAACAAGCAGACTAGTAGACTACGTGTTGTCCTCATAACCAGTTCTGTAAATCCTCTATGTAGAGTAAAATGCTAAAGTATGATTTTAGTTTTGAGTATGTAAAGTTATTTTTTAATCCCCTATTATGCATTTGTAGGATAATTATACGTGTATAACTTCTAGTGTAAGCTAATGACGATATCTAGCCAAAGTGTTGCTTTGTATGGAAAAGTAACTTTAATTACTATTTTTGTATGAAAAAAATGATTATCATTATCATGGGATTTCTACTTCCAAATTTTATAATGAGTTCTCCATCCTTTGGACTAAATATCTGAAAAGTTACAGGATTGTTGGAATAAGTTAGATCAAGGAAACGATATACTAATTTAACTTAGCTTCTGTATGGGACAGCTTTGAGCAGATTTCATAATAAATTTTGTTAAATAGATAAATGAAGGAATTAATGCATGAGATTTTATGGGAAGGTAGCTAAGACATATAATCTTAGATTTGGAAAGTCTTAGAATTTTCTAAACTCGTTTAATAAGGTGACAAAGGCAGAAAACAAAAGGGATAGGGTGGAGCGAGTCCAAATAGGGTAGTAGTCTAAATGGCATTGGTTAAGGGGACATCTATAGGAATTTTTAAAAACTATTTTAGTGGCTTATAATTAACATAATAAGGAGTCATTCTACCAATTTTTATGATTTTTGGATGACATTGGATGGGGCAAAGAAATCTCATAAAAACAGGTCTAGAAACTTAGACAAATTGTAACTATGGTAACTTTCATTTCTTCACAACAAGACGCGAATTTGTATGGTAATTAGAAGAACAAAGTTATGAACCCGTGTTTCCATGTAGATAAGATAGAAATCCCTTGGGTATGCCAGTAGAGATCTCCTAGGATTTTACACTATGGAACCTAAAACCTTGTCAACAAGGTCTTCTGCTAGTAGTACAAAGTCCTTCTACATTGTAAGTTATAGCATATGATGAGTGTAGGTATGACAGCCGTGGTAAGTCTATATGGCGCTGCGGTGATAAAGTCTCCTGAAGCTTTTTAAGCTCTCCTCCTAACGCTCACTGCAGCAAGCCTCCCTTGCACTATTGCGAGACTACCCCTTGGAGCTAATTTCTCACCTTGCGACGCAACTTAAATCACCTTGGCTGCAGCGCTCCTAGCCTCTGTTACCCCAAACTTCAATTTTGGCATGGCTCAAGTGTAATATCCAGTCCTTCAAAAATGCAAGAAAATGTAGGAAAACGAGAGAAACATAATATACGATTTCTCCGTCAACGTATGAGATTCACTGGATACAAAGAGAGTCCCTCAAATAGAGTAAATTGAGATCTAATAAAATTAGAATAATATTTTAGACCGCAAATAATGATAAGTTAAGGCCAGAGGTGTCCTAAAATTTGGGGCCAAAATAGATGAAAAAAAAAAGATCAAAAAAAGGTCCCGAAAAGTTTCCAAGATTAAGTATGAAGAAGCCAAGGACTAAAATACAAAAAAAAGTTGTGTGGCATGTAAAATGTATAAATTGCTCGAAATTTCAGAGAACCCTAGTTTCACTCTTTATTTGTGGCTTTAGGCACAAATATCAAAAAATTGGGTAGAAATCTCAGAAATCCATGACCTAGGGTTAAACTTCGTTTGATGAGATAGGTCTGATGACGCTACGTTGTCCAGATGGCCGAACGAGATCCGGTATGGGATTTGGTTAGCCCGATCAGTAGCCATGAGCAAAATAGAAAGAGAAAGTTGTAACAACCATGGAAATAGAAATAGCTAAAGGGTTAAGAAATCCTAAAAGAGTTTCAAGGACTAAATTGCAATAAATAAAAATTTTAGAATACAATCATAATACAGAATAGTGAAAATTTACATCTAAAGACTCGGATGTTCGATTGACATCAAAATTTATGAGGGTCAAGGTTGATGGCCCCTGATCCATGTTTGAGGCTCAGTATGGCCAAAAAGTAGAGGAAATAATATTTATAAATTTTAGAAAGTCTAAAGGTATGTATTATACCATAAAACTTTAATTGAGCACGGACACCAATTTTTAGACTGCTGTAAGGCCTAATAGCCAATTCTAAAGGTCCAATAAGAGGAAAGAAGATATAATTAGAGCTTTAGAGAAGATGAAATCGAAATATAAGTATAAAATAAAAAGGAAAAAAAAAAGAATTTTAGTTAGTTTAAAAAATTAACCATGGTTAGGTTAGAAATTGACTATAGTTGAGTTAAGAAAATTAACCATGGTTACTAACCATCAAATCAACATAACTTAAAGGTTAAGAATAAGCATCCAAGTGTGTGGCCAAGGAATTTTGGGAAGAAGATATTTAGTCATGAAATTAGAAAATCAAAAGAAAAAAAGGAATGGAAGGTTAAGATTTGATCTTGAAAAGGTTGATCCAAATGTCCAAATTTGGCATGACCATTTAACTTCATTTAAGTTCATCTTCTTCACCTCCATTCTGCCATTTTATCGCCACACACAAGGAAACAAGAGAGAGAGAAAAGTGAAGAAGGAGAGCAAGGGAGAAAGGGTGGGAGAGGAAGTGAAATCAAGTGAAACTACCACCATTCTTCTCCAAATTTCTTCATCTTTTTCATCCTCCAATCATTTTTCTCCAAAGGGCAGCTGCATCTTCATCCTTTCTTCAAGGTGTCATGTTGCTCTAAGTGGGAAAAGAAGGGATTTTAGTGTGAGAAAAGCAAAGGAAGCAAGAATTAAGCTTAAAGAGTAAGTTTTCTCCACCTTGCACTTGAAAATCACATTGTTTAAGTTAGTTTTGTTAAACCCTAGCTATGGGCCACTTTTGAATATGGATGATTAGAAATGGAGCTTATATGTTGAATATGAAAGCCTAGGAATGGAGTTTATATATTGACTATGGAGGCCATATGAGCTTATACATTGTTGTTATGTTTTGGAACTTTGAAAAATATAAAGATTGTAATTTTTGGGAAAATGGAAATATTAGGGAGATGTTGTCCGAATTTTCTCAAAATTTTTATGGTGTCTTCTTAATGTCCTAAAGTCATGTATACCAAATTTCAAATCCTAAAACATAAAGGAAGAGGCTATGGAATTTTTAGAACCAAAGAAACTCACTTTTGGGCCGAAAATGGAGCTAGGTTACGTTATGACCAAAACATGTTGTTAGGGCTAGAACTTGATAATTTTATCCATTCCAATGGATTAAAAAGGGTATTTTTAACTAGGAATACCTATAGCAAAGCTCCCAAAACTCATGGAATAAGATTTCTAAATTTTGGCCAAAAAATGCACACTATTCACCCATAGTGGATTGGAAGGGAAGGAGTTGGATTTTTCCAATTCCAATGGTTCCAATGAGTTTAAAAGAGTTATATTACTTCAAAAGTTAAGGTTTATGTGTTGATTGTAATAAATTACCATTATGATTGTAGAGTTCGATATTTGTTTTGGGAACTTTAAAAGCAAGTAAATTGAGTTCCAATGGTTGAAAAGTAAAATTTGCTAAGGTAGTAGTTTTCCTTTCTCTTTCTTTAAGTTTGTATGTTTGTATAATGATGAGTGTTATGCTATATCAAGTTATCATTTATACTATAAGATGAAACATGTACGCTTAGATTGTGCTTGGCCTTGTATGAAATTTCTTGTATTACTATATGGTATGTGGCATTTTGATTGGCATTATGTTATGCACTTACATGCTTGCTTGTGAATGAGATTGGTTTACTACTACTGAGATTTCATAATCTCACCCTAAATATAACCCATGCTAGGTCCAAGTTCAAGCAAAGAAACGGCAAAGGGTGTGGAGGCATAAATTGAGGACTTTACTTTTATGCATCACATTTTGTCATGTAATAAAATATCTTTGGATTATGGTATGTATGAGTTGTGTTATAATGTTGTATGATAATAAGGCATGTAACAAAAAGTCATGTATATACCCAACCTTGAAGTAAAAAGAAAATTTTAATTAGTTCAGGTTTCCATTAACTTTTCTAAGTTCTATATGAGGTATTTGTAGTAGGAAAAATATTAGATAGTAAAGTATGACATCAAGTCCTTTAAGATGCAACTTTGCCCCCTCTTGATGATATTTTCTTATTTTCCTGCTTTTTAACCCCTTACCACTCATTTTAGATGAATTCTAAGGCTTCCCATGACTAACATGCATGGTTTTCTAGACCTTTCAACTCTTAAATATCTTGATTCACTAATCCTCATTGTCTAAGGGTCTAAGATTGAATTAGAGTAATCAAAACTTAATTTCATATCAGTCAACCCATTCCATGACGGTAAAAATGGTTCAACCACAAATATTTACAAGGGTAATGCTCAATGGCCATAAAAGATCAAGTTATTCATCAATTATTAGTCAATTATAATTATAATGTTCAATCTTATGATAATTATATTATATAGGCAATCCCTATACTTAGCAATTCATGATGCAATGCAGTAAATACATAAAAACTAGTATTCTCATTACACAAATCCAATCATACAAGGTCTCCAAACCTATGGCTACCAAACTATACAATAAGCTTTCATTAATTTCTCTTTGCCATTAAAAGGTCCAGTCTCTGAAAATGTTAGCCTACAATCGGGTGAGATTTACAATCTCAATAATAAGAGACAAATTCCATATATATGTACAAATTAATTAACATAATACATTTTCATATCATCAAATACCAGAATTATCAATTCAATTAGCAAATAAACTAATTGAGCTACTAGTGACTACTGTCCTATACTAGCAATTACATACAATATGTTAATGGCCAATAATACCAGAAGAGGCCTGTCCATGGCACTAACTTCCCAATAAGTACAACCTGAGCTCAATGCATACAAGAGTCTGATTACAACACAGTGCCCGATCAAAGTATGATGCATGGGTGGTAGTCGCACCACAGTTTCACCAAGGACTCACTTAGGGTCCAAACACAACAATTCATATAGCCAACCATTTATTTAGCATTCAAAATCATACATGTACAACAAGTATCAGATTAAAATGAGCATATACATAGAATTAGGAAATTAATCATGGTTACCTCAATGGAGCTAATTACTCTTCCTTTAACTACTATCATGATCCAAATGCACACTAAGTCTAAGATAAGCATAGTTATCATCATTTCTAGCAACAAATCAGATACCCAAAGAGTTGAATTACCAATTACTACCTAGAGGTTACTTATCTAACCACCAATGGATTCCAATTTCGAGTTCTAGCTTCCCCACACTAGAAATCACAATAGTTCACTTAAATTTTTGGGTAATTTCATACAAAACCAAAGCCCATAACATAAGTCAACTATAGGGGTCTCCATCCAATAGAAAATACATCAAAATGGAGAGGAAACACTTACCTAACAACACTCTTAGCCTCAACTTCCAAAATTCTACCATTAGAATACCAAACAACACATTTCAAATTTGGACGTGGGTGAAAATGCTCCAAATCAAAGACCAATTAGGCCAAATTGAAAAAGAAGAAGAGAGGATTAAGTTTCATGAAAATTACCTTTACTGAATTTTACTCTAAGTGAGAGAAATAGAGCCAAAATAGTGATGAAAACCCTAACCTTTCTTCAATGTGTGAAAATAGGTTTTCACTTTTGCAAAACCAAGTGTTTTGCTCTGACAAATGGGTGTGGCTACTAAACCTTTAGAGTTATTAGTGAGAAATGGGCTAACCCATCAGCCCAAAGTCCAATTGGGCTTATTTCTAATTGTTAGGTCATTGCTTAGTGAGGTGGGCTACAGAAACTCTTGGGGTTAAGAAGAAAGATGGTGATCCAAAGGCCCAAAAATCCATTTGGTTTCTAGTGTAAGCTTATTGGGCTTCAAATAGAAAAGTTTATTAAGGTTTTGGGCTAACTTAAAGGTCCATTCAAATTAGGTCTTCTTAAGAGTGTAATGGGGCCTCTAGGGAGAATTAAACTTTCTTATAACTAAGAATGGACTTCTATATTGGGCTCCAAACATAACTAAATGGATCACATGATCCAAATTAAATATCCATCTCCCTTTCTACTTAATTAACTTTATTAATTATCCATATTAATTCTCTAATTCTTCATAATTATTCTTAATTAATTTTGGGATGTTACACATTTACATATGCCATCAACTCATTTGGAATCATTCAATTAGAAATACATATTAACAAACTACAAGGAAATGGCTCACTGCAGACCTTTCCTTTTCCCAGTTTCTTGCCCAATAAGATGCACACATTATGGGATATCATTTGCATTGACAAAAGAAAATTCCTATCTATGGAGTGCAAAATACCAACTTATACAATCCAACCTAGTGCCTATTGCTCTATTCTCAAACTTAAAAGGAGCCATCAAATTGTCTTAATATTAAGAAAAAAAAGGTATGATGATGATGTTTAACCCCTAATGATCCAATTTCTGTCTAAACGTTTTTTACATGAACATGTATCCATTTGTCACTACCCAAGATTGAAACTAACTCTTGTTATAAGTTACTGTGTACTCGATATCGAGTGGAAATTTTGAAAATGAAATTACCTTAAATATAATCCCAATTGCATGTAAAACTTCCTTTACTGTCAAATATATCAATGCCTCAATACCATAAATGAAACTTTTGACAACAAATAATCATGAAACAATTCATGGGACTCAGAAAGGTACAAAATTAGTCCATAATATAATTTTAATAACAAAGTAATGGTCAAAGTAATCAAGAATTGCCAACTTTTATATTTCTAAATTTTAACACTAAAAGTCATAAGTATAGACTTAGTCAAAAAACTTTCAAGTTTAAGAAATTAATAAAGTTCCCTAGGCCTTGGCAAGCTATATGAGATGACAAATTAATCTTATAGCAAAGTATAGAATCTAATAATAATACTCATGATGGAATGACACCAACTTTAGAAACATATGACAAAAGCTTAGATAGTTTAAGCAAAGTACACTGATATTTACTTAGTCACATAAAATTCAATGGTGTATAAATCCATCCATATGAAAATTACAAACTTAAATAACACATTATTAGAAACATTAGAAAAGGAAAAAAAAAAAAAGATAACCCTACCATGTCTCACTAATATTGAGCATGACTCACTAATCCCAAACAAATGTGTGTCAAATTAACTTCCTTCAATCTAACTGCAAGCAATAAATAAAGAAAGGAAACAAAAAGAAATTGCTAGTGGGAGTGGTTAGCCCTAAGAAGAAAGAACATTGTAATCAACAGGTAGAAAAAGATCCCAATTATAAAACAATTAGAACTTAAAGTTCTCTCCTAACATTGCCTAGAAATTCTTTCAAAACCTACTAACTTGTGAGATTCAACTTCCTACATCTTAGGTTCCTAAAAAAAATCATCATAAAGCCTCCAATGAATAGCAATTAAACATCTCTAGCTTCCAAAAAAGAAGAAATCAAACTCAAAACCATAAAAACCTTCTACCTACTAGTAAGTAATGTAACGACATAATAATTATCTAAAAATTTGTGTTACTATACTATATATGTTAGATATTGTATATTATAATTTAGCATTTGTTACACTTTACTAAACATGAAGTTCCCTTTTCTACTTGAGCAAGACATAAATATTCTCATAAACACAAAATAGCTATTAGATAGCCATCATTAAAAGGATCCTACTTAACACAAACAACCTTTTTTTTTCTACTGGAAGACCACATCTAATAGCACAAATTTCAACTTGAATGACATAATTTGAAAAATACCCTAAAGAGTATGTTAGAGATAGGTTACTATGAAAAATTAAGGACATTGAATGAGCACTACCACATACATGTGATGTTACAAATTAGTTACACTTTATGGATGCTTTTAAAATATATGCATATACCATACTAAAAATTATAATGCATAATAGAGATACTCTTATATGTTGTATTGTAACAAAACCTATTGGCAATGTCAAAATTAATTACCATACACATACACATTTAAGGTTTTGTTCCCTAAATTTATAGCTATAGTTAATAGTGCATTGAAGCTCATAATAGCATAATAAGACCTTAGTTTGTTAAAGCTACTAGTATAAAGTCTTAAGACTATAAAGAGAAGGTTGAAACTCATATAAAATTCTATTTGACCTCTCTTAAAGGTTAAGAAATCCCTATAGTAATTGATATTAATTGGCATTATCTATCTTAGAAGACCTTGTTGAACTTATGAATAAGGTATTTTTCATTCATAAAAAGTGGGGTAACTCTCTGGGGATTAGACTTACATATAATTCTTTATATCTTTACTATCAAGTTTTCTAATTAAAACATGACAAGTATATGATTCTTTGATAATACTATAACAAATGTATAATTTAAGTGGAAAATCATACAATTGTCTACAAAAACCATATAGTTATCATAGTAGTATTGGAAAACTATGCACTTATCATATTTTAATTTGGAAACCTAACATTAAAAATATAAAGAACTGTATATTAGTTTTTTCTACTCTCTAGTAGCATTTTGCTCTCATTTATTATTTATAGCTTAAATGTGCATTTATCATTAATAAATGAGAGAGTAGAGACATTGTCTTAAGGTGGAAGTTGCCTTAAACTTTGATGCATTAAAACGTATAGGCCAATTATTACAAGATTTTTTTGTTATTGCCAATGAAGCAAACAACTTAATATGCTTTTAAATGATAAAGAAGTAAAATTTGCAAGTAAGAAAGTGAGATAAAAGAATAGAAGAAATCATAAGATTATTGTCAAATTATGAGACTTCTCTAAAAATCTTTAGTTTAGCTTATAATCTTATGTTGTCTGATCTTATCAGCTTTAATTAGTAATAATTGCTATAAAGCTAAGTTGATCCATACTTCAAGGATTGTTGTTAAGCTAAGCAAGGTAGTGTTTGAAAATTATGGCCTTAAATATTGCTCCTCGCATTAGAAAATTTCCCTTCCTTTTTCTCTTAAATTGGAAAAATTATGTATTTCAACTAAGATTACCCATATCTGTGAATGAATTAAACATGGTGGCTAACATATTTTCTCGCAACTATCAACAATAACTTATATAGACAATGAGATTTTCATAGTACAAATGGTCCTCCATAAACAAATTACTCTCCTTGATTCACTCTAATAAGATAACATATTGATTTACTCAATTATTTGCACAATTTGATATCATATAAACATGATAATGTAATTTTCTATTGCATAATACAATCTAATGATTGAATTTTGAAATAAAAATTTTTTAAATATTTATGTGAAAATTAGAAAATAAATGTAATAAACCAAAATTTAAAGAGTGAAATCTAAATAAATTTGCAACTTTCTTCAAAGTAACAATCTAATTTTGCACCTAACCATGTTGCCCTTAAATCTTACTTCATGCTTGTTAAATGACTATTCGTAAATCCCTTTTTATGTCTCGCATTAGATGGTTCCATGTGATAAAAAATAGGCATCACAATTTGTCCATATTTTTTCATATAATCAATGGTTTTCATAAGGTCTTCCAATCACTAAATTGAAGAATCATAGTCTTTAGAAAATATGACTAATGAAATTAGGGATTCTTTTATTGCTCTTATAAGCTCATCTCCTCTATCTAGCCCCTCATCTATGTAACCATAAATTCTCTTTTAATGCAAAGCCTTCAAATGGCCAAGAAAACCAAATCGAATGTCTGTGCCTTTAAAGCTAAGAAAGACATCACATTTTATACATGGAGCAAGGGAAGACGAAGAAGAAATAGCTATTACTTTAATAAAAATGCAAGCCCTAGTTTGCTTATGGATTTAAAATTCTCAATCCATCATTAACACAAGTAATTCATGATCTTTTTCATCCTAAAAACTGGAAAGAAACCTAAATAATAGCTATAAAGTTAGTTGATTATGAAACATAATGAAAAAGATGATAAAATTATACATAAAAGTTCTAATAAATAAAGTTCAAACCAAATACTTCTTCATGGATGAAGAACTAATTAGTGAGTGTAAAAGTACAAATCACTTACCAAGGGAATGTGGTCAAGAAATCTAAATGGATATTAGTATTTAAAGTGAAAAATAAATAACATAGTTAATTTGTAACAATATAATCAACCTTTATCTCTCATTTGAAGTTCTTTTTACCTTTGTCCTTCTTTGTCTAGGTCTACGTCTGAGAAGGAAGAGAGAGAAATATGGTCATCAATTTGATGGAAGAGTTCCATTCTCGATGAATAATGCAAAGAAGATAAAGTGTGAGATTCAAATGATTTTGAATTACAACTTTCTCCAACCTTGTTTAAGAAGATAAAAGAGGCAGAGTACCAAGGAATGAAAACAAACAAACAAACAAACATATCAGATAGGACACGAAGCCTAATAACACGTCTCACTATTCATCATCTTTAAAATAGTGCAACGTGCTCCAAAGACTATAGATATATAGATCTTATTTTATTTTATTTTTAAATTAAACAGAATAAAGGCTTTTAATTTATTTTTATTTCAAGTTGTTGTAACAAGATTATTAACAAAGTCACTCATATAGTTTAACCTATTGTTGATATCCACTATTTAAAAATGAGTTGGATTTCAGCTTGAATTTAACTAAACCTTATCACGAGCCGAACCCATTTAAAAGTTATGTTAGTTTATCTAATGAACAAATTCATGTGAATGTTTTAATGCATAAAGTAGGGGATATATATCCATTGGTTCATCCAATGAATAACTTTAAAAGTGGTCTATATATATGTATTTATGAATCAAGAGTGGGATGCATGTTCATTCCAATGAACAAAAAGTATATGCACCTCTCTAAGTACAATAAACAACGGGTGAATGCACGTCCTTATATATAATGGACAAAGGATATAAAAACGCTTCATTACAAAAGAGGTGTTATTTACTGAATAATATTTATAACAATTTTTAACAACTGTCGATAAGTCATTATTCAACAGTAGTTTTTTCAATGATTTCAAAACTACTAGTGATTAAAAACAAAAATAGGCTAATACAACAACAATAGTTGGATTAAAAAAGGATGCCCTTGATTTTGATGTAGTCAATTTTCTTGCTTGACATATATCAAAGCATATGAATATGATGAACCTTATATTTGAGTTTCAAATGCTCAAATTGTGTATTTTGTTCAAGATGAGTTTGATAAGGACTACAATGTTTCTATACATTTGAAACCAAGAGATTTATTTGAGATGGGAGAAGATGAAGAAGATGGTATCTTTGATTGTGTGCCATATCTTGGACAAGACTTAGGCATATTATTTCCAGACAATTCTAATAATATTCTATTAGCAAGGGGTGACGATGACAACAAGCCTATTATTTTAGTTGAGGTTGAAAATGATGATGACAATATTGATAGAGATATGATGGCCTAGTGTTCTCTTATATTATATATTTTATTTAGATTATTTGTAATATGAAAAACTTTGTCTTGGTGTTTATTCCATATATAGTTTTTTTGGTATTCTATTGATTTTGAGCGTGCCTCATGAATTATTAAATTTACAATTCACATCGATATTCTCTTAAACTATTTTATAGTTTAATGTTGTTGTTGGCCTTTGAAACTATGCTCTTGCAATATCTAATTTGATTCCTACAGGTTCTCTATTTTTTTTTTCACAAAGCAAAAATTTATAGTTTATAATTTTACTAAATTTTTGTTTGTTGGTTTGTTTGTAGAATTGCCATTTATAGACTAGAGACTAAAGAGAAGGAAGCAAGAAAAACACTTGATAACAAGGTAAGATTTAGTATATACATTGGGATTTACTCTTTTCTTGACAATTTTCTTTTTTGACCAAATGAAACTAATAATGGATTAGTCATAAATTAGATTAAATTACATCCTTATTGTTATATATGATTATGGGTTGAATCTTTTACTTTATTTGTTAACATTTTAAAAGTGTCCCTTTAGCTTATGGTAAAAAATAATGCTAAACAAGAGAAGTTTTTTGAAGCAATATACACTCTTTCCTTATGCAGCAAAATTTCCTTCCTTATGTAGTACAGGCTCCCTTAATTTAGAATTGGTTTCTAGATTTATTTAAAGGTAAAAACTAATATTTTTACCATGAATTTAGCTTGATTTATTACTTGGATATGAATATAAATTCTATCTAAAAGACGTGTTGCTGTCCTATTGCTTTCAATATGAAAATGGGTCTAGAAGTTGTGTAAAACATTGGCTACTATCCCATTGGTTTTAACACAAGTTTGGACTAGTTTCACCTATCAAATTAAGATTAAATGCTAGACCAACATGTATTTGTTAGTCTTAACCATTTTTAACTTGAATTTGGCTCCATTTTTAGCATGTCTTGAAGTCTCAAATTTGTTTTCATGTGTAAAATTGTTATGTTGATTTTTAACTTAAATTTACCTTGGTTTCTAGCATGTATTGAAGTTACAATTCTATCCATATTAGTGCTTATTGTGACAATGTTGCCTTGGTTAGATAAAGTTTATAATTCTATTAAGGACACTAAATCTTGGTGGTTTTAGTTTGGTCTTTATTTTTTTCCCCTTTAGCTATGCCAAGGGTTAAAAGATACAAAGGTAATGTTAATGACATTATAACTACACCATCAACTAATAATTCAATCCCATTAGCTAATGTTAATACTTTAAGGCTAACATCTACCTCACAACTTACACCAAATATAATGCTAGCACCACCACCAGAGCTCCCACACCAGATGCTGATCCACTTTTACCATAACCATAGGCAACATGTAACACTATGTGTTTCTAACTTATTTCATAACTTTCTTATGCATCACATCATCAATTTCATGAAGGAAGTGAGAAAAGTTCATTAAAATAATGTATATAATTGGGTTGCGTCGTGTATACAAATTTCATTCAATGTCACGTGGACCGTGTGAGCTCATACAACACATTCCCATATTTAATTACATGAATACAACTCATTTACATCATAAAACATGGCCCACAACTCATGGAACTCAAGGGAAGGCTTAGAATATTCATATATATTTTCGGCTCGAATTTGGCTATTTTCTGTCACAACTTTGAAAAATCTTAACTAATTCTAGAAAAATCGAAATCATGCATTCTTGGCCATTCTAGAAAGTTCGAGATGTCTACTTCATACTAAAAATATATCCATACCATAAAATCCATCATAGAGGATGTTTGACATGCAAAATGATCCAAAGGTCAAACTACCCACTGGTACTGTCATAGATTTCTGTAGCAAATTTTAAAAATGTCCAATTAATTCCACAAAAGTCCAATCCATACAAATGATACCAATTTGGAAATATGCAGATGTTAGCTAGAGGAAAAAAATAACTCCATACCAGCTCAGGTACGCCCAGACTTCGAAATTTAATAAAAAAGTAACTGAGGTTGGGTGAATCTCTTGATACTAGATAGAATCTTAAAAAATTCATATCTCCCTCTCTAGACCTCTAAATGAGGTGCTTCTAGTTGGCAAAAGTCATTAGAAATGTCTAATTTCTATGGATAAAATTTTGTGATAATTGGACATCATTTGGGCTATGTGTGACAGATTTCATTTATGGACCAAATGAATAGTGCATCAGACCAAAACTAAAAAATTTGTCAATTTTGAAAATTTATCAAATATTCTGTAGACCTCCGAAAATTATGTTTTTTAACTTCCCAAAAAGCTCTTAATAAGCTCTAATTGTGTGCTAAATCCCATATCAAGAAGAGCTTATTTGGCTAAAAAGTGATATAAGGTTTTATTATGGTCAAATTTGGCTCTATATGGGATACCAAATTGTCCAAATAATTTTTTTTGGGTGTTGGCACCTTTTGGGCAAGTACGAAAATACCACTGGCCTTTCGGCAAATTTTTTGAATCACTCCGATCCTGATTTCTGGACAACTCAACGCTCAAATCCCCATTTTTCATTATTTAGAATTTTATCATTATTTTATTTAGTCTAAATTCCTTCTATTTCGAGGACTTCCTTTTGTATTTGGCCCATTTCTAACGTTTATGGAAAAATCGAATATTGCGTTTCTCACATTTACGAAGGGACCGAATGTTACACAACACCATAGTATTTAGCTCATGCTCACCAATCTAATAAGTTCTAGACAATGTCTAGACAATAGATGTAATACATAAGGATTATCTGAGGTGAGATTATAAAACCTTTTTTTGTAGTGAATTATCTGATCTGGCATGTACTTCAATTGTTTATGTTAATTAATAAATTAATAATTTGTTCTATTTTTTCTTAGATGACCAAGGTGTTACAAAGTAGAGCCAACTAAAGGTGAAGGACATCTAAATGATGCCATTTAGTTAATAGGTCATTCTCCACTTCAATCACAAGCACCAACCAATATGCGAGTCAGGTGGCCTATTGGGAGGCATCCTTGGATCATTAGCATAAGGTGTTAGGTTGTTCACCATCATCTATCATAATTGGAAACAAATTCCAAATGCTGATAAAGAAAAACATTATAACGATATTATAAAGGTAATATATATTGCATTTTCTTTTCCTTTTTCAAGCTGACTAATCAATATGTGCTTGTTATGCTAGGAAGGCAAATTTTCATTTTGAAGATGCCATTGGAAAGAAATTGATCCTAGGAACTATTTCAAAGCACTGAAAGGACAATCACTGCAACTTGTTCAAGGAATTCTACAAAAAAGATCAAAGCAAAAAAGAAAATATTTTAACATATCTCATATGGATTGTACAAGAACAATGGGCAGCCTTTATTAATCATCAGTTAAATCATCAAACACTAGTAAAATTGCTAGGTGTGCTAAGTTGTGCTAGGTTTTATCGAAAATTGTGCTTTTTTAGTGCTTGTTAAGCAATTTAGCTGCTACTATTTATATCTGCTATTTGCTAACTTGTACTTGTGTTGCTGTTCTAAGATATTTATATTAATTAGGATTAGTTCTTCTTTCTGACTTTATTGTTTATAAGAAGATAAATTATCTAGCTTTTCATCTAGGATTGGTTAGATGCTAAAATTGTACCCTGAATATTATTTTTTGTAGGAATTGCATTGCAGATTGTAGCTCTTCTAAGTGTTAATTGTTTTTATGTGAAATGGCAAATAATTATCCAAAATAAATCAAGGGATTAATAATTACACTTGGAAATAACATGAAAGCAATATCTTGGAAATAACATGAAACAAAGATCATAGATACTAAAGTCCATGCATTTCTTGGATCAAAATCCTATGGGACTTCTAACATGAAATACCAAGTATGATTTGTTGCCACTTACATGGCATGTCAATGTTTGACATCCTTATTATTATTCTTATTATTTTAGTTTTACACATCTAGTGTAACCAGATCACTCTTTTTTTTCTTAATAATTATACTTTCTTTATATTATGACAATTTGTTTATATGCATTTTAGTTGATTCACTCTTTGAATTCAGTTAAAAGCAAGTTATCTGTGCTAAAAATAATTTAAAAAAATTCATAAACAAAATTTCTTGGGGCCTTATCTAAAAAAATTAGCATATAACCAAAATTTAAAGATACGACAATATATTTAATCATATATTTCATACTCATTTTTATTACTTTTGTTTTAAAATAAAGATACATATTTTATTATGCTTATTGTATATATTCTTGAAATTAATCACACATCTCATATGCACTTTTGATCAGGTTTTTTGTATAGTGGATATCCTCTTCTCATCCACTGTAATTTTTAAAATATTACATACTTGTATATCCCATATATTGTGCTTTTTTGGTGCTTATTGAGCAATTTAGCCTTTGCCATTTATATATGCTATTTGCTATATACTTGTGTTGTTGTTCTAAGATATTTAGATTCATTAGAATTAGTTCTTTTTTGGTGATTTATATATGCTATTTGCTATATTTAGATTAACTTGTGTTGCTGTATGTTTAATATTAATTTTTGTAAAAACTACATTACACTTATTCATTTTTCCTCCCTTGATTTTTGCTTTATGGAAGCATTGTTCAAAGAGGGAAAGATATTATAGAAGAAAGAAAGCAGGAAAGAGAGAAAGGAAAAAAAAAAGGACAAGTGGTGCTATATATCATTGGTCAATGTTGCAATATATCATATTAAACTTTTCATTTGAATTTTAGAAAATTGTTGAAATAAACACTACCAATAGACAGAAGTTGGAGACTTTGCACATTGGAGGAACCAAGAGCTTTGCTAGAAAGAGGTATGAAATGGTAAGAGTTTGTAATTGTGTCTTAAATGGTGGAAAGATGTTCAATTGACATTATTTATTTAATCAATCTTAGGAACTTAAGACTGGTGGACCTGTTAGTTGTAGTGCCTTTTATATTCAGACATATAAGAAGGAAGATGACTTGTATGTTAATGATAAAGCAAGGATTGTTAGTGTAAGCTTGACTTGTTTATATTATGTCATTAATTAAATAGTTTTCTTGGGTGATTTTGATAATTAGTTATTAAGTCACCACTCTTTTGATATTTGTTTGTGAGAAGAAAGTTTTAATAAGTCACAACATAGTTCATCCTAGACCATTAGCTAGGATGATTCTCTAGCACAAGTTTTAGGTAGTAAGCATCCAACGAGGGCTTAGGGCCTAGGTTTTGGCCCTACACCATCTCAAGTCTTTGGATTAAATACTCACAGTGTTAATGGGACACAATTGGTGCCTGATGTTAGTGGTGGTGATTGTGCCAATGAAGTGGCTGAATTAAAGTCTCAATGCAATGCCAGATGGAGTCTAAAGATGAGGAAATAAAAGCGTTAAGGATTTGTGTGCAATTTATCTGAGGGAGTTTTTAGAGATTCATCATTACCGACAAAGATTGCCTCTATAATCAATCTTAAGGTATACTACTCTAGCTGTTTATGGTTAGTAAATTTCTATTCCTAAATTTCTTTAGATATTTAATGTCTATTTTTTTTCAGGGAAATATATGTGATCTACTTTCTTCCTCTTCTTTAAATCATGCACCGAATAGTTAGAGAATCATTTTGAGCAAATGTAGCATTTTCTATTTTGGGATGTTTATTTGAACATTTTGAGATGTTTATTTATCTCTTATCTAAGGTGTTTAGTTGTACATTATGCGCAATAGTTGATCATTTTACAGTACTGAAAATTTTTATTTTCAACTATGACATTAGTTATATGTTTCTTTGACAATTATCTCAAGTATATTTGATAATTTAGCAAAGTAGATAATGTTAAAAATAATTCCACTATAAAATATAACAAAAATGTATACTATAGTAAGGTATATATTAAATACATACATGGAGGGAAAAAATTAAATAAACATTTGTATTTAGCAACGGCTTTAAACCATTGGTAAAATCTTACAGAACAATTAATACAATGGCGGTTTGACTGCAAGTAAATTGATATATAAACTGTTGATAAATGAATACAAAATTGCCAATAAACACGTACAAAAACCACTAAAAAAACAAAATACCTAAGCTTATTTGATTTTTTGTTTTTAGAATAATTTTTTATTTTTAAAATAAAAAAACTTATTTGATAATGTATTTTTAATAAAGTGTTTTGTAAAACAAAAAAAACAATAAAATTATGTTTTCAAAAATAGAAAAATCTAAATATTTTTTAGATATTTTGTTAATTTTTATTTTGTAAAATTAAAAAAAATAAAAATAATAATTTTTTAAAATAATAATTCAATTAGATTTTTTAATTTTTTTATTTTTAAAATTTATTATAAAAAATATCTATTTTAACAATATTAAAATAAGAACAGAATCAAGCAACCTCTAACTTGTTTAGCTTGATTCTGACAATTACAAAACCACCATTAAATAATACTAATTGCCACATAAGCAAGTAAAGGTAGTTATTCCCAGGGTTAGAAAAATCTGCCACTAAATGCCCAGCGAGGGGGTCAACAAATGCAGTTATTGATTTGCCGCTGCGCGCCATTCAGTAATGGTTAAAACTGACGCAAAATGAACAAAAAATTGCTACAAATTGCTTTTTTCCTCCTCTCGTAGTGCTTTTCTATTAAGCATAAATAAATCTTGATTTTGTAAAATGATTGAAAATAGTATTTTAGAAACTTAAAATATTTTCATTATAAAAGTGTTAAGAAATTTTTTAACATTGCTAATAAAAAAATTTATAAAGGTATCATTATATTTTAAAAAAATATTGTCATTAACTATTTAATAATTACTTGTAAGAGCGAATATCTTTTTAAATAAAATAATTTACTCGTGCTTTGAAACAATCCATGTAGGAATTTTAGCTGTTTTTAACATTATTTTTTTAACAAACATTAGTGATTGGTGTAAATAGTTAGCAACAAATTCAGATGCTTGTCAAAATGCCACCATTATTCATTAGCAAGCATTCAAATGGGTTGCTAATCAACTTTAGCTATTAACATTTCACATTAGGCTCTACATGTTTCATAAGAAAATGAAAAGTTTTAAGAAAATTTTTCTTTCAAAAGTTAATCTTGAAATTTGTTTTCCATTAAAAAAAAATTCTATTGCTTGTTTCATTGTAAAATTATTTCATGAATATATCTTTTTCTTTGGTTTGGATTACATTAAAGAAAAAGGTAATAAATGATAGATAGTATGACTATGCAGTGGTTGGTGATCTCATAAAAGCAATGTTGGTAAGTTTAAAAGCAAGTAGTGATGGTAATAGTAGGTAGACTAAATCACAAGATAAGTGTTGGACTTTTAGAATTAATATATATATATATATTAGTATTTAATCTTAAAAATAATTCATTTTCAAAACTTTATTTTGGGTTTGAGTAAGGACTAAATAGATAAGTTCAAGTTTGGGTCCTTACATGACAAAACTCATTTGAAATTTTTTAATTTGATCTGAATTTGACTCAAAAGAAATGTTTTAGCAAAGTATGGAGTTAAACTTGAACATTTTCAAGTTTTAAGATTTGAACTTAAATCTACTCAATCCAAATTAAAATTTTTTGGATCAAGACTAAGTCTATTTCAGT
Organism: Erythrophleum ivorense; assembly: GCA_026724425.1. Classification (NCBI taxonomy): domain Eukaryota; kingdom Viridiplantae; phylum Streptophyta; class Magnoliopsida; order Fabales; family Fabaceae; genus Erythrophleum; species Erythrophleum ivorense. Next base: position 1,114,531 of record JAIUCV010000036.1, on the reverse strand, counting down.
TTCAAAATTTTTATTTAGACCTAAATAAAAATATCAATGCTGAACCTAAATTTATTCTAATTTTTTTATATAGACTTAAAATTCTTAGTCTAAACAAAAATATTTTGGTTTGAGTTAATCTCACCTTTGACTTCAACTCATTAGAGCTATTTAAAGTCCATGAAATACTCATGTTACACTACGAATAAGAATAACAAGGGCTTAGTTCTTGCCTTCGCAGTAGTAAAAATATTTTTTTGCATTTTCTTAAATTGAAAAAATTAGACCTCACAAAATTGTTTATAGAAAAACTCTTTTCTAACACAATCTCTAAAAAATTCAGGTCGTCTTACAAAACAAACTGAGTGAGTTGATCCAAGCGGACTATTAACATGAAGTTTACAAAACTGTCAAATAATAGTAATATGTTTTTCAAAAAGGGAAATTAAATTGACGATAATTATTTTTTAATTACTAAAAGAATATTTTTTAAGATACTCTTATTTCTCTCTCTCTCTCTCTCTCTCTCTCTCTCTCTCTCCCCCTCTTTGTTGTTTTTTTTTTTTGTTGTTCATTTTGGGGGGGGGGGGGGGGGATGAAAGCGCGGCGAGATTTTGAAGTTCCATATTCTATACCATCGCTGAAATTTGTGTTATTCATTGACTACTCTCTGCCTAATTCATCACTTGCGCATTCAAAATCGCTATGTAAATATAAAATGATTAAAGAAAAAAAATACTAAATAAATATTGTAGTTAGGAAATAACATATTGAATAAATTTTTTTATAAAATTGCTATGTAAATATTGAAAAAAAAATACTAAGAAATTATTAAAAAATATAAATAGCATAATATGTGAGTCAAAATTTTAAAAAATTAGTGTATAAAAATAAGAAGATCTAATAATGCAATGATAATAAATAATAATAATAAATTAGTTAAAAGTTGTTGAAATCTATGAATATATTATTTAAAGTTGTTGATGAAGTAACAAGAAAAATTTTGTGAACCATATATTAGAAAAGAATTAAATAATAAAAAATTGTTATAAAAGAATAATACGTAGAAAATAACAAAATGTATGATACTATAAAAATATAATAATGATTAAATTTTTATAATGTAAGTAAAAAGAAATATAATGACAAAAATAAAAAAGTTTTTGTATAATTATAAAAGTAAAATATAATAAAATTATAATGTAAACAAAATAAAAAATATAATAGAATGAAAATAATATCTTTAAATAAATTGTTAATATTAGATGACATTATAGTAAAGTATGATAAAATTAGATATTCACAATAGCTACATTGTTCAACAAGGAGGATCTGAAGGAAAAAAAATAAACTAGTATGTTTTACGTATAAAAAAATATAATTATTTGTTAGTGATTTTGTGTTAGTGATTTATAATATATTTTGTTATTAATTTAAATAGTTCTAAATGAAATTATTTGATAGTGATTTTATAATATATTTTTTATTAGTAATTTAAATATAGTTCTGAATGAAATTATTTGATATTGTGTCTGAATTTTAAATTTAAAAAATAAATGTATTATTAGTGATTTGAGTATACATGTGTTGCTGTAAAATTTTTTATTAAAATGAAGTAACATTATAAGTAAAATTAAGAATTTTGTAAAGATACAAAAAAAAGAAATAATTAATGTTTGTGTATTAAAAAAATAAATTAAAATGTTAAGAAAAAAGATGTCTAAAAAAATTTTAAAAAATTATTTATTATATGATGTGATAATAAATATTAGTAAAAAAATATAAAATGATTAAAGAAAAAAAATACTAAATAAATATTGTAGTTAGGAAATAACATATTGAATAAATTTTTTTATAAAATTGCTATGTAAATATTAGATAAAAAAATACTAAGAAATTATTAAAAAAATGTAAACAGCATAATATGAGTTAAAAATTTAAAAAATTAGTGTATAAACGAAGTTGGATGAAGGATTGCAGTTGTTTATAAATGTTGTATAATGTTTTGAGTATTGGTGACAGTATTGCGCAGTTGGGCAAAATGAACAACGGGAAAGAAATTATATGTTTATACTTAAATGGACAAATATGCGAAACTGAAGAAGGTGCAACGTTTATTGCAGATACAGTTAATGTAATAAGTGTCGACAGTGACATTTCATTAGTGAGGTTGAAACAAGAGGTTGCAGATCAATTACAGTTAAATTCATATCAATATGTATCTGAATTAGTATATAGGCATCCAGTGTCATTAAGGCCCACAAAGTACCGAGCATGTAAGTTAAGGAGGGATGCTAATGTCCAAGCAATGTGGATAGCAAATGCCAAATTTCCATCACAACTTGGTTCAGTTGAATTATATGCGAAAACAGCGTCAAAGGAAATAGAAGTGAATATAACAACTCAAGCGACAGTTGAATATGTGGCAGACCCACTCCCATTCTCCAGCCATGCCAACCTCACAGATAATCAATATTCTCCTGTTGGTTTGGGGGACTATACGACTCAACCAAGTTCATCTTGTTTGCTTGTCAGTAGCATTGCCCAACCAAGTTCGACACAGGCACCAATTAGTGGCTCTATTTCTCATCCAGATGACACAGAGGATATAATGGATGATTTCGAGGAGGAGGATGATTATGATGCTGCTCCTTATGATTGCAACGATGGTGGTAATATAGATGATGATGAAGATATCGATTGCATGGGTGCCACCGTTGATCCAGCAGCTCCCATTAACATTTATGCTGACTCAACAGTCGCATTTCTTGAACAGATAGATGCAGATGGTGCGCGGATTCCTGATTATGCTGAGGTGGAAGATGCAGCAATAAACATGAACGATGACCAAGAGTTACATGTAGGCATGCTATATAATGATCAGCGATCTTTTCGTCGAGCATTGAAGATATACTCGGTGCGTGCACATCATACTTTTAAGGTGTACCATTCTTCAAAGAAGTACGAAGAATACCGGTGTGTTCAATATGAAAAGGGGTCCTACAAATGGAAGGTCAGAGCTTGTTACCGGAAGAAAGGAAAATCTTTGGGAGATAACAAAATACAATGGGCCCCATACATGTGTTTCAGCATCACTGTCACAAGATCATCCAAAATTAGACTCTGATGTCATTTCAGTATATATTGTATCGATGTTGACTGAAAATCCCGGTGTGTCCATCAGAGAGGTCATTGAGCGGGTCCATTCTATATTTAGGTACAATGTCACATACAAGAAGGCTTGGAAGGGAAAACATTGAGCTATCTCACATGCATTTGAAAATTGGGAGCAATCTTATGCTTTATTACTCAGGTGGCTAGCTGCTGTTCAATATTTTATGTCCGGCTCGTACTATGACTTCATGCATAAATAATGTGTATTGACGAGTGTAGCTAATGGTGAGTCGGTCATGTTTCATTGAGTATTTTGGACGTTTAAGCCGTGCATTAAGGCATTCAGCTACTTGAAGCCTATAGTCCAAATAGATGGGACATTTCTTTACGGGAAATATAAATGGACTATTTTAATTGCAAGTACACAAGATGGCGAGAGGAACATTGTCCCACTTGCATTTGCTGTAGTAAAGGGAGAAACATATGAGGCATGGGCATGGTTCTTATTTAACCTCCGAGCCCACGTGGTCAAAGATAAAGATGGGCTTTGTTTGATTTCTGATCGTCACGCTAGTATCTTGGCAGCTGTGGCCAATCGAAACGTTGGGTGGCAGCCTCCGCAGGCTCATCATGTGTTTTTCCTTCGACATTTGGCTAGTAATATCAACAAAAAGTTTATAATGCAATGGTTGAAAAAGCTATATACTACAATTGGTAAAAACTGTTATCACTTAACTTTATACAAATTTTTTTAATTTCATGATTAGAATTTTTTACGAACTATTAATTTTACTATCTATCTACCTATAGGTTATGCATATGAGCAGTATAAAGTTGATGAAGGGCTAGCTCATATACGTCGACTTGACTCGCACGCTGCTAATTGGATTGACGAAATACCTAAGGGTTAATGGTGTCGGGTGTACGATGTTGATGGTAAGCGCTGGGGGCACATGACAACAAATTTAGCAGAAAGTATAAACGCAGTTTTTAAAGGCGTTTGGTTCTTACCGGTGCTTGGGTTGGTTCGAGCAACATTCTATCAGTTAACTAAGTATTGGGTCCAGCGAGCTGAGAAGGTAACTGCACAACTTGAAGCAGGAGAAACTATATCTGAGGATATCCAATTAAAGTTAGCAACCAGAACTCGAAGAGCATCAACCTGCACAGTCCGTGGATTTGATAGACGAGGGTCAACGTTTGAGGTAGAGGAGCCATACAATCCGACTAATCAACAATTTGGGCGATCTTGTAAAATTAACTTAGTAGCTCGAACATGTGATTGTGGTGAATTCCAGGCTTTGAAATATCCCTGCCAGCATGTCTTAGCAGCCTGTGCGCACATTCGAGTTGACCATGTACGGTATATTGATGAAGTGTTTCGGTTGGATACCATTTTGAAAGCCTATGAGACTGAATTTCGCCCAATTGGTGGCGAAGTATATTGGCCCTAGGTACGAAGCCCAACACTTATTCCAGATCTTGCAATGAAACGTGAAAAAGGTCGTCTAAAGTCAAGTCGAATACGAAATGAAATGGATTGGCGAGAAGCTCTAAGAGATTTATCGTGCTGTGCGTTGTGTAGACAGACGGGTCATAACCGCACGACTTGTCCATCACGTTGCCCCCCACACCCATAGTTTCATTGTTCTATTAGAGTGTGTTAATGTATTATTTAGTGTGCTACCATAGATTAGCTAAAGTGTATTTCAATATTTTTATTTTTGTGTTGTTATCAACTATGTTGCTTTGCACTATTCTGTTAATCTTGTTTTGATTCTATATGCTATTTAGTTTATTGTTGTATCAGACCTGTTTTATGCAATAGAAAATTACATTGTTATGTGTGCTTAATTACTTTTTGCACTAACTAAATATGATATTGTATAATTTTGTACGATAATATTATGTCAGAACCGAGGCTTGTTGTTCATCCAGGTCCAGAGGACGAGTCATTGTTGTATTTACAGACTAGACACGTCTCCCAAGCAGTGTGGTTGGGTAAGGTATGTTATTCTGCATGTGTAGAAATCAATTTTTTAAAAAAAACTGTCAGATCATGCATAATGGTTCACATTTTTTCCTCTAACAGGCAGATCGTATTTTTCGATTACGTCGAGTTGCGCATGGTCCTCGATTAGAGTCTCCTCCAGTAGCTATAGTGCCACATCTCATAACTGCTAGCTTCTACGGGGTGTCTCGTCTTGCAGCACTTAACTTTGACCCTTCCCTTGTTTCAGCGCTCGTCGAGCGATGGCGGCCAGAGACGTACACTTTTCACACTACTCAGGACGAGTGTACCATTACACTCCAGGATGTAGTAGTGCAATTAGGTCTTCTCGTGACGGGTCTTCCAATCACTGATTCACTGAATTTCGATTGGCGAGGCATATGTGAGATTCTGCTTGGGGTTGTGCCACCGGATGAGGAGTTTGATGGTCAGAGACTTAGCATTACTTGGCTCGCTTACCAGTTCGAGGCACTTTCGGAGAATGCAAATGACAATGACATATTGCATTTCACTCGTGTCTACATTTTACGTCTCATAGGTGGTGTTCTTATGCCAGACAGGTCGGGACATAGAGTTCCTCTTATGTGCCTGACATTTCTTCAGGACCTCCAAGTAGCAGGTCAGTGCAGTTGGGGCTCCACAGTGCTAGCATACCTCTATAGAGAGTTATGCAATGCCACTGATTACAAGGAGGTTAATATCGGTGGTTGTTTGACATTACTTCATCTATGGGCTTGGGATCGATTCCCTAGGCTAGCCCCCGAGAGGCCCCCACCTCCAGATTTTCAGCTTAATGTATATGATGTGCTCCCTCCACTTGCTTATAGGTTTGAATGATAATTTGAGTTGAATGCTTACTGTGTGATTTATGTTGCTTATATAATTCAAAGCTAACAATGATTTCTTTTTACGTCTCATAGGTGGAGGCGTGTGGGTCAACATCCTCGTCCAAGAAGATTAGCAGTACGACATTACAGAGTATTGCTAGATCAGATGAGAGCTGACGAGGTCTAAAACACTATATTTGAGTTTGTTGCATGATTACCTTAATGCTAGTATACTCTTACAACTTGTTATTTCATTATTTACAGATTATATGGCGTCCATACGATGCAGATGATATACGTTAATTGATACTTGATTATTGTCTGGTCTTTTCGGATATTTGGCTAGCATCTGTGCCACTTATTTTCTTTCATATTGTGGAGTGGCATCATGCAGATCGTGTTCTTCGACAGTTTGGACGGATGCAGCCCATACCTTGTACTCCGTATAATTTAGAGGAGGTTCATACACTGATGCTCAAAGGCAAGACTCATTTGGATTAGCATAAAGAACACGAGAATTTTGTGCAAGCTTGGTGGAATTAGCAAAATAATTTGTCACTTACACCGATATCATTAGTGCTCCTAGATCGATCTTTAGAATATATGAAATGGTATTGGAGGGTTACCCGGCGATGGATCCATCTTATCAGTGGTGCCCAGGGTTTTGTGGTAAGTTTCAAAGTCTAGCACAATTATCCTATAAAGTTTTTTTTTAATCTCAAATTAATATGACTTTTAATTTTTATTTTTAGGCCGATGTAGCTGATCGCTTGCGAGTACTTGCTATGGACGACCATTCACTGTTAGGTCGCAGAGTTGTTACTGATTGTACTAGCATCCTCGATGCACTTGGCGAGCATCGAGATATAACAATTTCTCAGGCTGCTCCTCCTGCACCTCAGTTGCCTAGACCACAACTTCCTCCTACTCGCACAGTAAAGAGAGCGCATGGATTTATGTCTACTAGAGAACCAATAGTGGACGATCGGCCTTATCGTGATACTACTTTTGATATTGGTACTACATCTGCGATGCCTAATTCTTCTTTTTATACCTCAGCAGAGATGCAAGACCCTCCTAGTGTTGCTAAACCATCTTCTTTTCCAACAACACAATCGCAAGTACACCATGATACAGCAGGTCCATCTTCTTCCGCGCCACCAGTGTATTTTCCTGATTTTAGGGATGTCAGTTCTTCATTTTACATGCCAAGCGGTTCTGTCTCTTTTACACCCCTATTCTCAAATCAAACAATGTCTACTTTTAGATTTGATTCTGGGTCATCTGTTAGATCACAACAGACGGGATACATCACACCAGATCAGCCTATTCCTCCAATCCAGTCACCTCAATTGAATCTTAACGAAGCAGATGAAAATGATGGCAATAATGAAGAAGGCGAAGCTGAGCAAGAGTCCGGGGTCCAAGAGACAAAAGAAGAACAACATCCTTCTCCACGACGTGGTCGACGATTAAGACCACGGACTAGATGTGGCACTGGGAGCCATTTCTTCTAAATATTCTATCTTTTTTTTGTACTCGTAATTTTATTTTTCAGACAATGATAACATATTATAACTACTTTATTTTATTATTGAGTTCAGCAGTTAATTCTGATTAATTTCTCATTTACATTTTTAATACTCTTACTTAATTATATAATTTTAAAAAAATTTCTTTCTCAATTAACTTTTATTTTATAATTCTGATGACAATTAATTTTTTACCTCTTATCAATATTTTTGCTTAGTTTTATGATTTTGTTATCAAATAATTTTTTTTCTTATTAATATTTGCGTGATTTAACACTTCTAACAATTTTTTTAAAAAATACCTTATAGTTACATGAAAAATATATTATATATATATTTTATGTAATAGTTATTATTTTTATATTATTTATTTCTTAAGTTTTTTAACATCAATCTTAATTATTATGTTTTAAAAAATTTAAAACTTTATCTTTAAATTATTTAATATTTTTAAAAATAAATACGGGTGTGAACGAAAAAACTCTTTTTTTTTTAAATGGGGTCACGCCTCTGCATGAGGCGTGACCCCAAAATTAAAAAAAAAAATTAAGGGTCACGCCTCATGTTGAGGCGTGACCCTTAAAAAAATTTTTAAAAAATATGGGTCACGCCTCAGCATGAGGCGTGACCCATATTTAAAAAAAAAAAGAGTTAATGCATTCAGGGAATTAAAGTTTGATATCATGTGTACGAAAAATAAGATATTACTGCTAACGTACTTGGGTCAAAAACCCAGAAAAAGGGGCCAAAAGAAAAGGTGGGTCTCACGATAATTAAAAAAAAATAGTTTGTTAAAAGAAGTAGGTTTCACAAAAGTTAAAAAAAATAGTGTGAGTAAATAGTATACAAAAACTATGAATACTATATAAACAATATATCATGAGTTCAAAATTTTTGCTTTGGGCCACACAAACGAAAAAGAAAAAGAATAAGTCTCATAGAAAGAAAAAATAAAATAAAATAAACAATACAACAACAAAACACTGAACAATGTTGTGTAAATAATGTAAATAAACCGACAGCTTTTATATATAAGTTTTTTTATATAATTTTAGAAAAACAATTTCATGAAATTCTTTTCTAATGAAAGAAATACTAGGATTTTCTATTATAAAATTATTATTTAAAAATTTTCATTTTACTATGAGAAAAATGGAGCTTAAGTATAAGTTAACATGAATAAGTTACAAATAAAGATAGATTTACACTAATGTTTTTAAAATCGAACCGATCATTGAACTGGTAGAGGTACTGATTCACGGTTCATTGGTTGAACCGTGGTTGAACCAGTAATAATTAAATATATTATTTTAAAAAAATTTATATATTAAAATGTTAATATAACAAATAAATATTAGTAATTTTAAAATATTTGATTACTAATTCAATATTTTTTAAGATATTATAAAAGTTAATGTTTAATTTAAAATAAAAATTATCTATGATTAAAAGTTAAGAATATTTAATATTAAGTTTTTAAAATTTTTAAATTATATTAAGATTTTATTTATTATTAAAAAATAAAATAATAAATAATAATTTTAACTAAGTACCTTGATATTTGAGAGAAATGTCATTAGGAAATTGAACATAATAGAAAGCAAGTATAAAAAATAATTAATTATGCACATTTTATTTTTCTTATATTCTCTTTCTTTTAAAAAAAAAAATTCATATTTTAAGTCCATCATCTTTTTTATTACCTTCTATTTTTAATTTGTTAAATTTATTTAAGATAAATTATTTTATTATATAAGAAAAAATTTAAAAAAAAATTGCTTCAAACCGGTTCAAACTGATTTTTTCGGTCCGATTTTTACCAATTCTTGACCAATTTTTTGCTTGGCCGGTTTTCAATTTCAAACGAACCAGACCAGAGACTGGTTCACAGTCAAACCGGTCAAACTGGCTGGTCCAAATTTTGAAAACCATGATTTACATTGTCTAAATTTTTTTATGTATTAAATTTTATTTTTAAATTAATAGTTAAACAATTATATTTATTTTATAATTTATTTATTTAAAAATAAAAAATATTAAATTTAAAAAAATAATAAAATTTTATCTCAGCACCCTCTACAATATTTTAAGTTTAAGGTAAAATATTTAGAAATTGATATAAGTTTTAAAGCTTCCTCTCTCTCTCTCTCTCTCTCTCTCTCTCTCTCTCTTCTGCATCTGCAACGTGTAAGAACATGCTTCACAATTAACTGTTTCTGCCCAACGACCTAGCTACTCCCTCTCTCTCCCTTCACCCTTGGCAGCCACTCTTCTTTCTCTGAAACACTGAGGAACATGCTCTGTTCTTCATTCTTCCTTCTTCCTTCAAACCCTAATTTTGCTTCCACCTCCCGCCAATGAAGCAACCTACAAATCACATCAAACCCACCACCAATATCTACTTCTCTTCCAAATTCGCCCCAAAATTTATAATGAAATTGGATCCTGTTCTACCCTCTAAACCAAAAACGGTCCTATTCAAACCCTACTCCTTTCACTCCCCCAATTCCTCTTCCTCTCCCACCCAAAACCTAATCTCAATCCTCCGCACAGTTCCCGACTGGGCTGACCGCGTGAAGGAGCGTGGCATGCAAAAGAATCGAACCCTTTACAACCACGAGAAATGGGTTGAACACAGAAGCTCTCTTCGCCACCTCCGTCACCTGCTGTCGAGTCTATCTTCCCGGGTCATCTTGTCGTTGGTACCGCCGGTGATTGCTTTTACTACATTTGCAGCACTGATTGCGAGCTATAATTCTGCGGTTTTAACGCATTTGTTGCCAGATTTTTTCCCGTTGTTGAGGGCTTCCTCATTGCCGTACCAATTGACGGCGCCGGCATTGGCGCTTCTGTTGGTTTTTAGAACCGAAGCGTCGTATTCGAGGTTCATGGAGGGAAAGAAGGCTTGGACGAAGGTGATTTCTGGGACACATGATTTTGCCAGGCAGGTGATTGCAGTGGCTGAGAGTCCTGGTGATTTACCTATCAAGAAGGCACTTCTGCAGTATATTATGGCATTTCCAAATGTGCTCAAGGTCTGAATGATTCTAAAATTTCTCCGGTTTCGTCTAAAAACAAAAATGAAGTGAAGTCTCTGTATAAGGTTTTGTTCAAATTGTGCAGGGTTAGTATTAGCATGATACTTGGTAGCGCAACTCACCTATTGAACTCTTTCAATGCAGTGTCATGTATTATATGGTTCAGATGTTAGGAGAGACCTCCAACATATGCTGGAAGTAGATGATCTAGCGGTACTGAGTAATTCAAAACATCGTCCTCGCTGCATTATTGAGTTTATCTCTCAAAGTCTTCGACTGCTAAAGTTGGAGGAATCGAAAAGGAATATCTTGGTATGCTCCTTCTTGTAATTGTTAGCAGTTTAGTAATAGTTAGTGATTGTAGCTAACTGATATTATCTCATATTGATATCAGCTAGCTGACATTGTTTCACAAGAATTAGCAACATGCTGTTAATTTGAATGGGCATGAAATAGGACTCTGAATTCTTGTGTGATCATTGTGAGATATTACTGTGCCCTGCTTTAATTTGTCATTCCATTTCAAGTGTTTAAAATATGAACTTATGTGAAGTCTTGACCGCTATAATCAGAGTTAAACATAGATGTGCTACCTCAAAGCATCTTTGTTATTTAATGCGTAAGAAAAATTAGAAGTTATGGTACTTTTTGTTTTGTTTTGTTTTGTTTTTTGTTTTTTGTTTTTTGTTTTTTTGTTTTTTTGTTTAAGTAACTTTTTTGTGTTCATGCCAAGAACTTTGGCGTAGACTTTTGGGCACTGTCCAGTATATCTGTTTATCTAATGCTTCCCTTATTATAATACAGGAATCAAAGATCACTTGTTTCCATGAAGGAATTGGCATCTGTGAACAACTTATGGGTATTCCCATCCCACTATCATATACTCGGTTGACTTCAAGGTTTCTCATGCTCTGGCATTTAACGCTCCCTATAATACTTTGGGATGATTGCCATTGGATTGTGGTTCCTGCCACCTTTGTTAGTGCTGCCTCTTTGTTCTGCATTGAAGAAGTATGTTCTTCTCCTTATTTTGACTATTTGAACGCATGAAATTATTTTGTGCTATAATTTGCTCTGCCAGTAATTAAGAGAAATGGAACCTATTCCACATTTATCATCTTTTTCTTCCTCCTGCATATTCTTTCAGCAACTAATGTAGAAAGATAGATAAGAACAACTTTGACAATGACATATAATAAACGGAAGTAGCATAATGCACATCTTGTTAACATGCTAGCCGTAATGGTTGCAAAGGACTGATGCCGTGATGGATACTCAGAGAACAGTTGGAAAGTGTAGGATAAATATGATCTTTACGTCTTTAATTTGGTTATCAACTAAATGAATGGCATGTGTGACTTGTTTTTTTCCTTTCCTTGTACTAAACACTATGTTGTCCTGTTACTTTTTTAGTATTGTTCATTGATTTTAAATAACTAGTTAAAGCGAACTCTGTTGAGCTTGTGAAATGGCGATAGCATTCTATATTCATTCCTGATTAACCTTATTCAAATATGAATTTTATTTTTAAAAGATAAAATGTTGTCTCCCATTATGCGCCCTTCTCCTCAGTTATAACAGAGTGATTAATGGATGGATTCTTGAAATGCTCATCCATATTTTCTGGATCAGAGACTGATTAAAATTCCAACAATGTGCAAAATGTTTTTTGTAGGTTGGAGTTCTAATAGAGGAGCCATTTTCAATGCTTGCACTTGATGATCTCTGTACAAAGGCCCACAAAGACATTCAAGAAGCAATTGCGACTAAAAATTTGATTCACGCCCAGATTGCTGCAAAGCGAAACCGCCACTCAAAGGAGCATTCACCAAATGGCTGGCCTAACTCCTAGGTGAAAGGGAAACTTCACTATGATTATCTTCTCCAACTTCAGCTTCTTGTGAGCTGGCATTGTATATATATTATCTGCCAAGTTGATATGGGGAATGTGTTATATTGTGTAAATTCCTCATCATAATTGTGCTTATAGAAGTTTGACAATTTCTCTATTAATGGTCACAAAATTCGCCAAATTTGTGCTTTAGGCATGTATTCCGTTTATAAGTTGACTACATGCTTCATAATCTAGTTTGAGAGAAAGTCATTAATATAGGCCTTTTTCTCTATTTTGATTTATTTGACTGTCACTAGAAGTACGAACCAGATGTTCTTGTGTAGGTATTTGCTTTTTGAGGGCCTGGACATAAAATGTTCACAAAGCTCGATTTTATTAGATCTATATAGTATTTTTAGTGTCGTCTAAGTTCTTGCTTTATGCTATCTTTATTGCATTTACTTGGTAAAACAGCTATAAGTATTTGAAATATAAATTTTGGCATAGTCGCATTAGTATAAATCGATGAATTAACGCTATCGGTTGAAATTGGAAGCCCATAAGATTGAAGGATAAGTTTAGGGGCAACTATTAAGTATTTGAAATTAAGTTTTTTAATAATACACAGAACAAGATACTTTCAACTTTATCTAATTATGATTAAATTGTGATGGGATCAGAAATAGTATATATGTATATATATATTACAAATATTATCATGTAATTAAATAAATAATTTAAAAGAATAAAAATTCTCAATATTATTTCACTTAAAATGTCTATATATAAATAATTCTTTTACATATAAAATAAATTTACAATCTATTAAATTATAGTATTTATTTGTCATGTCTACACTTTCAAAAAGCTTACATTTGAAAAAAGAAAAAAACACAAAAAAACACAAAAATCATTTTTTATATATATTTATTATTAAGTCTTTCTATTGAGAGCTTGAGCTCTTAGCCCTCCATCACAAAATTCTTTATTATCATCTACTTACTAGCATTTTAGATCATCACTATCTAATGTTGTGAGTTGTGACCTTTCACACTTCATCTTTATCGACACTTTTTTTATTATTTTTAACTCTCATTTTCTCTTTCTCCCTCCTCTTCCTCTTTTTCTTTTTCTCTCCTTCCTAGCCTCTCAATCAATTCTGCTGCCCCTCTTAAACAGTTTCGGTGGCTTATTGAGAGAAGAACAAAATGGCTCTCTCTCTCTCTCTCTCAGCTGTTCTGGCATCTCTTTCTCTAATTTTTTTCATTATAAATCTTATCTAACCCATTGATTTTTCCTTCTTATCGTCTTCTCATTTAGTTTAACGGTGAAAAACCTTTCAAATGGATGAAATTGTGAGACTTAGAAGGCAAGGAAGAATTCAAAGGAGTGGAAGATGAGTAAATTTTCAAATCGTTTTCCCCGTTGACGCATCCAATTTTGGTCAGTTTGAAGGATCAGACGGATTGGAATCATAGCTATTCATGGACTAAACTAGTTCATCCAATTTTTTCAGCCATAATTTTTTTTATCTCAGCACTGTATATTTATTAAAAAAATTACTTAATATACATTTTAAAAAATCTAATAATAAACGATTAAATAATTTTATCAAAATTTTGTCCTAAAATTAAATTAATTTATATTCTTACAAGGGGAGCAAACCATGCTCACATCAAATCTGTTTTGTAGCAGGGCTGTGTCAGAAGAAAAATGAAAATTTGAGTTATATATTTTATTAAAAATATTTTTTATTAAACACCATTTCTAAAAATATTATTCATTTATATCCCATATTTGTACAAATCTTAATTTTTTTTAAAAAAATTATATTAAAAAACTCATGTGACATAAAATTTATAATAAAATATTTTAAAAATTAAAATTATTTTTAAAAATCATAATTATCACCAAATTTTAAGTAATTTATTATTGATAGTTAGTAGTAATTTTTTATTTTTCTTAATTCATTAAAAGAGGCTATATCAGATTTGGATATCTGGGTAAGAAGTTGGGGTCGCGATCCTCTGCACATAGGAAGCGTGCGCAGCGCCTGCGAATCTGCCAGAACGACGTCATTTCTCTGCGTTTTATTTAACAATTATGCAACCAATATAGACCGTCCAATCAAAGCCATCTGAGCCGTCCGTTCAAAATCCCATAAAACCATATTTTTCTACTCCAAAAGCACGTTCCAGCCTGCTGCATTTCCCCCCCCTCGTTCTTCTGTTCATTAGTGGCGGGAAAAGAAGCACGTTCTAACTATTGCATTTTCCCCCCTCATTTTGTTCATTAGTGGCAAGAAAAGAAGCTTTGTTTTAACCATCCAGTGCATGTTCCAAAAGGCATGATTTGAGGATTTTTTTTCCTGCAGTATTTTGTTTTAACCATCCAATGCATGTTCCAAAAGGCATGATTTGAGAATTGACAAAGGGATTGGGCAAAAAATCAAGAAGAAATTTATCAATTCGCGACTAAAAATAAAGCTCCAAGCTAAAGGGATTGGGCTACAAAAAGAGGACATGTAGATGATAAGAAGAAGGTGAAAATAAGATCAAACTAGGGAAATCCGAACCTGAGGTTTAGGGCTTCAATTCCATGGGACAATGGCTCTCTATCTCTCTTTCTCAGCGTCGCACGGGCTGAACTGAAGCAGAAGATGAAGAAAGGAATGAAGAAGGCTCTGTTGCATGCGAAATGGAGAAGGGCAGCGTTAACGGAGGAGTAGAAAAATATGGTTTTATGGGCTTTTGAACGGACGGCTCAGATGGCTTTGATTGGACGGTCTGGATTGGTTGCATGATTGTTAACTAAAACGCAGAGAAACAACGTTGTTCTGGCAGATTCACAGGCACTGCGCACGCTTCCTATGCGCAGAGGATCGCAATCCAAGAAGTTGGGGGGAATTGTGGGAAAGGGATATGTAGGGGTGGGGGGATCGTTGGGGTGTATGTATATTCCCCACAATTATATATATATGTATTATTGTATAATATAAAATATAATATATATAATATTATATTATATTATATATACAAAATATACAATATATAATATTTTTAATTAAAATTTAATTTTTTAAGTTTATTTGTATAAAATAATATTTTTATTTCATTAAAAATCTAATACTAAAAAAGTTATATAAACTTATTAGAATAATGATCAACTTAAAATAGTACTAAATCTTATTTGAAATAATATTATTAGACAACACCTCATTATTTTATTTTTAGTTATAACCTAAGCATCAACATCTTTCATTTTTTAAAATAAAAATAAGATTTTATTTTTTTATAAAAACTTAAAAAGATAAATTTATAATTTTGAATAGTAAAAATTATTTCAATAAATATTTTTTATTATTAATTTTTATTTATTTATTTACTATAATTCAGCCCTTTTAAACTTATTTGTAAAAAATAAGATTTTTAGTATTATTAAAAATTTATTACAAAGAAATAGGTTGAGAATAATAATAATAATAATAATAATAATAATAATAATAATAATAATAAGTTGACATATTATTAAAAACTAGCAATAACCCCCTGTAGATCCAGATCCAGGGGTTTTAAAAAAAAATGGATCCCACAAGAAGGAAAAAATACTTTTTTTAAAAAAGTATAGATGAACAATGTAACATAGTGTAATAAACAGTATAAAATAATAAATGAACAGTGTTAATGATGCGACGTTATAAACAGTAATTTTATGAATAGTGCTAAAATGAACAGTGACAATCGCAGTTTTTAATATATAAGAAGATCTAATACAAAAAAAGGCTAAGAAGATTTTTTTTTTGGCTTAAGATTTATAATAATACTAAAAATCTTATTTTGTACAAATAAGTTAAAAAGGATTCAATTATAGTAACTGAATAAATAAAAATTAATAATAAAAGATATTTATTGAAATAATTTTTTATTGTAAAGAAATTATAAATTTATTTTTTTAATTTTTTATGAAAATGTAAAATATTATTTTTATTTTAAAAAAAGAAGACATTGATGCTTGGATTATAGCTAAAAATAAAATAATAAGGTTTTGTCTAATAATATTATTTCAAATAAGATTTAGTAATATTTTCAGTTAATTTATTATTTTAAATAAGTTGAGATAGTTTTTTATCAAATTTTTAATAAAATAAAAATATTATTTTATACAAATAAATTAAAAAATAAATTTTAATTAAAAATATAATATATTTGTATATTTTTTATATATAATATAATATATATTATATTTTATATACATATATATTATATAATACACACACATATATATATATATTTTATATATATTATATAATAATACATACATATTAATAAATATACCCCACCCACCCCCCAACCCCATCCTCTACCTATCCCTTCGCCATAATTCCTGCCTACCTCTTCCCCATATTCTGAAATTTGACGCAACCTTTTCAATAAATTTAAAACAAAAAATTAAGGAGTGATTCCTACTTTTGTACAAATATGAGATATGAGCAAATAATATTTTTTAAAAATAATTTTTAATAAAAAGATCATTTTTTTAATAGATTATGTCTCAAAATTCCAGAAAATATCTTATTCTACTTAAAAAAAAAAGACAAAGCGCATACTTTGGATATTCTTTAGCCCAGACTTGAGCAATATTAATGTGGCATTGGTAGCGTTTTTTTTTTTTGGTGTCTTTTCTTTATAAAACATTCAAAACTACTGTGGGGTCTTTATCAACAGAATTAAAATTTTTTTATGAAAATTATTTAAAAAATTTCAAATGAAAAAATTAAAATTAAAATTATGTGAGAATAATTAAAAGAAGTATTATAATATTAAGGGGGGGGGGGGGAGTTCCTTGCCGGACACATTTTATATTCTTGAGAATATAAAATTTGAGATAGTTTTCATTAAATTACAATTAATATTTTTTATTTTAAAAATATTTTATTTTTTTAATATTTGATATATATTGTTATAAACTTCTTTTAGTGTTTATTTTCTATTAATAAAATTAAAATTTTTATACAAGATGCATTCTTTAAAAAAATAAGAAAATAAAATACACAGAATTCTTTAAATCTTGAATCATGTACAAATAACTCTTAATATTTAAAATTATAAAATGATTTTTTTAAACTTGAAATTATTTGTGAGTAATTTTATCCCATTAATAAATGTTATTTTATCAAGAGAAGCATGACATGTTAAGAAAATTATCTGCATATAACTTAAAATTTAAATATATATATGTGTACAAAAATAAAATTTGGAATCAATTTAAGTTGATGTGTCACTATTTCATTATAAATTAATAAATTCACTAACAAGGGGATAATCTACACACACAAAAAAAAGAGTTTTAAGAGTTTATGTTAAAATTTTGATGATTAGGGTTTAAAAATTTTATACATTTTAGTTAAAATAAAATCATTTAATTGTTTTTATTATCATATCAAAAAAATTATTATCTCATATTAGAGCTTAATTTTATAACTATGCAATTTTAATGAATAAGTATCATGTAAACATAAATACATCAAACCATGATCAAAATAAATAAATAAATAAATAAAATAAAGATACTTTTAAGAAGAAAAGGAGAAGAGTGCCTCTGGAATGACATAATTTGTGTAGAAAAGTAACTCAATTAACAGAATGTAAATGATGAAAAAGGGTTTCAATAATAGGAGGGGGAAATAATATTTTTGAAATAATAAAAATAATGTATAATTTAATCAAATCATTAAAAAAAATTAATGTGACTTACTCTCGACATCGAAGTGAAGGAAAGTTTTGCACTTTATATTCGATAATCATTATATTTAGAGGTAATCATTTATACTTTTATTATTAAATTTTTAATTAAAATATGATAAAAATATAATTTAATTAAAAAATTATATAATTGTTCACAAAAATTATATATTTATATTATGATATTATTAAAAAATTATATTTTTATCAAAAATTTTAATAATAAAAATATAAATAAATGTATATAAATTTTATCAGTATTAAGAAAGTTGAATAAAATTTATAAAAGAAAAGGCCATCAAATGGAATTTAGTTCGAGATGTTACAGTAATTCTAAAATTAAAAAATGAAAAACTTTTGATAACTTAAAGTCCTTAATTCTGAATTTTCTTTTTTGGGTTACAAATTGAGTCTGGATCAGCTTGTGTGGAAGAGAAGAAACTTTGAGGTCCCGTTTGGTAGGCGAGAGAGAGCATTTATGGAATGGGAATGAGAAATGAAATGGGAATGAGAAATGAAATGGGAATGAAAAGGAATCTTGTACCCTATAAGTATGTTTGGTATGATGGAAACAAAAAAATAAATATTTTTATTTTTTTATATTTAAAATGGGATGAAAGAGAAATCGAAAGGTCAAAATATTCTTAATTATTTTTTATTATTAATAATTATAAAATATAATAAAATAATTATTTTTAATTATCAATAAAAATAAAAAAATAAAAAAAATAATTATTTTTTATTTTTGATAATAATAAAATAATAAATTTTAATTTCAAAAAATTAATTTTAATTATCTTTACCATTAAAAATTAAAATATACAAAGTTAAAAGGTTCAAAAATTTACTTTCATCCAAGATAGAATATCACAAATATAAAAGTTTACCTTCTCCCATATTTGAGGGTTTGGGAAAAAGATTATCCTGCGTACCAAACGTGCTGTCTCCCATTGCCTTTTCCATTCCAGGAGTGGTCTTTCCTGCCTACCTGCCCTGAAAGTTAAATTGTCTCCGCTAATCACCACTGGATATTGCACCAAAGCCAACTCTCCGTTGAATTCCTGATTCTGTGCAGGTTTGTTTCTCCTCATCTCTGTAACTCCCGGCCCAGAAAATTTTTCTTTTTCTTTTTCTTTTTCGATTGATTCGTTTGATCTTCGATTTAGAACTCCCAGATTGTTCTGCATTTGCTAGGAACCTGGAAAATTTTGCAGTCATTATTTTATTTTCCTCTGTTTTGGATTTTTACTGCTATAGATAAGGGGGTTATATGATCGATCATTTTATGGGAAATTACGGGGAAGTTATGTGGGAAAGGTGTGTTTTTCCCGTTTCTGCTGAAATGGGCTGCTAGTTGTATAGATTTGGTTTTTCTCCCTTACATCCTCGCTGTCGTTCTAATTATTTGTATATCAGGGGAACTTAGGGCTTGATCCTTTAAAAAAAAAAATTCCTGTTTGGGACCGTGCACTATTGTGTACAGATGAGATTCGTTTGATTTGCTTGATTGTGTACACCCTTCTTCCTCAGTGGATAGCAGAGTTTTGACTTTAAATTCCTTTGGAGTTTATTGCTCTAAATCCTCTTGTCATTTCCTTACTCGTTATCCAAATAGGGACAAAATTTCTTCTAATCGAAGGCCCCTATTGATGTGGAGTCTTTCATTTGGATTTGCATCATTCTTAAGGATTAATTCCAAATGATTTGTTTGCGGACCACACAAAGCAATTTTTTCGAATGTGTGTGCTATATGCTTTTCTGATTCTGAAACTTGTAGACATGTACTTTGCACTGCACAGCTGTTAGATATATATGGAGGAGGCTTTTTGGTACTTTTGGTAAATGCTGGGTTTATTCACTTAGTTTGGAGTTTGGACTTTAGAACACTTTCTGATATGTCATTGCAGAGGATTTAGGAGGAGTAAAAAGGGCAAGGGGATTTTGTCATGTGCTATGTATGCCGGCAAGACCTTCTCAGTTGGTCTGTCATCCTTGTTTTTCCTGTTTTTTGTTTCTTTTTTTTTTTAAAGGAGGGTATCTTATGCTAATTTCTTCTTTTACTTAAAAAATGAAAATAAATTCTGGTAAGCTTTGAAGTGTCTTAGTCTTATTTTATGTTGATATGTGAGCTGAAACTAACTTTGCTGTTATTTAATGTAAATTATTTTATAATCGATCCTAAGTCCGGAAAAAAAAAAAGAGGGTTATATTAGGTAGTTGATTGCCAAGGTAAAATTTTGTCGAATCTTTATAACATGAATCAACGATATAGTAGAGTTAATACTAGGTTGTTGCTTGAAAGCAACGCACTGTATAGTTTGAGTATAGTGTTAAATAAGTAAGAGTCGTTGTTTCGACGCTTGGGTGTAGTGAAAAATAAGTAAGGATTTTCACATTTTTGTGAACGAATATGGATAAAGAAATTAGTTTACGAAAGTAAGATTCGTTTTAGAACTTAGAATATAAGTACACTTATAGGTAAATTAATAGAAATAGTAGATACCATAATTAAAAGGAGGATTAATTTTATGTACTTACAAGAAACTAAATGGGTACGAGAAAAAGCGAAAGAATTAGATACCTCAGGTTTCAAGCTGTGGTATACTGGTAAGACTAAATTTAGAAATGGGTTAAGTATTATTGTGGATAAGTATTGGAAAAATGTCGTGGTAGATATAAAAAAAATTAAGAGACAGAATTGTAGTGTTAAAATTTATAGTGGAAAGAGAAACTTTTAATATCATTAGTGCTTACTGAAGCTGATTGATTAGGAAAACAGAAAGCTTATTTTGCTCTTTTATTTTAGGGTTTAAATAGGCAACAGGCCTGCCTATCATAGCCGATAATTAAGGAAGGAAAGTAGGGATAATGATAAGCATAATCTAATCTGATTAAAGAGATAAACTAACTAAAACAAAAAGATACTGAATCTGTCAAATAAAAATAAGATAGGAACAAAATCCCTATAAAATAACATCGATTTCCAACACTCCCCCTCAAGCTGGGAAGTATATGTTGACCATTCTTAGCTTGCCACATAGCTCATCAAATTTCTGTCTAGGCAATGTGCCTTTGTAAATAGATCAGCCACTTGAGAATTGGTAGGAACATAAGAGACTTCCACTTGTCTTGAATCAATTTTCTCCTTAATAAAATGTCGGTCAATTTCCACATGCTTTGTTCTATCATGATGTATAGGATTTTTAACAATCCCAATAGTTGCCATATTATCACAGAACAACTTCAAGGGGCCTTTTATACTAATTTTAAGTTCTTTGAGTAACCTGTCGAGCCAAATACCTTCACATATTCCCAAGGCTAAGGCTTGAAATTCTGCTTCAGCATTGCTACGTGCAACCACAGGCTGCTTCTTGTTGCGCCATGTGACCAAATTCCCCCACACATAAGTGCAATAACCTGTAGTTGAGCGCCTATCAGTGATAGAACCTGCCCAATCAGCATCTGAATACATTTGTACTCCTCTATCTTCACATTTCTTAAAAAATAGACCCTTACCAGGAGTAAACTTCAAGTATTTTAAAATTCTATACACTACTTCTAAGTGTTCTTCACTGGGGTTGTTCATGTGTTGACTCACTACACTTATTGGGAAGGCAATGTCGGGTCTGGTGTTAGAGAGGTAGATCAATTTACCTACTAACTTCTAATATCTTTCCTTACTCACAGGATTTCCTTGTTCTCTCCAACTCGCCTTGTAGCCCCCTTCCATAGGTGTATCTGAAGGCTTACACCCTAGGTAACCTGTTTCTCTTAGAAGATCCAAGGTATACTTCCTCTGTGACACTGCTATTCCTCCTTTTGATCGGGCTACCTCCATGCCCAAAAAATACTTTAGTCTTCCCAAGTCTTTTACTTCAAATTCAGAAGCGAGAAGCTCTTTAAGATTCACTATCTTCTCTGTATTGTCCCCTGTGATGAATATATCATCTACATAGACGATTAGTATTGTAATTCTACCACTAGAGGCATGCTTAACAAAGAGTGTATGGTCTGTTTGGCATTGACTATATCCAGCAACTTTTACTACTTTTGTGAACCTATCAAACGAAGCTCGTGGTGACTGTTTGAGCCCATATAGAGACTTATATAATTTGCAGACTCTGCCTTTAGTTTCTTGTGTGCTAAAGCTGGGAGGAACATCCATATATACTTCTTTTAAATCTCCATTCAAAAAAGCATTTTTGACATCTAATTGAAATAATGGCCAATCAAGATTTGCAGCAAGTAATAGAAGAACTTTAATTGTATTAAATTTTGCCACTGGTGCAAAGGTTTCCTGAAAATCTATTCCTTGTGTTTGTGTAAACCCTTTAGCTACTAAACGGGCCTTGTATCTATTAATACTACCATCAGAATTATATTTAATAGTGAACACCCACTTACATCCCACAGTGGATTTACCTTTTGGTAGCTCAGTTATTTTCCAAATATTATTTTTCTTCAAAGCCGTCATTTCCTCCATAATTGCAGCCTTCCATTCAGGAATTTCTGGTGCTTCATAAACATCTTTTGGTAATTTTTCTTCTAAATTGTTAGCAACAAAGACTTGCATATTTGGTGATAGACGCTCATAGGAAATAAAATTACCAATTGGATGTTTTGTACATGTTCTCTTCCCTTTCTTTAATGCAATCGACCAGCCTAAGTCATCCACCACCGGTTCAGAATCTGAGGTAGGTTCGGACAATTGACAATGCTGTGAAGGTTCTGGATTCACATGGTCATCATGCTGTTCCTGATTTCCTGTAGCAACATCATCATTCTGATTATTCTGGACACATTCTGGTTCTCTTGTAGGGTCAATTTCAGGTTCCAAGAGTGTAGGAGAGGTGTAGGTATTCGGCTGTGGAATTGTGTTTGTGTTTGTAGAGGTAGATGAATGATTTTGTTATGAATTATAAAACATCCATTCTTGTTCTTGTGCAGTCTGAATTTCCCCTGAATGGAGGTTCTGGGAAAGAAAGGTTGGTCTTTATAAAAGGTGACATCTCTTGAGACATAGCACTTATGAGTTGCAGGATTATAACACTTATAACCCTTTTGAGTTTGAGAATATCCCAGGAATAGACATTTGATAGCTTTAGGATCAAGCTTACCCCCCTGATAATTATGTACAAATGTGGTACACCCGAAGACCTTTAAGGGTAGATTTACCTTAAGTTGATTATTAAGGTAGGTTTCAAGGAAAACCTGTTGAGGGGTTTGGTAGTGGAGTGTTCTGTTGATTAAGTGGGTTGCAGTGAGGATAGCTTCACCCCAATAATGGTTAGGAACATTTGAAGTAATTAAGAGGGACCTAGCCATTTCTAAAAGGTGTCTATTTTTTCTTTCCAGAATGCCATCTTGTTGTGGCGTATAAGGGCAAGAACTTTGGTGAATGATTCCATGTTGTGAGAGATAATTTTTTAGGGTAGAGCAAAAGTATTCTTTTGCATTGTCAGAGTGCAAAATCTGTATTTTAGTTTGAAATTGGGTTTTGACAATGGAGTGAAATTTTTGAAAAATATGTGGTACCTCTGATTTTTCTTTGAGAAGGTATACCCAGGTGAGACGTGTATCTATAAAGGTTATAAACCAGCGGGCTCCATTTATATTTTTCACTTTTGAGGGTCCCCACACATCACTATGAATAATGGAGAAAGGTCTTGTAGGCTTGTGGTTGCGGGAAGGGTATGAGTTTCGAGTATGCTTTGCAAGAGGACAAATTTCACAAAAAAACTGAGAGAGATCTTTATTTGAAAACTCAGGGTACATCCTTTTTAGATAATCAACATTCATGTGTCCAGAACGAAAATGCAAAAGTTTAAATTCATCAATGACAGATTTTGTAGTTGTTGCACATGCATTTATTCCCTTCTTCTTCTTGAGGTAATATAATCCATCCATTTCTTCACACTTGCCAATCATCCTCCCCGTCCTCAAATCCTGAAAAACACAGAAAGCCTCCACAAATTGAGCCATACAATTGCTATATTTAGTCAATTTATGCACTGATATTAAATTGCATGCTAGTTTAGGCACATAGAGCACATTTGTTAATGTCAGTGTAGCAGAGATAGTGACAGTTCCCACATAGGTAACCTTGACAAAGGATCCATCAGTAATTTTTACCATTAAATTGTCTGTGCAAGGAGTAATATTTGCTAATTTTGAGATATCACCTGTCATGTGATTTGAGGCGTCAGAGTCTACAATCCAAGAATTGGAATCCATTTTCATAATACTAAGAGCCACCGACATTTTACCTGATTGGACTACAAAACTAGTTCCAACTTGTGGTGTTTGGCTTTTCTCCTGTTCATTAATCATCTTTTGTAGTTTCTCGAGCTGTGCTTTAATTTGATTCATGTTAGGCTCAGTACTTTCATCACTACTGGCCATGTTTGCTCTTCCTTGCTTTGGTTTGAAATTGTTGGGTTTACCATGAAGTTTCCAGCACCCTTCTCGATTGTGTCCAGCCTTGTTGCAGTGGTCACACCAAGGCCGTCCACCTCTTCTTTGTCTATTGTCACTAGCAAAGCGTGCTGCCATAGCAGAGCTCTCTATACTAGGGACTAATTGTCCTCCACTACTCAACTTTTTTCTGCTTTCTGCTCTTTTTACAGTTGAGAAGGCTTCTCTTACTGAGGGCAAGAACTGACCACCCAATAATTTGCTTCTTACTTCTTCAAATTCAGGATTGAGTCCAGTGAGGAATTTGTAGACTCGTTCGGCTTCGATAATCTTTTGATAATATTGGGCATCTTGAGGGCATGACCAGCTATGGACCTCATAAAGATCCAATTGCTGCTACAAATTTGTCAGCGTGTTATAATATACTGTAACACTTGATGTTCCCTGCTTTAGGTCGTGCAGCTTCCCTTTGATTTCATATAGTACAGCCGTGTTTGAGATTGAGGTGTAAAGATCTCGTGCTACTTCCCAGATATCTTTGGCCGTCTTGTATAGAACGAACCCTCTTCCAATCTCGAGAGTCATGGAGTTTACTAACCAAGACATTACTTGGTTATTTTCGACAACCCAAGAAGGAAATTTAGAATCATCAGGTTTGGGAGGTAGCGACTTTTCATTGATATAATCTTCCTTTCCTCTTCCTCGTATAAACATGAGAAAACTTTGTGACCATTGGAGATAATTATCTCCATCGAGTTTGTGACAAGTGATCATAAGGGATGAGAGATCATTTGTAGGGTTTTGGGAGGTCGGCAAAGGTGTATTAGAACCACCATGAGTTTCAGTGGCCAATGCATGATATCTGCCAAACTGAATAAGGGGATTTTGATCGCTCATGGCTCTGATACCATGAAGCTGATTGATTAGGAAAACAGAAAGCTTATTTTGCTCTTTTATTTTAGGGTTTAAATAGGCAACAGGCCTGTCTATCATAGCTGATAATTAAGGAGGGAAAGTAGGGATAATGATAAGCATAATCTAATCTGATTAAAGAGATAAACTAACTAAAACAGAAAGATACTGAATCTGTCAAATAAAAATAAGATAGGAACAAAATCCCTATAAAATAGCGTCGATTTCCAACACTTACACATCACAGGTAAGGTTAAAAAGAGTATTATAAGATAAAGTTTGGGATGACTTAGAAAGTCTAGCTCAGGGAATACCTTCAGGGGAAAAGATTCTTATAGGAAGGGATCTTAATAATCATGTGGAGAGAGTATCTACAGGCTATGAGGGTTTGCATAGGAGATGTGGTTTAAGAGAAACAAATGTAGAGGATAAAACTATTCTAGTTTTTTTATTAACTTTTGATTTTACTCTAACTAAACTTGTTTTAAGAAGCGTGAAAAACATCTTATCACGTACAAAAGTGGGGGAACATGCTCTCAAATTGATTTCTTTCTAATTAAGAAAGTGGACAGAAAGTTTTGCATAGATTGCAAAGTTATATCTGAAAAGAATTTGACTGCACAACATAGGGTCTTAATGATGGATGTTCAAATTAAGAGAGTAAAGAGCAAAGGCCAAGAGAGAAGGTCAAGGATAAAGTGGTGACAATTGAAAGACGATAAAGAAAAGAGTTTGCAAAAAAGGATGTTGGAGGAAGGATCATGGGAGGCGCAAGGAAGTGCTAATGATATATAGGATGAGATGGCTAAAAAGATTAGAAAGATTGCAAAAGTGATATTAGAGGAATCAAAAGGTTTTGGACCTAGGGATAAATAATCTTGATGGTGAGATGTAAGCGTGCAAAATAAGGTTAAAGTTATGGAAATGTTATAAAACATAATTTTTGTGTAAAAGTGAGGAAAATTAAAAAATATATATAAAGTAGCTAAAAAAGACACTAAAAAAGCAGTGAACAAAGCGAGAGTTAAGATATTTGATGGGTTATATCAATTCTTAGGTACTAAAGATGGGGAAAACAATATTTATAAGCTTGCTAAAAGTAAAAAAAGAAAGACAAAAGACGTAGACCACGTGAGATGCATTAATGATTAAGAAATGAGAGTCCTTGTCACATAGCAGGATATTAAGAAAAAGGTGGAACTGCTATTTTCATAAACTATTTAATGAAGGCTACGGGATCTCATGGTACTCAGATGAGCTAGACACCATAGAGAATGATCAAAATTATGCCTTTTATCATAGAATTCGAGAGTCGGAGGCAAATGAAACTTTAAAGAGGATAAAGAATGGCATAGCAGTAAGACCAAATAATATACCTATTGAAGTGTGTGGAAGGGATTAGGAATAAAAAGTATAAATTGGCTCACAAAGTTATTTAATAAGATTATGAAATCCAAAAGAATGCCAGACAAGTAGAGAAGAAATGTTTTAATTCTCATTTATAAAAATAAAATGGATATACAAAACTGTGCAAATTATAGAGGAATTAAACTTATAAGTCATACTATGAAATTATGGGAGAGGGTTATTGAGTGGAGATTAAAAATTAAAACAAAAGATTCAAGTTATAAAAAATCAATTTGCTTCTATTTCTAATAGGTCGACTATGGAAGCGATATACTTGTTGCAACGATTGATAGAGAAATATCGAACAAATAAAAAAACTTGTATATGGTGTTTATCAATTTAGAAAAGGCATATCATAAGGTGCCAATAGATGTTTTGTAAAAATTTTTGTAGAAAAAGAGTCCTTATTGCTTATATTCGAGCAATTCAGAATATATATGATGAAATTACAACTAGTGTGAGAACACAGTGGATCCACTGAAAATTTTTTGATAACTATTGATCTACATCAGAGGTCAACTTTGAGTCCCTATCTTTTTACTTTAGTTTTATATGTACTTATTGAATATATCCAAGAGCCAATGTCACAGTGCATACTCTTTGTAAATAATATAGTCCTAGTTGGGAAGTCGAGAGAGAAAATAAATGAGAAGTTAGAGATGTGGAAATTAGCTTTAGAAGTACATGGATTTCGTTTAAGTAGAAGTAAAATAGAATATATGAAATGTAAGTTTAGCAAGAGGCGCACTAATTCTAGCATAAAAGTGAAAATCGAAGAACACACCATACTACAAGTCACTCGATTTTAGTATCTTAGGTCCATCATACAACAGGACGAAGAAATAGCGGGAGATGTAAACCATAGGATTCAAGCAGGGTGGATGAAATGGAGGAATGTTTCGAGTGTTATGACAAATAGAAGAGTATCGCTTAAACTTAAGGATAAATTTTATTGCACAATTATAAAGCTGACAATATTGTATAGGACTGAATATTGGGCAATAAAAAGCTAACAGGAGAATAAGTTTAATGTCGTAGAGATGAGAATGTTGTGTTGGATGAGTGGAAATACCAAACAAGATAGAATTAGAAATGAATACATTAGAGAGAAAGTTAAGATTGCACCTATTATGGAAAAGATGGTAAAATCGCGTCTTAAATTGTTTGGACATGTGTGGAGAAGACTTATAGAAGTCCAATGAGGAGGATAGATCAGATGGAGAATAGTCTAATAATTAAAGATAGAGGGAGATCACGAAAAAGTAAAGGCGAAATTATTAAGTAAGATTTAGACTTAAATAGTTTATCTAAAAACATAATTTATAATAGAACTTTATGGGGTTGTTTGATTCATATAGCTGACCCCACTTAGTGGGAAAAGGCCTATTGTTGTTGTTATTGTATGTGGGCTGAAACTATTCTTATGAGGCATTTTTTACAAAGTTGAAGGAGATCATGAATATTTGGCTAACATTTTTGGGAGAGGAACCATGCTGTGACTGGAACTCTGATTTGTCATTCTTGATGTACCCACTTTTTTGGACATGTTTTTATTCAATCTGAATCTCTTAAGTAGACGAATTAGGCTTGTATCTGCTTGCCCAAGGACTTGACGCTTGGCGTTTATTAGAAGTATAGGCAGGAAACAAATGGAGAAGAATAAAATAGAGCAGGAATGGAGATTTATTTCCTGAGATATATTTGGATTGTAAATTTAAAAACTAAAGCAGAAAGATTATTGGTATAAAGAATGCAAGGGAAGGAAATATAGAATTTTGTTATGTTACTTTATAACACTAGTCATTATTTATTATAACTAATTATGATGCTAATTTCACACATTCTGCTACTGATATAAAGGAAACAAAGTATGTTCATACTTTGTTGTTCGGTGAACCTTCAGAAGAACACTATCTGAGAAACTAGAGGGTCTCTTTTCCCTTGTTCTCTCTTTTTCAACCATCCAACTCCTGTTGACATGAACCAGCCTTACAGGAAACTGTATCATCATCATGTTTAGAGAAGGATAGTAGATGGGCCTTTCTTACAAAGTAAAGGATGCAATTTAAGATTCAAGTCCTCAAAAATTTAAAATTAAATTATTGTTTTCTGATAGAGGAGCAAGTAAACTTGTTATTTGGCATGGCCTTACTGTTACTTTTCTTTAATTTTTAGGTCTTTTACACAAAGTTGCAATGGAACATCTAGATGGTGGAACAGAATCATCAAATAATGGGAATGAAGTACAAGTGACTACTTGTCAACTTATTTGTGGCCTTCCAGATGATATTTCTCTTTTCTGCCTGGCAAGAGTTCCTAGGAAGTATCATTCAGTCCTGAAGTGTGTTTCAAAGCGATGGAGGGACTTAGTTTGCAGTGAAGAGTGGCA
Source organism: Erythrophleum ivorense (assembly GCA_026724425.1). Lineage (NCBI taxonomy): Eukaryota > Viridiplantae > Streptophyta > Magnoliopsida > Fabales > Fabaceae > Erythrophleum > Erythrophleum ivorense. The sequence goes on along the minus strand of JAIUCV010000036.1, from coordinate 1,085,333 downwards.
TTCTTATCGTCGAAGGCATAAACTAGGTGAGACCTGGATCTATGCTTTATGCAGGGATAGGTTTGATGAAATTAGCTGTTATGTTTTGGATCCTACCTCATCAAGAAGATGCTGGAAGCTCATGCAAGAGCTACCACCTCGTATATTAAAAAGAAAAGGAATGAGTTTTGAAGTTTTTGGGAAGAAGCTATTTTTGTTGGGTGGCTGTGGCTGGTCTGAAGATGCTACTAGTGAGGTCTATACATTTGATGCTTCCTCGAACTCTTGGGTTGAAGCTGCCCCTTTGTCAACTGCAAGGTAAAACTCCTAATGTTAAAAAAATTAAGAAAGTCAATGTTCTGAGGAAAAGAGAAATACAACTGGTAATCTCATTCTGTTAGGATTTTTGGAATAGTTTTTAGGTGGAGAACATCTCTGTTTCTTGAGCTGATGGGATTTCTGAACTTAGGCATTTTCAGTAAATCTTCTGAGTATAATTTAGGCCTGCATTGCTAAAAATATTAGGTGATAGACTTGCAATTTTTTAATTAAAAAAGGCCTGTAGATTATACTGGTAGACCTGACTACAGCACCTTTTTCTGGAAACTAGATTGTGGGAAAAAAATTATCAAAATGAGATCTTAATATGATCACCAATTATATTTTTTTTAAATGAGTTTTTTGAACTATCCTTGTATTTTTACTGTAAATACATAACAGATTTAGTTTCTGAAATACTATTTGTGCTTATCAATTCAAAACTGAATGATAAAATAAATGAAGTCTCAATCTGCAATGTACCCAAGTTTGCCCTCTAACGCAGTATGAGAGGATAAAATTATTGTTTATTTTATCTTTTTATGATGTAATTAAATTGAGATTAGGGTTTCATTTGACAAATTGATGTAATATAAGACTTGATTGTCAATTAAACAGGATAATCAATAATGTGTTTGGCTCTAAAGATATGTTTCCCATGATATTAACTTAGTAGGATTAGGATTTTAGTATTCATATTTGAATTGCATACTTGTTTAAGTTGCCTATGAAAGAGACATTGTCAGTCTTGGAAGATCACCCTGATTATTATGATGGTTGAGCGAATACTTTCATGAGTTCTAGTTATTGGTTCATTATTTTCCTTTGTATTTGGTTCCCGTCCAACATAACCCTAACTTTAATTGTATACAAAATTGCAAAATAGTTTATCACGACAGCTTCTAGCGTTCCATGAGATATAAGAATGATGGCATTGAATATTATAGAGTATTTTGCAGGATCTTTCACAAACTGATGTATATGACTTTGCTAAGTAACCTTAAGGATTCATTGTTAATTCATCAATACTTGGTGTTTAATGACTGACCTGTCTGACATTGTTAAGATTTTCCCTCTCTTGCTAGAATAGTACTATCTTCATTTTGGAAGTAAACTATTCTTTCTTTTTTCATTTCTGACCCTGATTTCTGCATGCCATTTGGTGAGGCCTAGAGGGCTGTGGAAGTCTCCTTGTGTTTAACCAATTAATCAAGAACTACTTTCCATACTAGGCTCTGATAAATTTGTGCTCAGAATGATCTACTATCATTGCATTTCTCATTGACTGTCTGCACCTGCAAGCTATTTTGTATACATCTTCATCTTTCTTATCTTTAGCCCTACTGAAATGTAGAAAATTACTACATTTTTAAACCTTTTCAGGTGCTACTTTGCTTGTGAAGTTTTGGATGACAAAATATACGCTATCGGTGGTTTAGGTTCAAACTCAAGTGATCCTCATTCTTGGGATGCTTATGACCCCTGTACAAACAGTTGGAAATCTCACAAGGACTCTAACATTGTTCCTGAAATTGAAGATTCAGTAGTCATGGACGGTAAAATATACATCCGATGTGGTACATCTCCTGTAACTTCTCATGTATATGCCGTTGTATACGATCCATCAAGTGGCACTTGGCAGCATGCAGATGCTGACATGGTTTCGGGTTGGCGAGGTCCAGCAGTTGTCGTTGATGGGGTGCTTTATGTATTGGATCAGAGTTCAGGAACTAGGTTGATGATGTGGCAGAAGGAGAGACGCCAGTGGATGCCAGTTGGGAAGCTGTCACCATTGCTTACAAGACCACCTTGCCAACTTGTTGCTGTTGGCAAGAGCATTTTTGTTGTTGGAAAGGGGCTGAGCACAGTTGTTGTCGATGTTCGTGATGTAGGGAATATGGGAAGGGTGATGGTGGGTTCTTCTATACCCAAATTGATTTCTTCTGATGATGATGTACTTAGTTGTAAATGCTTAGCGATCTGAAGAATAAGTTCTTTTTAATGTGTATTCTTGTGTTAAAGACACATGTATTGATGTTGCAGAGTCTCCTCTTAATGTATCTTGTTACATTGTAACCTGAGTTCTCTTTAAAACATTTGTCTTGTGCCGTATTTGTATAACAACCATGTCTATTTAATTTAATGTGCATATTCTTCAGGATCAGCGATTTTTCATCCTCTATATTATCATTTGACCTTGCAATCTGCCAGGCTTCATTGATTTGCTCTAAAATGGTAAAATCAGAGAGCAATACATTATCAATCCCCATGTAATTCAACATAAAGTTTTGAATGTTATTCTTTAGTAAAAATATAACATTTAAAAAACTTTTAAAAAAGTTAAATCATGTAATATTTAATTGTAAAAAATATTCATATCATATTTAATCAAAGAACTTGATAATAAGTATCTAAAAATTTACACTTAAAGTTTGATCTTAGTCAAACGGTATTTTGTATCTATGAGCCACATCACCAACTTTATAATTTAATCAGGTTTTGCAATTCTTTTTTTGAGATTAATTTTGATTCCCACTATAATTCAAATTTCAAACCTTGAAGACAATTTTAACAGCACTGAGCCAATGGTAGGTTTGGTAAAACTGAGTAATTATCTTTGATATGGATTTTCATAGCTAGGAAGAGGTGAAAGTTATCTTAAGGAATTACTTTTCAGTCTTTTCAGAAGAGTGTGAGAAATGACAACACATTTTACAATTGAAACAAAGCTTTCTTAATTCTCCAAATCCAATAGTGGAGGCAAATGAGCCAATCTCATTTTCTTCAAATCTGAACCCGTAGCTTCATTGAACAAATCCAAGTTGGACAATGTCGGAATACATGTCTTCTTCCTTCATGTTGATAGTTAAATATGTAAAGTATGATACATTATGCTCATTTAATCTTGTTCCTTTTAAATGCTGGATGTATGGTTACATTGTATGAATCTAACTTCTCTATTCTCGCAATACAGTCTTTCATCCTCTTCAAAACAACTGGCATGACAGAGGCATTGCTTGAGATCTTTTCTTTCAACAATTGCACTTTCTTGGCAGTTTCTGGATCCTCCAATTTAATTAATTTTTTCCTAATCAAAATGTCTTGTTCTGATGCACCTGTACAACGCAGACCAAATCAACATGCATAGTGCAGAATGAAATATAACAACATATAAGAAACCTTGTAAGAATTTAAAGATATAACTGTGGTTATATAAGCAAGTGTATATACACGAGTGTGTATATACACATGAATTTGTGCACTAGGCTACTGTCGAGAATCTATCCCGATATGAAAAAGTCACTTTTCCCCCTTAGTATAATTAGTGCTCTAACATTGAAACACACTAATATGTATTAAACACCAAATTGCAAGAGGATCATTTCTGGTACTGATAGTCCTACTACTATCTAAAAGGTGTCTGCTCGCCCACCGTGTGCTATAACTTAACACCACCAAAGCCGCTAAGGCAAGTGGCAATCACCACTCCTTCACCACTAAACAGAAACTCTTCTGCCACCACTTGATGAACATCTAAGTATCCTATTCCTTCCATGTGCTATAGTACGTTGAGAATGCCAGCTTCCCTTGTCAAATATTGTAGTCTAATCATGCATATAGCTGATTAGCCACAGGAGGAGAAATACAATATATTTGCCTCCAAATTTTTTTGTTCTACCATAATAAGAAAAAGGGTTAAAATAGATTTCTACTTCCATGGTCAGCATTTACATTAATGAATCAAGCACTCGTCAAATGCATATAGCAGTTTCAATAAGGCATCCTCATTTTGCTCGGTATTAGACAAATAACATTGACTAATTTCTGCTGAGTATGAGATTACCTATCTGTTTCCTACCACTATTGCGACAAAGAGACAATTTTTTAGTACAACCCTGATGTCAACTTCTTAATCTTTCCCTCCTCTCTTCCATTTATTTTAAATCGCCAATGGGTATCGACATGTTACAAGCAACATTGTAAATTAGCATGTCCTATGGTCAGTGAGCACTAAGCATTCACCTGAGGAGTATTCATACTTCAAAAATAGAGCCGTATTATGTACAATATTTATTAGATATGACACACATTACAAATTACATTTAAACATGACATCTTTTGTCATATTAAGAATCTCTATTGTGTCGCGTATTCTTATTGATATCCGTACTCTTAGATATTCCCTCATCTTTCTGCACAGAGTAATGGGTTTCAACTAATTTTCCAAAAAAGGAATTAAAAAAAAAAGGTTTCAACCAACATATATTGGCTCAATTTTGCGGCTCCCTGATTTTTTTTTTTGGGTTAAAAAAAATGATTTATACAGTACTGGACCCAACCCCTTCTCCCTCACGTCAGTACTAGACCCGAGAAAGCAATTCTTACCAAATCCTAAGCTATACATTTTTTATTTGGGTCTACACTAATATCAATGTTTCAACAATTCCCTATCTCATTTCCCCCAAGAACGAAATCCAAATTTTGTTCCCGCCTTCTTTCCCTCCACTGCGAATTAATAATCCACCCAGAAATCTCCTAACCAAAAATTCCGAAACCCTAAATCTACCAACTCAAAAACAGGCAACGGAGTTCAAACCCCTGTCAGAGTCAAAATAACCAGAACGCAAATAATAATAATAATAATAATAATAATAAAACAGAAACCTTAAAAACGCACCTGAGTTGGGAACTTCAGAGTTGCATGTATTTGAGAGTTCCGGAACAAGGGGTCTCTGGGCAGCAAGAACCGAGGCGAGTGTGCTCTTAAGCTGATCGGGAAGAGTTGACCGGCGTTCCATAATCTCCTGCGCCATTTGCTTCACATCAGACTCCAAGTTCTCCAATCCTTTGGGGAAAGGATCTCGGGGTCCACCTTCGGATCTCGGAGCATCTTCATGGGAAATCCCCGGCTTTTTTGGTAGCTGCTTCAGAGCCATGGTGGGATTTGAAGGTGGTGGGACACAATGGGAGTGCGAGAGAGGAGGATAATTTTGTTAATGCGTTGAAGAATATAAGGGAAGATGAGTTTTGCTGTTTCCAGTTTCTTCTGTGTTTTTGATTTTGTATTATCAAGTTTTGAAGGTTGAGAGGAATTTAAATTTGAAAATTCAAAATAGGTGGTCAGCTCTAGATCCCATCATATTACTAAAAATTTAACGGTTAAATTGCTTTCTGTTCCCCATAGTTTCTTTTTTTTTTTTCTTATTTAGTTTTTATTTTAATCTTGTAAGTGGATCCCCGTAATTTTGAAAAAAATTAATTTAATCTCTATTATTAGAACATTATATCATTAAATTCTACTAATATAACTAATTATGTGAGATATTTTGACATTTTAATAAAAGAATATATCTAATCTAAGTTACTTAATATAGATAGTATCATATGTAAGTAGATTATATTTCATGGAATTATTTTATAAGTACGAATTATTCATGTATAAAGTGTTTAGAAAGGTTTTTGATTGATCATAATAGTATAATTTAATAATATATTAATGAAAAATTAATAGTAAGAACCAAGTTAAAATACTTTAAAACTATAAAATCATATTTTAAACTTTTAAATTATTAGGGTCTAATTGTAAACTTTTAAATTATAAAGATCAAATTAAAAATAAAAAAAATTATAAGGACCATTAAGATAATTTATCCAAAGTTAAATTACAAAGTAAACCAAGAAAAATTAGTATCTTAAAGTAAACCAAGTCTAGTTATACTTACAATTCTCATATCAATTAAATGACTTACAAACATCTATCATTTTTAACTTGAACTAAAAAATTAGTGCATGCAAATAATGTTATATTGTGATTGGTGTTTTTCTATTTTTTAAAAATAAAATTTACAATTTCTTATCTAAATTCTTACACACCCAACTACTCGAGCTAACTTCAAATTGTAATATTTCTCTTTTTAACTCTTCCTCTACAACTTGTGAATTTTTCAGTGCCAACTCGCCTCAAACTTCATACCAACCTATGTTTTATATTTTTATGTACATTTTTTTTCCTATAGGATACGCTGAGTTTAAAAACTGCCGGACAATGTAGAGGCAGGTCCCTGGTTATATAAATATTTGTCGGTACATTCTTCAATTGAGAAACGAAGCTGTACGAGACGAGGATGATTAATGAGCAGAAAACAAGACATAGACAGAGGAACGAAGGAGACAGAGAGTAATGTTTACATAAAATTTTAAAAATTGCTGGGTGCTATAAGCATGAGGGTGGACTTTGTTTGCCATAAGAAGCACCGTTGACATAAGAACACAAAGTGGTGAGTTTTGGAGCACCAACACCTTGAGGCCACAAAGTGATGTCCTCCATTGTTACATTCTGGCATGGCTTGTCTTCGCTGCATCTCAATGTAACTGCAACCTCGCTATTGCTACTTCCTTCAATATTCTTGTACCTCACATTACTGATCTGCACTTGTGAGCTCACCTTCAACAAGAAAGAGAGAAAAGAAAAAAGGAAAGAACTTGTCAGCAAGTGTTTACAATAAACATGCCAGTTGAGCAATTCAATCTTAACTCAATTGGTAACTCACAACTTTTCAAGCACTTGCTGTATTAAAGATTCAACTACATGTTGGTTTAACTTATGCTATTAGGTAAAAATGATGAAAAATCTAAAATGATTTTTTTTAATTTAAAACCCACAGCAAATGGCAGTAGTCTGTATATACATACAATTGGTAATGAAGATCTCTTACACTCTATAATTGCAAACTTTCTGATATAAAAAATTTCTAGTTCCACCTGATATCAAAGATCCATTAGCTTTTATAGTTGGACACGATCCTGAACTGAAATTAGCAATTTGTTTTGTACAAAAATTCTTTAAAAGTTTAGAGCCCATCGACTTAAAATTTGGCTAAAGTCAAACTCGCAATCTAATTGTATAATCAAAGATAAATGAGTTATTTTTTTAGTTTGATTTTATATAAAAACTTACCCAGGATTAAGACTGACATTCTGACACAATTGTGTTTGGATTCTTTATCCAACGATTTTTTTACCTAACCGTGCCCATTGCATTTGATTTATTTAGATTTGATCTGAGCGATTTAAATTTAATTTTTTTAAATTTTAATTATCACTTTTTTTAAATTAGCAATTAAAAGATTGTTTTCAATTGAGATGAAAATGGTTTGGCAGGGAGGTTGTTAAGTAGAGAATCAAGATTTCATGTTTAAGTATAAAAGTAAATTATTCTTCCTTCTTATGAGATGTTTAAATTACATAATCATTTTCTTTATTTTGAGAATATATATAAACTTCTCTGAAACTAAAATATAATCAAAATATACTTTAAAATAATGCTTTATTTTTTTTATATTAAAAATACAACTTATTAAAAAGTATTTTTTGTACTTTTATTTTAATGTTAATTATTTTGGGTTGAAAATTATAAATATAATTCGTTTTAATTTTAAAAAAATTGAATTTTTTCATATTTACTAAATATGTATTTAATACCTATTATATTATATAAATTATATATATGTGTGTGTGTGTGTGGGGGGGCATTTTGGTCAAAATATGTATAATTGTAACTTATACTTTGCTATATATAAGAGAGGTCGATGTAACAAATCTTTTAATTTCAAGAGAATGGATTATATCTCTAATATATAAGAAAGAGCTGTATAATTTAAACATTTTTAAGAAGAAAAATCATAGTTTACTCTAATCATAGCTCATAAACAAAGAGACGGGAGAAAAAAGCAGCAAATAAGTAAGTAAGGTCAAACTGCACAAAATTAAACACAAGGTGAATTAGAGGTACAAACCTGTGTGTTGCAAGGAGGATCTGGACAATATTGTTGATCAATGATGATGGGATGACCTACATTATTCATCACAATGTCTTCATAAACAAACTTGGAAGCCTTCAAAGGTTTGCTCAAAGGAGCAGCCCATGTCTTAATCCTAACACCATCACTTGTACCATTAAATGTGCAGTTCTTCACCACTATGTCTTCCACATCTTCTTCTCCATTAGCCCTACCAAGGCTTCCGACACTGATACCATGTCCAGGACCACAGGTTACTTCCGAAATCCTTACCTTTCGGGTGCCGGAAACCATGGCGATGCAATCATCGCCGGTGCTAATAACTGCTCTTGTGATGTTTATTCCATAAGAGTTTCCAATTTTGATGCCATCAGTGTTAGGGCTATCTCCAGGGGCAGATATTCTTATCTTTGTGAAGTTCATGTTCTCACACCCAAATACCACGAAATGATTGTTTTTGCTATCAATGGATCGAATGTGATGAACTCGACCGTCGGTGATGAAGTCAAATCTCATGGTCTGATATATCGAATGTATTCAGAGAAACAAGGGAGGATATTATTGAATCCAAATCTTATTTTAATTTTTTAATTAATAATTCAATCGACGAATTATTCAGATAAAATTTTCAATTCCATTATGAATTAGATTGATCTTGAGATTCTTGTAACTTCAATATTTATTTATAATTCAATCGATAAATTATTAAAAAAATTAAAGACTAAAAATATTAAAAAGTTTATAATTTCTTAAGAAAATCAAACTCCCCATAAAATTAATCTTTTTAAAAAAAATTATACTGGGTAACACTTCAATTCAATGGGATATGATGGCTAGCTTAAAAAAAAACATTGTACATAAATTCTGTAATCTGATATTATGATTACTGAATATATATAAAATGCATAACAAACATCATTTCTTGATTTTTATTTCCTTTTTTAAAATGTGAAATATATAACTAACCAAAAGGATCGCTTAAGTTCAATTCATTCCATTCCTAATTAATTACTATTACAATATTATTCTCTTTTTAATTGTTTTAATGAAACCCGATTCTTTAAATAAATTGAAAAAATATATATCAAACTGATTCAAGAAAGAAAAGGAACATACAGTAGGAAGAGGGTGACAACTAAGGTTCTTGTGGCAGTCATTGTATGGCCAAGCCGCCGCACCTTGGCCGTCCAACTTGCCGCCGCCACAGACGGTGAGGTTGCCGACATATCGGAAATTGATCCATTTGTCGGTGAAGAGTAAAGATGGGTCAGTTGGAGCCTGCAAAACCCCTTTTATCACAACCGCCATCCAACCCTTGCATGGACCATCAAATATGACTGGGTTGAGCTTGAAGGTCCCTTCTGGGATCCAAACCCTTGCTTTGCCATCCCATTCGCATGCGTCACTCCATGCTTTCAAAAATGCCTTTTATTTCAAACAACACATCAAAAATCAATTATATATATATATATATAGAGAGAGAGAGAGAGAGAGAGAGAGAGAGAATTGAAATCGTAGCCTTTGAAGAACTCATTTAAAATGGACATCTAAGAAGCATTGAAACGATGATGACACAAATAAGTATCATGTCATATCTGATAGGCAAGTGTATGAATTAAAAATAGAACAATGAGTTTTGTTTATATATATATATATATATACATATATGCGCGCGCGCACGTGTATATGTGACACAATATTTCAAATTATACTTAAACACTATATTTTGTGGTGAATACATGGCGTTGCATTCCATATTTGTGCTTCTTGAATCGTGACTAAATCATAAACTTTTGCAGATTAATTACCTCACTGTTATCTGTCTTGCCATCTGCAGTTGCACCATAGTCTCTCACATTGAAAAACTTGATCTTACGTTCACCTTCTGCAACCCAGACTAGTATGGAAAACACCAAGAAAGCACTCTGCAAAGAGAAATATTTCACACCCATTTCTCCCTTTCCTCTTCTTTGTTATAGTCTCCTTACTTCTTTTTAGGAGAAGAATAGATTGTTTGTCATATATACAGGAGTAGAATATATATTTAAATATTTAAGTGGATTAAGAGGGAAATGAAAGAGGGCATGTGCTGAAATGTTTGCTTTTATTTTTTTAACAACGAGAGTTATTTTTAAATGTTTATATTTTTCCTTTTTAACAGGATTGAATTCTCTATTTGCTTGAAGAGAATATTTCATGAAAAGTTGACCCAAAAAGATACGAGTAATTAGTGTCATTATTGCAGACAAATCAATGCTGGTGAAATTCGGAGAAAAATTACACTTTAAGGTAATAAATTGAAAATATTTATTGTAAAAAATCTTAAATTTTAAAACTATTATAAAGGTCCAAAGGACCAAAAATTTTAATTGTAATATTAAAAATTTTAACTGAGATAAAAAATTACACTTCATATTATAAAACTCACAAGTTTTTTTTTTAATTGTTTATCCACTTTTTCCTCTTATATCTGTTCATTACTATTCAAGACATATCTCTTCATGGTTAAATTTTTTTTTGTCATTTTAAGTCATTAAAATAATTTTAAAATTTAAAATCCTTTATAATAAGTCTTTTTAATTTATGGTCTTGATGTATAATTTTCCTAGACACTTTCGTCAAGGTTTGATTTTGGGCATATTTGGCGCCATTTCCACACTAAAATCTAACATTTTCATTCCCAAAATTAGTCAGAATTTCCATATGGGTTGATTAACTAAACCCAAAAAAAATCCAAAAAAGATTATATCATTATCTATAGTTGTATACCATTTGCCACAAATGCTTATATATATATATATATATATATATGTAATATCATGCATGTATGATTCTGAATTCTGACCTTTGATTTACTTTCCATTTGCTCGAAAAAAGGTGGAAACAAGGGCAAAAATGACAATAGTGAATGATCATTTCATGGTTTGTTATAATTAATATTCACTAAATTTTAGGCTTCATTATGTAACAAACAGCCAATTTTAAGGTTTTATTAATTAGACGTGATTATAGTGGAGAGAACATTCAACGGTTAATTATGGAGTATTCTTTAACAATATATAGTAGTTTTTCATGCACAACCACTTTTTTAAACAAAAAAAAATCATAATATTCTTAAGATGGACCCAAGTTTATCAACCAAAACAGAAAATTCCATTTACCTACTAAATAAAACTTGCATTATAAGAAAAATGAAGATAAATTGACAAGATATTGCATAAGTGAACATGCATCTAGGTATATATGTTGTCTACCTTCACTTCGTTACTCTCCACTTTTTCAATACATGACGGAAGAAAAGTTTGAAACCTTTTTTTTTTTAAATAATACTGCAAAGGTATCCTCAACCTATCTTATAGGGAATATACTTTTTTGACCGTTGTGCTAACCCCTTCTGGCTGCACAAGTTTGAGCTTACCTAGGCCATATTTTTACATTTTTAATTACTTGTAAAGCTTGTAATTCTCTACATAAAGCACTTGTATAGAAGGTAGAAAATTCGAAGGCAGATTCAACCAATCAGCTAAAAAGTAGATTAAGTCAATAATATAAATATAAAAGTATCTACCCTATTTTAGCCATAAAAGTATATTTAATATTTTATTTTGGTCCTAAAAGTATTTTTTGTTTCGAACAAATTCATAAGTTTAAAAACTATTCCAAATAAATTATAGAAGCTGACGCACATTAATTGTTGCTGTTAAGTTTGATATGGCACATTGATGGACTTCCTTTTATTCTTAGTTGGCATATTCTATGCTTAACGAATATACACTTGGCAGATTCTATGCTTAATGAATACACACTTGGCATCCAAGCCATCATCGTCTACCATCTCTCATTAAAAGAAAATAGAGATTTTCTCGCAACATTTTTCCATTCATGGGAAACACCCAAAAAAGCTGTGAGAATAGTAGTTTTCACAAAAATGCTCACGTATTTTAAGTTGTGAAAAAAAAGACATAGGAATACAAAATTTTCACAAAAAATTTTCATGAAAAAGTTTTCTCGCAAAATGTTTTTATAAGAAAAATCTATGAGAATAAGGCGTTTGAAAGTTGTAAAGTTCTTGTGGCTTTCTTTTTTGGATTCTCACCGTAATGTGTCATGCAATTTTCTCATGATAAAATTTTATGAGAAATTGTTTTCATGGAACTTTACTGTGAGAAATTCTCAACCCAGTTCTCAAGGTATAGGTCCATGAGAAAACCAAAAAAAAAAAAAGAGTTGTTATAGCATCATACTGCGAGAATGAACTTACATATTTCTCACGTTAAAATTCTATGAGAAAATAAAAATTTTAAAATTTTTGGCTTGTTGCATATTTTTTCCATGAGGACCATGGATTAATTCAAGAATATTGACTAATTTTTTTAGATTTCTCATGGATATTTATCATGAGAATTTGTTTTTTCATGTTATTACATCATGAGAAGGTTAACAAATTTGTATTTGCATATTTCTTATAGAAAAATTATGCAAGAAAATTGCCAATTTTTGTTATTAGCATTGCATTTGTATATCAACCTTTGTTTAAATAAGTGAAGCTTGTTCAAACAATCAAGAATCACAATATTTGAATTCAATCAACCAATAACAAAGCCATAATAATAACAAGGCTACAACTTAGTAAATATGTGTTAAAAATATCACAAAGTACATTAGCACTAAGACAAATATGTGCTTATAAACTTACAAATCATAAATATATAATAATATTATATAAATAACAGTATTAGAATCACTCCTCATCATCCTCATCCCCATCATCATTATCGTCATCATCATCACTATCATCACAAGTGAGTTGAGGTTAAAAAGTGCCACCTCTATTAGTGCTAATACTCATGTAAGACATAATCTATTTCATTAAGGCTACCATTTTGTTCTCGTGGATCTTTTGCATCTTAGTAAGACTTGCCTCATAAATTTGGACTTGTTTTAAGAGCTTCTTCTTTAATTTCTTCTTAAATAAGGCTTTTAAGTGCACTCTCATTTATGAAAGCTCACTAAGGGTATATCCAACGTGCTATGTGCCATTAAAACTAAAGAGACCAATGTAACACCTCAAAATTAATTAAAAATAATTATGATGAATTAAGGAATTAATATGAAGGATTTGGAGAGATTAAGGAAAATAAGAATTTTTAAATAAATAGATTTATTTTATATATTTCAAGACAATAATCATTTTTTGTCATTATTAGATGAAAATAGATTAATTGTGGTAGTATGTCTAATTAGTGAAACTAATTAAGTGAAGATGGATATTTAATATTTAGGCCCTATGATCAACTTATATAGGCTAAGGACCATTATTAGAAGTCCAACTTCATTGTAATATGACCCAACTTCATTAAACCCAATGAACCTTGGTCAAATACCATTGGGTTTGTTTAGTTTTTAGCCTACACTTAGTAAAAACTATACCATTTGGAAATAAGGCCCAATGGGCCAGCCCACTTGCTTTAAAACCTTAAGGTAACCTAATTACCTTACATTTTGGGTGTTGAAGGCATATGTTCTGCAAAGACACAAAGCCATTTTTGCATCTTTGGATGGACGTTAGGGTTTCATTATAGTTTGGCTCCTTTTTGCACTCTTAGAAGAAGATTTGGCCAAGATAATCCATATAAAACTTGTTCTTCTCATTTCCTTCTATATTTTGGTCCAATTAATTTTTAGTTTGGTGGCTTTTTTGCCTTATTACAAATCTGGAGGTTGATATTGTGGTGGTCCCTTGTTGATTTTTGGAGGTTGAGGCTAGAAGGATTATTAGGTAAGTTTCTTCTCATTTTAATGTATTTTATGCTAAACATTAGTCCCAGTGATTGATTTATGTAATGGGCTTTGTTTTTGTGCGAAATTATTAAGAAATTAAAGTGCGATATTGAAGTATCTGGTGAGAGAATGCTTAAATCCAAAATCGAAGTTCATTAAAGTTTAAGTAAGTGCCTCTAAAAGAATTCATGATGTTAGAATGATAGCTAATTGATTTTTGTATTGGGTGTTGACTAACAAAATTGGTATTGGTAAATTATGATCACTAAAGAGCTAGAAACTTCTTTTGACTATGAAATTTGACGAAATTAAGTGAGGTAACCAATGTTAACTTTAATTCCTTACATATATCCACTTTAATCTTATATTTGCTGCACATGTATGATTTTGAATACTAAATGATTGATTGGCTACTTGAATTATTGTTTTGGGATCGTGAGCGAGTTTTTGGTAGAGCTGTGGTGCAACTGCTACTCGTGTATTGTGCTATGATTGGGCACCAAGTTGTGATCAAACTTATGAATGCACTGAGCCATGAACATGCTCAATAGGGAGTTAGCGTCATGGATGGGCATTTTCGTTTATTATTAGCCATTAACATGTTGCATGTGATTGCTAGTATAGGATAGTAGTCATTGATAGTTCAACTAGTTCATTTGCTGATTGAATTGATTATTCTAGTATTTACTGATATAAAATGCATATATGTTGATTAATGTGTTCATATGTATAGAATTTTTCTTTTAGTTATTGAGATTCACATCTCACCCCGTTTCATAGGTTAATAATTTCATGTGAAAATTTCTCAGACAAGAAAAATGGGAAACAAGTGGATAAAAGTCCCTAGGTTTAGGCCTGATATGGAACTCATATACTAGAGAGATTATTGAATTGTATAGATGCTAATTTTGTTTGACTTTTATTGTATAGCATCATATGCATTTATTTTTATCAAGTGTAGATATTTTAACATTTTGTAACCTGGGATGCATTCCTTACAACTAGGTTTTAATTTACATGAATACGAATGTAATGTTATTATTGAACAATTATAGACTAGCATGTATATATGAAACTTAAATTGTATCTTATAATTGAGGATGATATTGTCATATGAAAACATGGTGTGAATTTATGTTCCATAAAGGTCTTTATTGATAGCTATTGCTTTGGATGTGAATTGAGTAGGATAGTATAGCCATCTGAGGTTAGAAGCAAGTCTGCTTGATCCATTAAAACTTATACCACGTAGTTTGAGTTCAATTGGTAGGGAATAACACTACTTAAGGTAATCACTTGAGACTTCATTATCTATTTGATATCATAGAGGGGAATATGCTTATATAAATTGAGTTTTAGTTGCTTTAATTCAATCCTAGGCCCCTTAGTTATGAAGGTTAGTAAGTAAGATGTATAAGCGGAACTATATCAATAAAAATCATGTGTTATACCTTAGGAGGACCCTAAAACTCAAGTAAGGAGAGTTACAAGTGAGTTGGGGCGAACATAGAAGAGTTTAGGAGTAGTAGGAGTCTAAGTTGCAACTAATACATATTGAGTTGTGGGAAAAAAGTGAGTTTGGGGTAAGAGAGACTAAAAGCACAATGGTGCAAGTCCTTTAGCCACAACGCAACTTAAGGAAAGGAGAGAAGGAGAGTCCTAGAGAGCAATCTTGCCGCAGCCCGAGTGGCGCTCACCACGGCGAGAATCAAGAAAAAGTAGGACTAGTGTTCTAGTAGCGCATCTTGTCATGGCATAGAATTCTTGAGTCACAACAAGGATTGTGAATTTTGCCCAATGGAGCTATAGTAGGCAACCTTGCCATGACATGGAGAGCCTGAGTCTCGGTGAGAGATGAGAATTTTGTATCTTCTAATTTCAACAATGAGTTAAGCTGTGGTGTGGGCATTCTAGGTTACAACGTAAGTCTAAAACTTTAATTTTTGAGTTACAGAAGCCAACTTGGCCATAGCTAAATCTTCCTAAGTCAAGGCCTATGACAATTGTGCCGAACAACTTCAATAACTAAGTTGAATTAAATTTTGAAGTTAGTGATACAACTTAGATCGTTTCTCTTGGAATTAAATTCTAATTATTTGTAAAATAATTTTTAGGTATGAAAACCAAGTAAAAAAAAAACACAAGATAAGAAATAATTGAAGGGGTTCAATTTCTAGAATTTAATTGAATCAAAATAACAAGAAGAAATTAAAACTATACTAAGTGGTAAAATCAACTAACAATGCAAGATAGCTAACCTCAGACTCACTCTCTCAACTTCAATTATCATTACTCTCCTTAGATTAAGATTAGTACTAATCCCTTTATTTGGTGCATTCATTAAATAAATTCTCAATTAACCAATTGAGATAGAAGTGATTAATCAATTGGAAACTTATGACTATAACATTATCAATTGATTAGTACTTGCATAAGAGGATTAGAATACACCCAAATATGAATTTAATCATTCTTTTATATTGTTGGATTTTCCATTTAAGAGTCTAAATCATCACTTAAACTCTTAAATTCTCAATTAGACCATTCAAAAATATATCCTAACACCAATTACACAATAACCATTGTACAATTAAGCTATAACTTGTAAGCAAAATATGTAGAAAATGCACAACCATTCAAGAACAATTCATCGAATACTTTAAGTCTAATTATTCATCTCCAATTTTTTTAACAAAATTCAAAGAAATTAACAACCCAAGATAGCTACTACAATCAAGTTTTTATCAAATTAAACCAATCAATAAAACATTAATTGAAGTAACAAAATAATAGAAAAGAAGATGAAAGAGTTAGCCTATTCTTGAATGAAATTTAGAGCTCTAATTTTTATCAAGGAGTTGCATCCAAGATTAGCCACCAAATGAGATTAAGCAACCATTGATTGCAAAATGATGGAGGAGAAAATAGAGGAAGTCGCGGTTTGAATGGAGAGAAAATGGATGGATGGATGAATGTATGAGTAAATGAATGATGAAGCATGCTCCCTCTTTTCTTTTCACGTCTTTTGCTTTCCTCCCAAAACTCATGCTTCCCACGTGCTTCTTCAGTCACCTTCTATCCTCCAAAATCCTAAGCTACAATCACGCGATTCTTCCCTAGTGTGTGTTAATGTTAAAGCCCATGCCACCTTGTTTGTTTCTTCGAGTAGGTGAATGAAATGAGTTGGACTTGCTTCATCATGTGAGTAAAAGGTCTGTGTGAGTGCTTTAATGTGAAGCGTGGTTCAACATGAGTATGCCTGTGCATGAAAAGTGAATGAATATGGTGCATATAATCCATTCTTCCAACCTCCTAGACTCACAAACCTGTGCTACTGTTCACATTTTCAATCCATCAAATCCAAACCCAAGCCACCTCTTTTCTTCATAAGTCTTCATAGAGCTCCTGCATAAAGAAGTGAGTTTTCTTCTACCTGGACTACCCGTGCAGCTATATGTGATTGTATATGTGTAAGTATGGGTAAATGATGGACTGGAGGGACGTGTAAGTTGGCTGTGGGTGAGCTGGACATGTATGTGCAAAGTGAGAGAGAAGGGAGTGCTAAATGATTCATGTACATGAGTGTGATGCTGCATTACATGGAAGTGAGCTGTGTGTGTATTTGTGGCATCCGAATTCCACATGATTCATTTATGTAGTTTTGTGCACGATGATTATGTATATGAAGAGATGAGGGAATGCATGTGGATTCGATGTGCGTGAAGCTACGTAAATAGACATGTGTTGAATGAAATTGGACTACGTGGGTGTGTGTTTTGGCTGTGTTCCCTCGTGTCCATGTGTTTATGAGTAGAGTGCCATGGTGTATGATTATGATGGGACCCAAAAGTATGAAGAAGTGGTTGGATGAGTTGGAAGTGAATGAAAGAGATTATATTAGTGAATGTGGCTAGCTATGCATCATGAACCTGTGGCTTTGCTTCCTTCTCTAATTATTCTTCCAAAATGTACTTCTTTTCATCAAAATCCCTAAAAAAAATGAAATGAAATAAATGAAATAAAAAATTAAAGTTCATGAAATGACATTATCATCTAGAAAATAAAATCATTAAAATGCCTAATTTATTCAACAAAATTCCAAAAGGTGGGATTTTTTTTTCTAAACTAAATAATATCTAATTAAAGCTTAAAGTATTATCAATTCATGAATAAAAAGTTTAGAATTAGTGGTTAAAAATACAGAAAATATGTGAACTATCAACTTAAGTCTTCAAACTTCCATTTTAGCCTATAAGTCTTGACTTTCTCTATAGTAAAGATGTATATGGACTCAGAAATAAATGTAATTGAGTTGCATGCTTCTCTTAGTCACTAGGGATGAAGTGAAAGTCTGATATGAGGATCAAGTTAACTATACACACAAATTGTCTTATATTTTTAAATAGTGAATGGTATTGATTAAATATGATCAAATTCCTCCATATTTCTATCCTTAAACAAATTATTAATGATGTTTAACTTTTAGTACCAGTAATTAGAAACTCTGTTACAATTAATTAACTTGATTAGTGATTAAGGTTGTTACAACCAGCCTCTGACTTAGACATATATGCATAACCCCATTTGTTCTTTTCACTTATAACCTTAAGCCATATGGAAGAGTTAGTGTCATCTAAGCTTTACTCTTGAGTCTGCTTCATCTGCTCATACTAACTCTATAACAATTAAAAATAGGTAAATATTAAATACTTAAACAAATTAACTATATACACATCATATAGTGACAATTTTATTTATAAACTATTTAAGTGACTTGCATAAGTGTCAAAGTTTTTTTACCAATCTAACCCCATTTTTCTCATTGTATTGGAATCCTATTGAATACCTCAAAGATCTAAACCTCTCTTCCCAACCCCACTTCCTACAATACTTAGGTAAAATGCATTAAAATTACATCAATTAAAACAATATAGATATTAATCCAATGAAATTAACACATTCAAGGAATGCTTACCATCCTTCTCTTATATTTTTAAAATGGCACATGCCCATTTTTATATCGACATCCTCCAGTATTTGTAGTCTTATTTGCCTTATTATGTATAAACTTGGGCTTGAACTCATCACTTTGCCAATACTCATCTTGCTTAGCTCAGGCTATTGCAAATAACCAATCGCCTTTAGTTTTTCCAATGCGAATGTCTCTAAAATATGCACGTATGATAGTACTACACTTCTTCCTCCATATCTTGTAAATTTGGAGCTTAATACATGGGTCCCAAGCACACATTTTCTGCCTTAAAAACAAGAAAAGTTAATTAGGTAAATAATAATAGTAACACATTAACTATGTTTCTTGTAACACTTAAAGAGTTGTAGAATTAGCTCACTTTAAACTTCGCTAACCATCAATTCTTCACAACATCAGAGGTTTTAGTAAATGTTGACCACCTATACTCTAACTTATTATGGATAATTTGAGACAACAAAACATATGGATAAAACCTATAAAATAGAGAGAGTTATGTAGCAAAAGTATAAATAAAGTAACAATTACAACACACACACAAAAAAGACAATGTATTTAAAGGATCCTTACTCATGAACACCATGAAATCTAATAAGCAGTGTCTATCACTTAGTCTCAGCCCTATCTCACATCTAATGAAATGAAAAGATGAGCCAACCACATTTTGTAGTGTCTTACTTTCTCTCTTATCTTCATTTAGTCTCTTCTTTAATCTTTGGTGGAGCAATCTCTTTATTCTCTAATTCAAATCTTTCATATTTAGTACATAAATGCATTGTATGTAGTTAGAGAGAAATAGACTAAGGATATGGGGCCAAACAACTTATAACATTGAAAGTTAAAGAGAAAATCTTTTAACATTAAAAATTCTTTAATCTTTATCTAACTGCATAATATTGCATGACTTCTATGTTGCTCCATTCTTTCTCTTCTTTCAGGTTCTCTCTTTCTAATCCTCAACCCCAAAATCAAAATAGAGGAAGAAAGAAGCACAAGTGATATGTTTGATAACTGCTTTATTTCTATATGAATTTGACCACTTTTCATTACTATTCTATTTTAATTTGAATTTGAGAACAAGGAATGGGATCAAAACCCAAATTCAACAAATAGAAAATACAACTTAAAAAATAAGCTCAAACAAAATGCCAAATTGTCTAGAAACAATATTATTTGGGCAAAATTTTATTGTTCTTGGTTTTCACCCAAAAAAACAATAAATCTATTGAAACCATATAATCTATTTTGAGAATAATATTTGATTTAGGGGTGCACAACTCGCCCAAGAGCTAGGCTAGCCTAGTGTTACCTGCCTATATCAAGCTTGGCTAAATTAAAAAAAAAAAAAAACTAGGCACCATGGGTCAAGTTGCTTGGTCAAGCCAAACTTCCCAACTAGTGAAACCTAACTCAACTTCGATGATGAATATAAAAAATTAAAAATATATATATATACTTAAATGAAAGAAAATCCTATTTTAAGGGCTATTGTACAATTTTAGTGAAAAAATTTTAAACATATTTTACAAATTGTAAGTAGTCAGGAGGTTTAAGGCCTTTCCTGAATATAATTATTATATTTAAATAAAAGGAAATAAGATAAAAAAAATATTTTTCTTTAAAGTAAAAAAATTAAATTTAAAATAATAGACAACCTTTTTTTAAGAGAGCAAAAAGCTAGGGAACTTGCCTTTGGCTATTTTATCAAATCCATTTAAAAAATACCAAAAATATTAAAAAACATTACTACAATTAGACTTTTAGATTTCAAATTATCGCATTTTAAAGATATAACCTTTATATTTGCATTTTATTTCTATATCTTTCTTCAAACCTATATTTTTTCATATCTATTACATAGATCTCAAAAAAAAATCAAAACAAGTAATCATATATCCAAAATAAGTGAATAGATATTAAGATATAAATATTTAAATTTTTTAAGTTAAAAAGAAAAAAAAAGCCTGTTTTGCCCCCATAATTGAGCCATGCTTGGGTTAGGCTAAACTGGGTTGAGCCGTGGGTCAAAAAAAATTTTACCCTAATTTAATTGGGCCAGGCTTCTGGCAAAGGCCAACCCCATTTAACTTTTATACACCATAGTTTGATTTACTTTTAGAACAACATTCTTAGTTATCACCCACATGCACTATGGGCCAAATCTTGGATTGATGACAAGAAAACGGGTAGAAATAAGAACTCTAAAATGTCACAGCATCTTTAAATTTTGATCCAGTAACTCTTAACTTGGTTCCAAGCCCAGTATATTTGCCTTGCTCATTATATACCTAATGTTGTTTATTATTAGGCTTAATTGTTGAAAGACTCATTTTAGAGAACTAGGAGTTGGCCCTATGCCAACCGCTTGCCCCTTCAAATTTAAATTTCAAAAATAGTCAAATTAAAAAGAAAAGAGACCCCAAAGAAGAAAATGCATATAACACCTAGTCTTTGTGACCGAGTCACATTGTTTATAACTTTAAAATAATGTGACTTCCTCCAAACTTTATATATATATATATATATATATATAATATAGATAAGGATAATGAGGTTTTAACATCACCATCTAGTAATAGTCCTATATCTTATTTGTAATGGAGCATTTTCCATAAGATAAAGGGAATCTTAGGGAATGCTACCACCAATGGTGGAGCTTAAGCAAATTGATACGCTTTTCCAGATCGTAAAGGGGGGCAACAACAATCCAGATCGAAAAGGGGGCTTTAGGTTGAAGAGCGTAAGAGAACGGAGGCAAGAAGAGAGAAGAAAAAAAAAAGAAAAAGAAAAATAAGATATGACTAAGATGCCATGTAGGAGCTAACTAAATCAAAGAAATGCCGCATCAAATGTCACACGTTACATTTAACGGCAATAGTATAATGACATTAGTTTTTGAGATTTATTTAACAATTTTTAAAAATTATGAATTTATTTAAAACAAAAAATATTTTTAAGATTAATATACAACATTAAATATATGATATGACCAAAATAAAATTTTGACCTAAATTAAATCTAAGTAAAAACTTCTCTAGACCATAGAAGAATATCTATACTAGTAGCCCCCTATCACAATTAGTTGTTTATTTTGCTGAAATTGTCTAAACAAGGAAAATATTTACCATGTTCTTATTATAAATTGAGCCATTTTGCTTTCCCTATTAAACACTTGGGCCATGGACAAACAGTAGCGAGAATGTGATATTTTATGGTCCATCCCTTAGGCCCTGTTTGGAAGCTAGAATCGAGACGTGGGAAGCAAAAACAAAAAATAAATTCCAACTAAGCGCGCGTTTAGTTACCATCAACTGCAAAAAAGTTTATTCTAAAAGTAGCTTCAATTCTGTCAATTGATAAAAGATCAATTCCATCGAGAGGGGGATGTAAAGTCCACAATGCGATGGGAAGCCGAGAAAGATGAAAATGTCTCGGATCTAGGTTGATATTGTTTCATCACACTAGATTTGGGTCATTATAGCTTCATTGAAGCCGTAGGGGTGTGACCCACAGTTGACGACGTCCAAGCGCCTGTACGCGAGTTAATCAAAGCAGACTCTACCATCAGCGACACCAACAAGGTATTTCTCCACCCTTGTATGCTTTGTGCGCTTTACGTTTTGGCAATCTGTTGAACATGATTATGTAGGGTTTATTGACTCGAAAACTAAATTGGTCTTTTGGGCTTTGATGATTTCTACGGTGAAACTAATTAACCAAAAAAGGTTAAATAGATTAACTTGTTGTTGGTCGTAATGAACCCATGTCTTAGCTTGTTGTTGGCGGTAATGGACCTATGTCTTGGCTTGATCGGTCTTGTTTTATATAAAACCCCCTAGTCTACCTAGGCTTTGCAATTTTTAGCACCATTGTTGCCGGTCCACTTTTCAATTTGTCGACAAATTTGTGCTAAGAAGTTGATGTGCAACCGTGACACCCAAAAACACAATAGGTCAAACCTTCATATATGCAATTGCCACTTACTAATTGAACAGACGTCTTTGATGCTACTATTCAATTTGTTAGGTTTATAGGTTGACAACCAATAAAGATATGAGGATCTGTCAAGAGAGTCTAATACAGTAATAAAGTGATATTAAACACCATATTGATATACAAGTTAACTGTCCTTTAGCTATTCTTGATTGAGTGAAGTTAAACGTACATTACTTGAAGCATGCAATGGACCATAAGGCTTTAACACAATAGATCTATTAACCTGGTGGAAGATTTTGGAAACTTTATTAGATGAATGTCCTAATTTTGTGCTACCTAAGACCAGAATCTATTTTATTGTATCTTATTTTTTGATGATAAGTCCTGTGTAAATTCATTGCAGTAAAATAGATGTGATTTATTAGTGTACCTATTGAATTTAGTTGAGAAATCTAGTTGTCAATTTTCGGACTTGTGCATAAATTTTTTTATTGAGGATTGGTTAATTATTTTCAGCATTACATATCTACATTCACATGCCCCTTGATCATTTATCCTTGATTGTTCCCTTGCCCTTTTTGTAGCTCATTTAAGGGAGACAGTGACTACCTTTATGGGTCTGCTACCTTTCCATTCATTTCTACCTTGATTTGCTTGCTATCTGAGTTACACATTTATGTAGGAGTAAAATATCATACAACTAGGTCTATTTGTCAATCTAACCATGAGCGTTAGTCCATAAATAAAGGAACCAACTATCTAACATTGAACACTAGCGAAACTACAGGAAAACATTATATTAAAAAGTGTTGTTGCCTTTTCTGATAGCTTGATTGAGTGGCATTGATGTGCTTGCTGTTGTTGTTCTTAATATTATTATTTTTATTATCATAGTATTATGGATGACAATAAAGTTTATGGGGGCTGTTCATAAGTAACTGGAACCAAACAAATACGATTGACTCATGTGAACCCCAATTTGTTGTATTCCTACGGTCATAGATTGACAAAGAAGAGAAATGATTGTTCATACTATTATTTGGTGGTTAACAATAGTTCAGACAATGCCTAAGTTGTTCCTTATCATGGTAGCTAGTGTTGTTTTGAGTAGCAACCGCATCAGTCATCGGCCATACACCCTTCAATTCCATGCTAAGAGAGCCCATTTAAGGCATATGGTTTATCATAGTGACAATACTTATTTCGACCAAATTAGGATATTTAGGGCCGCCTTTGATCAGCTATGTCATATGCTTGACATCATAGGGGGACTAAAACCAACAAAGCATATGCTAGTCGATGAGCAAATCGCAATGTTCTTGCATATTCTTGCTCATCATGTAAAGAATAGGGTTATCCAATGTGGGTTTGAGAGATCCAAAGAAATTATTAGCAGATACTTCAATATAGTCTTGAAAGTGATGATTCATCTAGACAGGCAGTTGTTCAAACATCCAGAGCCTATTCCTAAAGACTCAACAAATAACAAGTGGAAGTGGTTCAAAGTAAAAAAAAAAAAGTATCTCCAACAACATGATCTACTATTAATCTTCCTTGCCCTCGTCCCCATTTTGATCTATCTTTCTGCAACAGAATTATCTCAATGCACTTGATGGCACCCATATCAAGATACAGGTTCCAATGCAAGATAAGCCCAGGTATCGTAACCGAAAGGCAAAAATCACCACTAATGTGCTCAGTGTGTGCTCACAAGATGAACAATTCATCTTTATATTACCTGGATAAGAAGGGTCTGCAAATGATGGAAGGGTATTGCGTGATGCAATTAGTCAGCAAGATGGGCTTAAAGTCCTTTAAGGTGAGAGTTTTTTTTTCTCCTTCTATTTGATGTTCTGAATAAATATTGTTGTCATGCCGTTGTTTAAGATATAAACACTTACAAGTTTGCTACATGTGATATAGGTAAGTATTACTTGGTTGACACTGGGTACACCAACTATGATGACTTCCTTGCCCTTTACAGAGGACAGCATTACCACTTGAATGAGTGGAGAGATGGCAGGCAACCAAATAGCCCTCATGAGTGCTTCAACATGCAACACTCATCTGCATGAAATGTTATTGAAAAGTGTTTTAGGATGCTCAAGTTGAGATGGGCAATCCTTAGGAGCCCATCCTTTTACCTTGTTCGAACCCATAACCATATCATTTTAGCTTGTTGCTTACTGCACAACCTGATCAAGCGAGAAAATGCATATGACCTATTAGAATCACAATTGGAAGAATTGGATGAAACCAACCCAGCAGGGGATACCAACCTTGTTGTAACAATGGAAACCTTAGAGGGCTAGACCAACTTTAAGGATCGACTTGCAAATTAAATGTTTATGAAGTTCACAAGGCAATGAGGACATATATAAATATTATGATAGGAATGTACTATTGTTTGTGTAAGGTGTGAAGGTATGTGGTATTAATGTAATGTTGTTTGTTCGTATGGTTTGAACTAATGTGATTCAAATGTAACATGATATAAATGAAGTGTCATATGCATAAGGGTCAAATAAGGCAACTCTTTGACTTGCGTGTGTAGATCAATGTATTTGCTTTCCATGTTTTCTTTTTCATTTATCTTGCTTCTTTTGCCATTTCTATGAACACTTTCAGCTGTTGATATGTGATATGGTGATGAGATTAATTGTGGACACTAACTATTTTATCTTGTCTAGCATTAACTTGTCTCATTCTGTACTTATATTTAGCTTATTATAATGAAGGATCAAACCCTTGCTATTTTGACCCAAAGAAGCGTCCATGTGTGGACTATAGATGAAGATAGTCTATTGGTGAATTGCCTACTTCAAGTACGAAATGAGGGAAAGCTATGGCGAGATGGTTCATTTAAACCAGGCCACTTAGTGGAGCTCGAGAGATTGCTAAAGCAAAGGAAACTTGGGTGTGGGTTAAGGGTTGTACCCCACATCCAATCACGTATGAAGACGTTGAATATTGGGTGGCAATATTGTTTCAACCTCGTTTATGGTGTGAATACATCAAGATTTGGCTGGGACCCGGTCATGCAATGTTTACAGCTGATAGGGAAATGTGGGAAGAGTTTTTTATGGTACCTACTTGTCTTCAAACCTTGTAGCATAATCATATGTAAACATATTACTTGGCCTGATGTCAGCATATATCACTTGGGCAATGTAGACTATCTTTTACTTACACTATCTTTTTTGTTTGTTGCAATCGAAACAAGTCAACTCTGCCCACAATTGTAGTTTTTCTTGTTTAGGATGTGTATGTTCTGCATGTGATTATTTTTTGCTCGAAGGGAAAGTAGAGCATAATTGTATGGAAACAACACCCATGTAGAGAGCATAATTCTAGTTTTTCACTTGAAGGGAAAGTACCTAATCAGTAGGCTTTTATAAACATAGAGAGGTAGATTATGTGGATTTAAGCTATAAGGACTCATGAACTGAGATGGACAAACCATTGGAAGGTGTTGTTGTTGTGAAGTATTTATTGATATTGCATCTTGCATAGCAACTTCTTCATAACTCAAACACAGGTTATATACTTATAAGAATAGATAAAGTACTTGAATGCACATAATATACCATTCTCCTCCCCATTTTGTTGTTTGCATTTAAGTATTCTAGTAGTATTTCAGACATTGTAACAGTCATAGCACTAAAGAGAGCAAAGACTTAAGAATCCAACAATATGGACCTACTCGTGAAGCAAGGGGTTGTGATCCTTTCTTTATGAATCATTCTTGAGGCTTTTTCTGCCATTTAGTATATCTACTACACAGCTTTTCCTCCTCCAAAAATATAACAAGACTCCTACATACTTAGATTTCTTTTCCTCAACTGCTGAATTGAAGTTGGGGGATTTTATATCTCCAATGTTTACGTGTCAAAGGGATGAACAAGCAGGCATGAAATAAGGGATTCTTAAACAAATGGAAAAAGATGTCCAATAACTAATATGCTGTATGTAATAAGAGAGGAAATGATTAAGAAAATTATAAATAAACTAAAGCATAAAAAGGAGGGGTTGAAGCATAAGATGAATGAAAGAAAGAGTCATGAACACAGCATTTTAGTGAAAGAAAGAGTCACATACTCAGTATTTTGTTTAATATTTGGTGCTGATGCAACATTTCTGATGATTTCTGAATGACATCTAGTGGATTTTGAATTATGTAATTCTATTATTGTCGGCTATATACTTGTATGATGTTTGAGGGATTTAAATCTACTAACATTTCATTATTTTGTTATTATTTAACTACTTGGTTATTGGTTGATCCTCTACTTTATATTTTTCAGGCTCAAACTAACAAGAAGTATGCATCCTATAGGAACAAGTGCATGTCTCACTTTGAACAGTGTTGTCTTATATGGGTGAAGGATCATGCAACCGGGAGGGAGGCACAAACAACAACCCAAATAAATGAAGAGCCAGATGATGTCTACGGTGTGGGTGGCCTAGATGACCTGCCGGAAACGTCAGGGGTAGCTGATATGGATGCTTCAATGGCATACTCAGATGTGCACATAACACACCAAAGTAAGGTCACATCAAGTGCAAAAAAAAGACATCAAACTACCTGTGATAATCAAGAGTTCTTGGCAAGTGTTATAGAGAAAATAGGTGACAAGATGTACCAAACACTTGTCACAATAACTCAGACATTGGGTAAGAACATGCAGCAAGTAGGGCATGATCTCGACCTTGATGCAAATGCACAAAATTTGTACAAACAATTGATGAACATGGATGGCTTGATTGACGATGAGATAAATGCTGCACATATTTGAATCACAGAATCTGACAGGCTCATGATAAGTTTCCCCTACATCCCAGATGCATGCAACGTGGCATGGATTCAATGAGTGATTGGAAAGTAATCATGTTGAACTTGGGTGCAAGGTTTTTTGTTATATGCTAGGAGGAAAATGTGATGGAAGGATGAAACATAATTCAATAGATGCTAGCCTTTTGAAGACAATGACATCTTTTCACCATATTGGGGTGGAACACGTCATGAATGGTGGACTCATAGTAAGGTTATTTTGTTGTACATAATATGGGTCCTTTATATCTATGTGGTTCAAATAGGCTTCTTTTGTAATTGTATGATATAAGCTAGCCTATTTTTGTTGTAAATGAAGATGCATTTTAGTATGCTATTATTGCAGAGCCTAGATAGGAAGCATGCATAGCCTAGATCAATGCAAATGTAAAAGGTATGTATGGTGCGAAAAAAGCACTTGGATCACCAATTACACCTTAACCAAGCATGCAAGCACCACCATCATTACAAATGCAAAAACTATGGCAATCCATACTAACTATTCTAGCTTTTCTATTTTATGTGTAAGGTGCAAATTTTGTTTTCGAAGTTCTGCTATATCATTGGAGACATCACCATCTCCAACCACATGGATGGGTCCACCCACCGACTGGCCTCTCCCGTCACTGTCCTGACCATCATCTACAAGAAAGGTCATCCAATCAATAAACCCATTTCGTATACAATTCCAATAAGGTCAATCCAGGTTCTTTCGGGTCCTCGAAATCTTTAGTGTGCCCCACCAACCACAATGACATTTAATGGCCCGTGCTCAGACAATGCTCTTTGACACCGTGGAATTACTTTCTCTAACCAAATTGGACATTGCCATTGATCACTACAAAAGATATGCATAAAGTATAAAAAAATTGTGCATTCTCTACGTTTTAACATAACATCATAACAGAATTAGCAAGCATACAACACAGACTTAGAGATACCTTACTAATAGTAAGTACAACCCAACAGCATTAATACTCTTCTTTTGATACTAACTTTTAAACAACCAAACTAGAACAATATTTTTTTACAAATTTACCAGATTTTGTGTATACCATTTCATCTTTCATATTTGTCAACATATGCAGCCAACTTCCAAGATGCAACTACACAAATTGGTTTACCCAAGCAACCAAATTCAAAGATGCAACTATTAAAATTGGTTTACACAAACAGGAGAATTCTCATGCATTAGCATCCATATCGAATCAAACAGAGAAAAAGGAACAGAAGCAAGATGTTGTGTGAAGCAACAAGGGACATAAATTGAAGCACTACGCAGTAATGTTGGTAGACTAGTAGCCCAGAAAAAAAAAAAAACATAAGTAACAAATAGGCAACTCCAGTTGGATGCCATTATTTGCCACCGATCTCACATGCAATGGATGACAATCGAGAACAATGGAAAATTGCAATGAGGGAATGACATACATAAGCTGGCAATTGTGCTAGGCAACACACCCGTGGAAAAACCAAAAGCTTCATAGAGTAAATGGCCCAGACGGAGTCAGCATCCTTACCTTGTGCCGTAAGCTAAAGCCACATCCCCTGTCTATGTCCTTGGATCCAAGATCAATGTTGTACTTGCCCAACGTTAGCAATCACCTGAAGAGAAGTTCACCAGTGATGGACGCACAGTGGTTTGTTCTACCTAGTCCTCAAAAACACACCCACCCTCCTAAACCCACTCGTCGATTTTTGCAGATACCTCGCTAGGAAAGATACTTCGATCTGGTTTGTTCTAGGGCTCCTTTAAACCAAGGCTAAAATGGTTTTCTAGGCATTATTATTGTCCTTTGAAGCACTATTTGTTACTTACCAAACAACGCAAAGCAAAGTAATTTTCTATGCTTACAAGTATAAACCAAACATGCTTATAGTAAACATGATTCCGTTCTCTTTCCATTTCTATTCTTCTTTCCATTTCCTTCCCCAAATTTTCTTAGTACCAAACAAGGCCTTAGTTAATGTACTTAACCTCCATTTAGAAAGACAAGGTTGAACCCATAAATCAATTGAGAAAAACCGAGATTTAGACAATCATTTTTTGGGAAATATTTATAGTACTTCTATAGTACTAAAAGATTAAGTAATATCACCCATTATATTTTGACAAACAACTATTTCTTAAAATTTAAGATTCAACTCGAACATAATTTAAAACTGGATTATATTACAATATATAAATACTAATAATATCTACTTCTCAATACTTTTTTTGGCCGACTTCCTCTTCAGTACTCCAAGAGTACTAAAAATGAGCTACATTTTTAGGAAAGAAATAACAAATCAGGTTATAATCCGAAACCTTTATGAGCTACATGGTTACTCATTTTTATGTTAATAATGCCTTGTTCTGGTTTCAATAGAATTTACTTTGCAATTGCTACTCAAACTTCCATGTATTGTGCTTAAAAGGATAGATGCAGTATCTTTAGACCATTCACCCCTGAAAAAAGAAGGGGAAAAAGAATATCATATAGCTCTCATGGCTTTCCAGCAGATCACAACTTGGATTTTATGGCTGAAATTTCCAAATTAGTCTTCCTGATTAGACCTTCTTGAACCAATGATACAAGAAGCTGCAAACAAACCAGCCAATGGGAACACTGTAAGAAAAAGTTGGTCCACGGAGGCAGCGTTCTTCAAGTGATAATAATTTTAAGAGTGAATTGCATTAACCTTTCCTGAAGTTTTTGAAACATACACTCAAACCTCCTCTAGTTTTTATTCATTTATATGAAAACCTCCATTCTGGGAATAAAATTGTTAACATAGTTTATACCCTATGCACTTTTCCTCCGAAGAACTCGAATCACCAAAAGACTAAATTAATGCGTATGAAAACTTAAAATAAGAAATGTTAGTGATTTTTTATTTCTCGAAAAAAAAAATAGAGGTGTGAGTGTAGATTTTATAAACTTCAGAGGAGTTTCTAGCATAAAATTAGAACTAGAGGGCGTTTGAGTGCAGATTTCAAAAGCTTTTGGGAGGTGAATGTAATTTACTCTAAGTGCAAATAACAGACAACTGAATTAAATATAAAAGAAAAAGAGATGGAGAAGGAAGGAGAGAACAGGGAAGGCACATCTATAAAAGCATCGCACCAGGAAGGGTTAAGAGATGAAGAAAGATAGTTTAGTAACTCTTTACCTCTCCCTTTTGATTGAACATTTGACCTGAGACAGAGCCACGAGCATTGTAGGCAGTAGGACTATGGATCTGCAGAATGAATTGGATGCATCAGAAATGCAGCAAAAAAATAAAATGCAAAAGGAGAATGAAACACTTATTGAAACTCACCACAAATAGCACCCAGTCATCAGCTCTTAGGGGTCGGTGGAACCACATTCTGAAATGAAAATAAAAAAAAGGATCAGCAAAAAGCAGGACAGGAAATCTATACCTCAAAAACCTGTTACTTTGTTAGGCTTGACTCAGATACCAATGAATAAATTACCTATCATGCAATTAATAGGAATCAGATACTTACGCATGGTCCAGACTCACAGAACGAGTCTTCAAACCCTTCCCACGATGGGGATTCAAGCTTACTTGAAGAAATATTAGATCTGAAGCATATGCCACCACACATCTGCAACACAACAAACACAGAAAAGTTAAAGGCACGAAATCAGTAACCTTTTCTGAAATATTTAGAAACATTATCTATGCAGTGTTCAAGTATATCAAAGTGCATTCGTTGACAATCTTAGATATTATACAGATATCAAGGTTCAAACTCCCAAGCATAGTTATTAATAGCTCAAAGTGCTACAAGGGCTCCAAATGCTATAGCATGTAGAGCATAGTATTGTGCAAACTACATGAAGATGTAGCACAATTTTGAGAAATTCAAAATATACTTGATAATGACTAATATATATATAAAACCAAACTCATTTAAAAAACCTCATAACAACATAATAATCATCCATAAATTACAACATCAATTACTTAAATAATAAAATACATCAATGTTTAACAGAGTTTTTGAGTTTAAGATTTATCCCACGATATTTAAACCAATTCCTTTTCATGAAATACAATATCATCTTAATGATCATTATTAAGCAATCCTTCAATTTCATCTTCATCTTCTGAGGTTTTCATTTGTTCATCAACCATATTAAGAGCACGGTTATTGAATTCATTAAACATCAATTGTCCAACAATGGGTCAAGAGAACCTCTAGCAGTAGTCTTTGAAAAATCACTTAAATTTTGGTTGTTGTTGCCCTATTCATATGTAGCCCCTGCAGCACAAGCTACAACTACACAAAAATAGAACCTGTAGTGTGGATATAGCGGAATTATATGAAAGTTACAAGGCTACAAATGTGGCTTGGTGCTGTAGCATTGAGCTACAAGCTATAGCGCACTATTATCTACTATGCTCTCAAGTCCCAATTAATCCTTCCTTAGAAGGGAAGTTGTCCAAAGCGAAAATGGAAGTTTTAATTTAAAAATTCAAAACTATTTAAAATTTAAATAGGAATGCAAAGACATTGAGGAGAAGGTCTCAAACGCTTTTCTTCTCCTACCACTACTTTGCTCCTTCTCTCCCATATGCAAAACAAAATTTTCAGGCAGTTGCACTTCAAATATACTATTACTGGATGTAAATAAAGCAAAGCCTTATGTTGAAACCTTTACGAGTGAAAACTTTGGTTCATATGTAAAACACTTCAAGTCATGCAGTATTAAAAAATACTGATTCTGCTAAACTACTGTGCACGACACATCTAACAATAAACATAAGATGAATACCGATGCAGAGCCTGATCATCTGAAAGTTTTCCTTTTGCTCTAAACCAGTATCGCAATCTGCAAACAAAATTCAAACATAGTTCATATAATTTCTGGCATGAAAAGAAACATAAAATACCTCATTTAAATCAAATGACTAGCATAATGTAAGTTAAAGATTTCATAGAAAGAACCAGGCAAACCTAGGAGGAGATTTGGTCTGACTTGTTGAATTGTTAGGTTCACAAAACCTAATCTCTATGGGCCAAGGGATAAATTCCGTGGTAGCCACCTTGTTCCGGTAAGTTCTGAAACAACAAAACAGAAAACATTATTTTGGTTGAGGGTCCTCACACTGTCATTAAGAACAGAAAATTCTTTTGACAATAAGAGGAAATCAGGTCTTCAAATGTGCATAGATCTTTGATAATATTGAAGCAAGATAACCTTGGAAGCAGTATAGACAGCAGTCCAATTATTAGCACTTGGCATTCCAATTAACATCCTTGATAAAGTGTCATATATAAAAAGGATTTTGCAATCACATAGTCAAAACCAAAAGCCACGTTGTTTCTCATTGAACATATTTCGATAAACTAGAAAATGAATTTTCTTTAACCTTGAAAGCACTTCCTTGCTTTCAGAATCACTTGTGAAGCTAAAAGCTAGAAGAACAAGAACACTTAATCCTAGTGGAGGGCAGCTCATAGAACTCAACCAAAAATCTTCTTCCTAATAATTTTAAGCTTTGAAGATCACTGTGGAAATTTTACTGGGATGATTAGGCCTAGATTGAATAAATAAATAAATAAATTATGGGAGTCTTCTGCAAGAAGAATCAAGCATATAAGATTTGGCAGTGTTGAAACTTGAAATGTAAAAATGTGGAAATATTGTCATTCCAGCATCATAATTTATAAGTGAATTACAGAAAATCATTAAAATTGATCCATTAGAAGATTACCTATTTAATCTGAACAGTAAATACACTAGTTTAACCAAGTAGATATTGGGTCTAAAATTTACATTACTGGATGCTTGTGATATTTACTTATTGGGAGGTCAAGAGGTCTTATAGAAATCAAGTACTGAAAATAATCTATGCACTAAAGATACCTTTTACAACTGAATTTGAATAAGCAAGTACAAATATTCAACTTCACTATCATATATTGTTCTGAGTTATCATCATCACACTTTAAAAATCAAGTACAATACAGGGGTGGTTAACAAATCCACAGAGTACTAGGAAAGAACCTTAGACAAGTGATCAATGGAATCAACTCTCTCTAGGTCAAAAGTTCCTTTTGTTTCACCCCCAAGGGAACACGACAATAGTAAAGCACCAGGCACTTCAACTTGGGGGCCCCAAGTTCAGACCTGATTGGGTGCAAGCAGGATGGAATGAATGGGAAATATATGAGGATTATGAGCTTCCCCCTGTCGAGTAACCCAATTCTGGTAGACAAATTATACTTTACATTCATCCAAAGCCTTTGCATTGTTCAGACAAACATTTTGATTAAAATAAAAGAAAGGTTTCCACTACAACATAAAATTAGAGATAAATTAATTCAAATAAATATACACATATTATACATAAAGAAAATAGGAAGTCAGGACGAAGTATCTAATAAACCTGTCATACATGATAAAATAATGACTATACCACATCAAGCTAAAAATACTTGAAAAACAATCAGCCATACCTTGGAAGACGAGGATCAGTAAGACGTCTCTCTCGGAGCTCTTCCATCGACAGAAGCTATAAGAGATAACAGATTATATATTTAAAATTCACAATAGGCAGTTGAAAAATCTTAATGAAGTTTGTTACTTGCCATATCAGGAGGAGGGACGGATGGCATAGTCACTTCCTGGTGGTCAAACCCTATTTCTTCTTTCTGCAGAATGAAAGCAACAACAATATTACACTCTGGGACATAGAACAAATTTCTTGAACTAGTGCATGAATACACAAGTATAGGTAACAGAGCTCAGTAACAGACAACAACACACAACAAAGTTGCATCAGATATATTATATATCTTGCAGTCACAGAAAAACTGATAAAAGACAAAGGGAGATATTTTCATGGATTGAGATGCTTCAGATTCTTTTGCCACATTATTAAGAAGAAGCTTTGAAAGCCAATAATTAACAACACAAATGACAAAACTTGGTGGGACAGGGTTAACCTCTTAACCTATATGATAATTCAACGAACCATAATTGCCAGATGGCATCTCACATATTAATTGTTAATATTGAGTCATTATACCGATCCTAGTAATATAAAGGATTCAACTGTTAATAAGCTTGGCTGCTTAATTTTCCACAATGGCCCACATACAGCTCAATGTCCTCACAAGTCACAACTTAAAAGACTAAGCTAAAGCTTTCACAATACAAAATATAGAGCATGATAGCAAGACTCTACTTTAGCATTAATGGAGAATTTATTAAACAAGGAAAAGGGATCAAATTAGTGATACTATGGTACTTCTCAGGTTTGAAAAATATTGGATTTTTCACATGTCCAGGCCCTCTAGGTGAATCTAACTGAGACAATTTATTTACAGCTTTGAAGCTCTGGCTGTTACATGTACAGTTGCAGGTAAATGATAATTCTAGCATTTTCATTTCAGAAATTTTATGCAAATCTATTTATTAGATACCATTAGAAGTTCTGAAAAATTTGCATAAGTTCTTAAATGGCACCTAGAACAGCCCTAAATGCTATTACTTTCGGCTAGGGACAATATTCCTGCAACCTGTTTCTTCCAATAATCTGGTCATTCTTTTATAGAAAAAATACAACCTTCAGATATTAAAAATATATATAATTGTCCATAAACCTTTAATCCTCAAATTGGAAAATGAAAACCTTAAGTCCTTTGTGCAGCTGATATATACAACTTTGCTAAATATATAGTGCATCAAGTTATATGTCCCTTGATATTTTTATTTTCATTCTATTTCATTTTTATTTTCTTGTTTTGGTACACATGCCATTGTTCAAACTTTGCCAACTATCAAAGACCAAGAATAGATATTTCATACTTTGGCCAGGTGTTAAACTGGCAGAAAAAAGATGCATATAGCATAAACCAATGTGCTCCTATGGCCTGGCTCGGCCATAATCCAAGGGATATGTCAAATAAAATTCCCTCCATTTGACCTGTACCTGATGTCATAAGCTGCCCAACATTTTTCAATTTTAGGATCAAGTGTCATATTCAAAAAATATATACCAAATACCACTACCACCAGACAGGTAAATGAGAAAGCAAGGTGAACATATGTAATACTTCACCTAATATTTCATCTCATATCTTTTGCACCCTAATAAATGAACTAAAAGCCATAACCTAAGTATATTTTAAAAATGCAAATTTTTTATTTTCATTTACTATGGAAAAAATTTGAGTTAGATGCTATAGTGCCAAAAGTATCGGCACCATATGCTATAATTTTTCGCTACACTTTTTGCCACAGCCACTGAGTTTGGCATTAAACGTGCCAAGAGGCTGTTCCCTTCCTGTATGGGCCACCCTGCTTTGGGCCCCCTGTTTTAATCCCCCTCCCCCATTTAATGCCAAACTCGATGGCTGACAAAAAGTGTCATTTTTTACACACTTTTTTGGTCCAAAAAAGTATAGCATATAGTGCCAAGACTTTTGGCACTGTAGCATTTGAATTATTAACTTTTTTACAGTAGCATCTCAGCATAGGAGCCTATAAAAATGCCTTTTGTACTACAACCACAGACCCTAATGGAGCCCTGGTTTGCTGCCCAGGGTTTTTCCATCAAATTAGTAGCTTAGCATTATGTAATCAATATAGTATTGCTATAGAGTAACACTATCCTAGATGATCTTCTAAATGGTTGTACATCCTTTACTTCAAGGTAATACAAGTCTAAAATATTAAGCTAGAAGATCGCTGTTTACCCCTAAAAATTGGCAACCTGGACTACATACCATTAAGGGAAAAAGTGTGTATATATAAAAAGAGATTACAAAGCCCAAGAACCTTAACTCAAAGTAGCACCTTCCCTAGACATAAGTGCCAAGGGAACCTGATGTACCTAAGTTCAACCTCTATCCTACACCCTTTCTCCACTACTAACTCCAAAAGCCTTGTGCTTCCTTTGTAAACCCCCCACCAAAAAAAAAAAATGATAGAGTAAAAAAGATACCCAGCTTCACAGCTATATAAACAAAAGAAATTTGGGACCCAAAAAAAAAAAGGTACAGAAACTATTACCAAAAATCCATATTTATTCTAAATCAAGAAGAAAGCAGCTTACTTGAAATGAAGCCAGCAAAGAGAATATGACATTTCCCTTCTGAATTGCATCCACTCTCCGTGTAGCAAAACTCTTGCCATCACGTAGACGACGAACTTGATATATAATTGGCACTGCAAAAGGAAGATTTACACTAAGCTTTAAATTTTATTAGCTAAACCAAACAGATGAATTAGCAGTACACATAACATAGTATATGTATAAAAACAATGGAATGAATAAATGAAATTCCATAAGATCATAATTCATGTTGCACGGTTTACTCAAAAATGAATTGTTAAGTCTGTTAATAAAAGGACAGAAACTTGAGGATCTAATTCTCAATAGGAATCTATAAAAAGTCAACTTAAAACCTAACTTAAAATTGATTCTTCAGATAATATAAAAACCTAGATCTCATTATTCTTAATAACAAAAGATTACACTTCTACGTTGGATGGAAAGGTGGACAATGATCAAATAATCAATTGCCTGTTTTATTCACAGCTTCACACAATTTGGTTCTTTTGGATTGTCTACTTATTTGTATTGTGCAGCTTATTCTCAGTGCAAAACATTTAAACAAACGAAGAACAGTTGAAGATATCCTAACAAAACATTTATGCACATTGGTACAGTAAAGCTGGTCGCAAGGAATCGGGTAGAATATATGAAAAAAGGAGGATTCTTTAATCACAAACTAGACAAAATAAGGATCCAGACCATTTGCAACTGTAAATCATATATAAAAATGAAGAAAACTTGCACAAAACAAGTTAACGGATGGAAGGAGGAAAGAAATTGTATGTTTAAAGTTTCATAGTTCATGCAGCTATAACAGAATACACATATAATCTTGAGAAAAGGAGTGAAATGAAACAGAAAAAGGAATTATATTTAGAGCATTTTCATCAAAGTTAAACAAATCAAACAAACTTACTATTAAAATCCCCCACAAGAAGAAAATAGGCATGCAAACTATGAACAACCTTAAGAAAGTCAACAGATTTCGATGCTGCAGCCAGTGCCTGCATGTTATGCATTATCTTGTAAATATTCTATCTCTAGAAGCACAGCTGACATGATTAGCATCCTGTAACATGAAGAAGTTAAAACAGTTTTATTATACCTGTCCAACTATCTGTCCCCCAAACACTTTCCCAAATTTGGGAGCATCAGGTGGGGTGATTCCTTGGAAAAGATCTACCTTCAAAAGAGAAACAACAAAAATACATTAGGCTGAATTTTCAGGTACAGAGTATGTTACAATGAAAGATACATTCAAAATATCAATATTTATACAGTTTGAAAGACAAAGTCATTGAATTTAGTGTTTATTATGTATGAAACCTAGCCGTAAAAGAAACAATCATCCAACAAAACCAACTTTTTGGAGCAGACCTGCCATGAATTGAGTTCTTGAGTCTTGATATCACCAGGACAACCACAGAAGACTAGTTTTTTTTTAAATAAAAAAGCCCTCACAACATATATCTATTCTCAATATGAACAGATATTTACTCAAGAAAAAACTGCATAGTCTTCGCCTTTTCTTTTAGGGCTCTCTCTCTCTCTCTCTCTGTGACAAGTGAGAAAGAATAAATTATATATTCAATTTCTTTCTTGCATCATATGTAAACATTTTCTGCAAGTCATTGTGAATGTTGTGTCAGGAGCTACGAAGGTGAATAGAGGTCTTACATAATTATAATTACAATAGACACAGCCTCTCATGTAGAAACATGCAATATTATTTGCTAAAACAGAGATGGTAAAGGCTTCATTAAGTTAACCCTTAAACAAGAAGAAATCAAGAACTCATAATAAAATATACTAAAAGCACCTCTATGGGCTCTAAATGCAATATTTGCTCCACAGGTGAGCAAGTTTCGAGAGACTTCTCAGCACTCCAGATAGACTTCGACTGCAGCAATGCTGAGTATTCATGTGGCAGTACTAAACATGTTAGCTGCCACAGAAAAAAACCGAAAGTCATTACAGGAGTAAACATTACTCATTGTAAGTTCTACCTCAGGTGCTTGTGCACTCAAGATGAGGTATTGACATTTGAAAGCAGTAGAACAAGAAATTGCTGCAGCACCTTAGACGAAGCAATGATATCTGCATGGTGAACTGCCTTTGACAAACCTGCAATTTGCAACTTTAACATTATTCTTCTTCGGTTATTATTCATAAAAAAGGTTGAAGCAACATCTCGGATGTCTTTGATGGAACATGAAAACTCCATACAGAAAAGTAGATGCTAATGCTCAAGAGTTTTGAGCTATACAATAGGCAATTGAATATAAATTTAGCCAAAAAAGATTTAGTTTTAAAAAAAAATGTAAGAAGTGGGAGGCAAACACATATTGATTTGTCATGGGAAAAAAAAAAATTGGTATCCATGTCCTAGAATACTTTCCAGGGAAGTAAAACCTCAGTTGGATGATTAAAAAAATTGAACTAAGTGACAAATTTTCAGAGCAAAGGAAATGGTCATAGAATTAGGAATAATCTTATCATAGATCCATCGTGACACAAACTATCTAACAAGCCTATGCCTTATGGTAGGAAAGAAAATGCTTCCAAACAATAAAGTGCAGTTTTGAAGAATAGGTATGAAGATTACTACCATAACCAAAATAGTCATATCTTTTCAGCTGGAACTCTGGACGATTCTCATCATTTGCACTAACAGATCCAACAACCTCAGCCTGTAAGCCCGGATACGGGATGTTAGAGCATAAAACTGTCAAATTTTGAAAGTTGACACAAAAACAAAAGTACCTCTCCTTCCCATACGAAGTAGATTCCATCCCCAGATTCACCCTCGCGAACAACATACTCTCGTGGTTCTACACAATTATACAACAAACCAGAACAAAACATTAATTCATGTCATTCGTTTTATCAATTTTTCTCTAAACAAATATGTCTTCCAATATGCAGTTAAAATGCTACAAATTTACGTTGTTGTTGGAATTATGAATAATCGAATTGTTTCTAGTACTCCACTCGCTAGTTTATTCACTTCATGAAGGTCAAATTTTCAATTTCAAATTCGAACAGAAATGAGGTCAAATTTTCAAATTCAAACTTTACCATAGTGTTTGACCACCACAAGCTGAGATATCTTCCTCAGAGACGAGCTAGGAAGCCTCTGTAGTAGAGGAACGCATCCAAGAAACTCAAACACTGCAAATCAAACAAAGAGAAACAAACCTAAAGATCGTCGCAGAAATTCGAAAACATCATCAACCTGATTCAATAATCTTGGCTCTTTATCAATTTGTTTGCTTGCTAAGGAATCGATCAACGACGAATATCATTAATAACCACGAAACAGTTCGAAATCACTCAGTTGTACAACTCTTTTCCCATATTTTCTCGGCAACCAAACAGAGGGATTTGTCTCAGACTCACCTTCTTCCTTGTCCATTACAGGGATAACTCGGTTTTCTTTCCAGATTGGCCAGAATAGAGACCCATTTCGCAAATCCCTGTCGGGCAAATTATTGAGATGGCCTCGTGAGATCCAGTACGTAGTTGCGTAGAGTTAAAGCGTGAACCCGAGTATATTGAGCCGATAGAAATGCTGAGTTTGATGAGAATAGCATGTGCGAAACGAGGAGACGGAGAGAAAAAACACGTGAAGAACGGTGGTCTGCGATCGTCAAAATTTACGGCATGGTAGCCCACACTCGATCCGGCCTCAATCATGAGTAGTTTGTTTGTCATTTTCTGCTGAATGGGACCTCCTGTTGCGGCAGCGGTGGCACGTTTTATCTCATTTTATTTTATTTCTTAGCACAATCTTTTTTTCCAATAATTTTTGTTGATATTCTTATTAATATTTTTCAAATTTTTAATATACAAATTTTAGATCGAACAAATAATTTTTTTCAAACATTTGATATCAAATTTTTAATAAAAATATAATATTTAAAACTTGTAAAAAAATTCGTCTTATGTGCTTTTATTAAAAAAATTTGTAACAAATATTTTAAAGTTATACTTAAATTTGGTTTCGTAAGTTTTTTTTTTAATTCTTAAAATTGTGACACTAAATTTATTAATGTTATAAAAAGGAGATAAATGACACGCATCAAAGTGAGATAATGTTCAAGACACTTTACCTCTATCTTATATTTATATTTCTATTCAATAAAAACAAGCTTTACACACTGAAATTATAAAATTTATATAAACAATTAAAAAAATCTTCATTATTCAAATGAAATTATAAAAGTAAAATTCCTTGACCAATAAAGAGAGAAGAGGGCTATAATAAATTTATGATTATTATTAAGTTACATTAATATTCCTAAATATTTAGTTGAATCATACATGATTTTTTTTTATTTTAGAAGTTGCATTTGACCCTTTTAAAATTTGAATATGTATAAAAGATTTCTCTTATGTAATTTATTCTTAATTAAAGAAGTTAATTTTTATATAACATGAGATTATAATTTTATTATTACTATAGTAATATAAGATGCTAAATTAATGTTAAATTTTAATATAAAATTATAATATTATTCTTAATATAATAGACAATTAATTGATTTTATTTTTAAAAAAAAAACTCTCAAATAACACATCCATAGGCACATGAGTAAACACTTACATGTGCGCATACGCACACATCTACTTGTACTTAGACATAAGTACATATAAATATATATACACATGCACACATAAAACATGCTTAAACACACAAGCATATACCTTAACATACACATGTTTTTATATATAAGCATATATATTCGCATGCGCACACATGTTTAAATGTGTGTGTAGATATAAAGACACACACACACATATATAGCTTGACATACACATATACACATGTGAGAGCATGAACACATACGCTTGTTGTGTGTGTATAAATCATACATAAACTTTTAAAATTATAATAGCTATCCAAACTAACAAAATTTTAAATGTTAAAAATTTAAATTACAACAATTTAAATTCTTTGTATTTAAGTGTATGGGAATGTGTGTTTATATATAAAAACACATATATATACATATACCTATATATGCACCCCTACATGCACATTACACATGTAAGAACACAAATACATACACTTGTGTGAGTGATGTGAAAACTTTAAGTAAATCAAACTTAAAACCCTTAAATAAAGTAAATCAAGAATTCTAAACCCCTTAATCAAATTCAAATGTAGAATTCTAAACCTAATAAGATATATAACTTTTGAATTTAGAATATGACAAAAGAATTGAACATCATAGAAGACTCGTCTTTGATAAGTTCATGCAATTTTTGAAGAAATCATAGAGAAAGCTAAAAAAAAATTCAAAATTCATGTTTTTGTTCTTTTGAAAAAAAAAAGTCCCCTCTAACCTTCTTGAATTGTTTTAAATAGGCTAAAACTCGTTAGAAAATCCTAATATTCTAATGGCCCCCATTAAAAACAAAAATAACATGTTTAGTCCAAAAAATAAAAGCCAAGTGACTAGATAAAGCCTAAGCTCTTATAAACCTGCCATTTCATTAATGAAATCACAGGCACTGTTCATGATATACTTATTTGCATAATAAACTAAATAACAAATTAGAAATAATTGGATTGGGGCCTAAGTTTTGTCTTCACATGCCATCCAAATATTAACCAGCTTTAGGCCTTCATTTGATGAGACATGCTTGGCCTACACAGCCCCCTTTAGCTTTTGATCCAATAAGGTTTGTAATGCCTCCTTTAGCAACTTGGATTTAGATCTTGTGATCGGCTCTGTTGGTAAGACAACTTTCTTGCTTGGTTTTTGCATGTCG
This sequence comes from Erythrophleum ivorense, assembly GCA_026724425.1. Lineage (NCBI taxonomy): Eukaryota > Viridiplantae > Streptophyta > Magnoliopsida > Fabales > Fabaceae > Erythrophleum > Erythrophleum ivorense. The sequence continues at coordinate 1,042,858 of JAIUCV010000036.1, read as the reverse complement.
TTCTCTCCTTCCTCAAGAAGATTCGTCCTCGAATCATTACTACATCAAAAGGAGAAAGATTAGAAACATTGAATGTAGCAAACACATTATACTCACTTGGAAGATCCAATTTGTAGGTATTATCATTAATTTTCTCTAAAACTTTAAATGGCCTATCTCTTCATGGATGCAATTTGGTTGCTCGACGAGCTAGAAATAGTCTTTCTACAAACGAACCTAAGCCCAATCTTCTAGCTTGAATGTAATAAGTTTATACCCTTTTTTAGCTTGTAATGCATACTATTTATTCTTTAGTTCAATCTACTTCCTTGCTTGCTCATGGATTAAAAGTGTTCATTAGCCTATTAGGCCTGAAGGACCTACCTTAACCTAGTCTAATCTAGTTGGGGTTAGGTCGGGCCAAAAATAAAAATGAGTAGAACTCTAAACAAAATTATATCTGATTGACTTAGCTCATAGGCAAAAATATGTTCTGCCCAACCTAGACCAATAGTTTTTTTTATCAACATCTTGTTATATTTTACCTTTTTTATTCTTATTTCGTCTCACTCTCTCTATATGTTACAATATTTATTACCCACCCAAACCCTCCCTACTTCTTAATTGTTTTCATCATTAATGTGCATACTTACTGACATTTCTTTTATTAAATAATGAAAATACACATGTTTACCTAAAACTAATTATACTAGTATAGCTTGTATTTTACTTGATAATATTGGGCTATTTTCTTATTGAAATTATTTTACTAATAAAAATATAATAATTTTAGAAGCCTATTATTTTGAAATATATGTTTATAAGTCTGCAAAAAAATATTTTTATATTGCAAGTATCAGTTCATAAAGAAAGAAAATTAGCTCGAGCGATTCTAAATTGCCTTAACCCAATATAAAAATAGAGCTTGTAAGAGTTGAGCCAAACCACAGGCATAAAACCAAGCCCGATGCCTTAATCGAGTCGAGTATCGAACTTACTAAATATTCAATTCGACTTTATCTATGAACAGCCCTATCATAGATAGACTTAACTAAATCTACCCCTTTTTTGTTCATTTAAGTTAGAAACCTCATGTAAAGGAAGAGGTAGTAAATTCAAAAGTATTAATGGATTAAAGCCATACACAATCTCAAAAAGAGAAAATCTAATAGAAGAATGCACGCATTTATTGGTTAAAATTCAATAAATGGAATGTAATCTTTCCATGATTTTAAGTTCTTTGGTACAATAGCACACAAAATTGTTCTTAAAATCTAATTGACTAGTTCAGTTTATCTATCTGTCAGTAGGTGACAAGTAGTAGAACATAACAATTTGGTTCTTAACTTAGTTTATAATACTATCCAAAAATAGCTTAAGAAATTGACATCCTAATCATATATAATGGTTTAAGGAATACTATGCAAATGCACAACCTCTCTTAAGAACAAATCAACTATATTTGTTACATCATCAATCTTATGACAAGGGATGAAATGTGCCATTTTTTAAAACCTTGACAACAACAAATATAGAGTCTTTATGTTTCTTTATCTTAAGTAAGCCTAAAATGAAATCCATGGATAAATCCACCCAAGGCTTAATAGATACAAGTAGAGCAGTATATAACCCATGTGGTTGAACCTTAGATTTAACTTTCTTACATAAAATGCATTTAGCACATATTCTTTCAACATCTTTACGAGGCTAAAATAAAAGCTCATGCAATATGTCAAGTATTTTTGCAACATCAAGTGCCCACAATGTGCCTCTTGAACAAGCAATTCCCTTAAAGAGCATATAGGCACACATAATCAATTTTCCTTAAATAGAAACCCATTATACCTATAAAACTTATTGTTTGCAACGTGCTCACACATATCATACATATTAGCAAAATTAGCATCAATTGCATACATATATTTTATATGCCTAAATCCCAACAATTTAGAGCTAAGAGTATAAATCAATGCATACCTACGTGATAAAGCATAAGCTACCACATTTTTCTTACCTTGCTCATATTAAATCACATAAGGAAGTGTCTCAATGAAGTGCACCCATTTAGATGTCATCTATTCAACTTTCCTTGCTCTTTGATGTGCTTCAGTAACTTATGGTCATTATGGATCATGAACTCTTTGGGCCAAAGGTAATGTTGCCCAGTCTTTAGGGCTTTCACCTTAGTATACAGTTCTTTATCATAAATAGAATAGTTGAGATGTGCACCATTCAACTTCTCATTAAAGCATGCTATTGGGCATTTATCTTACATCAGGATAGCATTTATACCAACTCTAAAAGCATCACTTTTGATTTCAAAAGTTTTAGAAAAATCAAGTAAAAGAAATAATGAAGCAGAACTTAACTTATTTTTCAAGGTATTAAATGCAACGTCTTATTCTTTAGTCTACCCTATGTCCTTCTTAATAACTTTAGTCAAAGGAGTGGCGATGGTGCTAAAGTCCTTTACAAACTGTCTATAAAAATTAGTCAGGCTATGAAAACTATGCACCTTAAACATAATCTTTAGCATTGGTCATTCTTTAATAGTTTTGACCTTCTCTGAATCAACCTCAATACTATTTGCAGTAACAATAAATCCTAAAAATACTACTCCACTCATGTAAAAGGTGCATTTCTTTATATTAGCATACAATTGCTCCTTTTGAAGCACAGTAAGTACACTCTTTAAATGACATAAATGCTCATCCAAATGTTTACTATCAATCAATATGTTATCAAAGTAAATAACAACAAATTTCCCAATATAAGCATGCAAAATATGATTTATAAGTTTGACGAAAAGTACTAAATGCATTGGTTAATCCAAAAGGTATTAGCAACCATTCATATAGACCATGTCTAGTTTTGAAAGTTGTTTTCTACTCTTCTCCTTCTTTCATTTTAATTTGATGATAACCACTTTTCAAATCAATTTTACTAAAGATACATGAACCATGCAACTTATCTAACATGTCATCTAAATTAGGTATGGGATAACAATACTTTACCATTATTTTGTTGACAACTATACAGTCAATGTACATATGTCAACTCATATCTTTCTTAAGAACAAGTGACACAAGTACATCACATGGCCTCATGCTCTCTCTTACGAGCCCTTTCTCCATCAATTCCTTTACTTGTCTTTATATTTTTTTTTTATTTCCTTTAGATTACTTCCATAGGCTAGACAATTTGGAATTATGGCTCTAAGCACAAGGTCAATATGATGCTCTATAACTCAAAAAGGTGGTAAACCTATAGACATCTTCTTTAGGAAGACATCAAAATATTCCTGCAAAAGAGAAACAACAAAACTAGCAAATTAGGATTAAGGTTAGTAATGTTCAAAAGTGACTCCCTATACATGAAAAGAATGAGAGGTTTCTACATATATATATATATATATAACCTTTCTACACTCTCTATTTTTTACATAGAAGCTCACTTGCCTTTCTTTTCTTTCTTCTCTCACTTCACTTTTCTCTCCTACACAACTTTCCTTTCTTTCTTTCTTTTTTCCCATTTTTGCTTGCTATTTCTTAGTTGGGCCATTTTTCTTCCCTTTGTTGGTATATTTTCCCTTAATTCTTTTTCTCTCTAAATTTTTACTGCTTTTAGCCCTTTTTTCATCTTGATCTTCTATTGATGCTCTTAATCTCATCTGGTTCTCATAGACTTGGTTTGGTGTCAACAGAACAAGGGTGATGGTTTAACACCCCATGACAAATGAATACCTATTTTGATACCTATCATATATAACTCTCTTATTAAACTACCAAGGCCTTCTTAGCAACAAGTGCCCTATATGTATAGGCGCCACACTATACTTCATTAGAATATTTCCCAATGGTAAATAATACTAAAACTTGCTCATTCACCTTAATCTCTTCACATTCATTTAACCACTACAATTTGTATGGCCTAGGGTGCCTAATGCAATGTAAACCTAATTTCTCTACCAAGGTAATACTAGTAGCATTTATGCAACTGCCCTCATTAATGATCAAATTACACACTTTCCTATTAATATGATAATAAGAATGAAAGATGTTCTCACATTGTTCTTGACTTTCATCCTTAGTTTGTGAGTTAAAAGCACACTAGACAACTAATCCTTCTCCACTAGCAGGATATTCCACATCACTACAATCCCTCAAAGATAACATTGAATTGCTATCACTTTCATTTCTATATGATTAGCTCCCAAACATCTAAAACACTTTGTATTTCGATGCCTTTCAAGTTGGACAGTTAGATTACCCTTTCCATAAGTTGTTGCTTTTGTCTTTTGATCTGTCTTTATAATCCTTGGACTTGTTCATAACTCTATTTTCCACTCTAGGAAAATTTGGCTTCCATGAAGAAAAACTTGAATTTTCATGTGCTCCATACTTTGCTAATCCTTTATATTTAAGTTGCTTTTCAACTTTTATGGCTTTATGCAACATGTCCTCCATTTTCACATATGTTGTAATTCCACTATATAAGCTATCTCTTTATTCAATTCATGTAAGAACTATGCCACAGTAGCTTCTTTATCCTCCTGTACATTAGCCCTGATCATGGCTATTTTTATTTCTTTATGGTACTCCTCTACATTCTTAGAACCTTGAGTTAAGCCCTATAGGCATTGGTGTAGGTCCCTATAGTAGTGGCTTGGTACAAACTGCCTTCTCATAATAACTTTTATGTTAGCCCAAGTGTTAATAGGTCTTTCTAAGTTTCAGTGCCTATTTAAAATGACTTGGTCCCACCATACAAGAACATAATCAATGAATTCCACCCTTCACCTTCTTCTCTTTAGAATAGTTATGGCATTCAAAGATAAGTTCTACCTTCCTATCCCATTTAAGGTATAAGTCAGAGTTGTTTTTATCTTGAAAAGATAGAATTGTCATTTTAATGCTAGTGATGTTGTTATCACTCCTATCATTTCTTCTACCACCTCTATGTCTACTCCTAATGGAATGAACCTCATCATCACTACTACCACCCTTATAACCATCATGCTTAAAGTCATCTCCAAACAAAACCTCTGGCCTCTTTTGTTCGTGGTTATTAGAAACGGTGGTTTGGTGTGTTTGCTTTAACTCCTCAATTTGAGCTAAATTTCTCTCCATCTCATCCTTTATCTCATTAAATATGATATTCATTCTCTTAAATTGGGTCTAAATAGCCTTCAATGTGAAGGTAACATCTGGTTACTTGTCACTATTATCACTCTTTCTATTTGATATTATAAATTTCTGCAAAAAAAAGTTAGAAAAAAAGAATAGCAAAGTAAATATTCCTTTCACACTCCCTTACATGTCTTGCACTCAAGATGTCACTTAATACTCGTGTTTCACATAACTTGACTTTTACCCTTGGATGAGGTCACTTCTCTAACCTTTTACCACTCAAAGCCCTATTCTTATGGTTTCTTGGTCGGATCAGTAATAATCAATCAAAGACAATACCAGTATGATGCAATTCAAAATAAAAAAGAGATCAATTATTTGAATCATAAAGAAAAGGTAAATAAGGGAAGAGAAAAGGATACTAAAAGAAAAGGTGTGCAACTCTAAAAAGAAAAATAACAAAATTAGGAAAGTGCATAACAAAAGAATTAGGAAATAATGGAATAGAAAGATGCCCCACACAAAATTAAGGAAATAAAACATAAATAGGAAGGTTGACATAAATAAGAAAGCACTCAATACAAAAGAAGTGAACAAATACAAATAGGAAACAATATTTTCATTTTTTTTCGTTTTTTTCAACACCTTTTTTTTATTGTCATTTTTCTTTCTTTGTTTTTAACTACTCTTTTTCTTTCTTTTTTTATATTTTTTTTCTGAAGTTTGACTAGAATAGAACACAAACTAGACAAATTTAGATTTAGGGAATTGTGAAGATGTTGCCAACTAAAACTCGATATATCTCATATAAAAACTCTGATTAAAGTGATTCCAAATTGAGAAGAAAGACAACATTCTAAATTACAAGAATCACCTGTCATTCATCTAAAACTCAAAAGAAAAAGGTTAAATTAGCAACACAAAATAAAGAATGAATTGGGTAGGAAGAATATCAAATGAAACACAAAGATGATTCAAATTTGATTTGAGTCAAAACTTTGATACCAAATGATGCAAAAACCCTAAGTAGATCAAACTTGAGACCCCTAAATCAATTGAATCAAGAATGCTAAACCCTTTAATCAAATTCAGATATAGAATTCTAAACCTAAAAACATATAAAACTCTTAAACTTAGAATATGACAAAAGAATTGAACACCACAGAAGACTCACCTTTAATAAGTTCATGTAATCCTTGAAGAAACTATAAAGAAGGCTAAAACAAAAAAAAAATCTATAATTCATTTTTTTTTTGTTCTTTTGAAAGAAAAGTCTCCTTCAACTCTTTTGACTTGTTTTTAAATAGGCTAAAACTCATTAAAAAACTCTAATGCCCTAGTGGGCCCTATTAAAAGTGAAAATAACATGGTTAGTTCAACAAAATAAAGGCTAAATGACTAAATAAAACCCAAAGTCTTATAAATATGCCACCTCTTTAATGAAATTATAGACACTATACATGACATACTTATTTACATAATGGGCAAAATAATAAATTAGAAATAACTAGATTTGGGCCTAAGTTTTGTCTTCACATGCCATCCACATATTGATGAACTTTAAGCTTTCATTTAATGAGCCATCCTTAGCCTGCACAGTCTTTTTTAGCTCTCAATCCAATAAGGTTTGTAATGTCTCCTTAAACAACTTGAATTTAGATATTGTGATTGGCCTCAATGGCAAAACTTTCTTATTTGATTTCTATATGTCAGTAAGTGTATATATAATCACACATAAAATTTATAATTATAATAGTTATCCATGCCAAATAAAAATTTAAAATGTTAAAAATTTGAATTACAACAATTTAAATTCTTTGTAGTTAAAATTTTATATAATTTAACAAAAAGATCGCATTTGAAAGGCAACCTAAGATAAATTAGTGTAATTTGCTATAAATTTAAATTACAACCTTACAATAAAAATAAAAAAGGCGTAAAGTAATAAAAAACCACGAGACAAACTGTCACACCCGAAAATACGACTGCATGGCGCCAAATCGAAATCAGAATTAAAATGAAAGTAGAGTCGCCACCAAATTTTTATTTTGAAAAAAAACCTTTTAATTTAGAATATCAAAAAATGTAGTCTGCGAATCAGAAAATAGATTCGAGAGTCGATTGTGAGTGAGAAAGGTGTTAGGCACCCCACAACACCCGTTACTAAGAACGGTTACCCTAAGTTAGTTGTGCAGAATTACCATGGCCTTTAATCTATTTTAATTTTCCTTAACGAATCACATGCAAAATAATACATAAAGAAATTAAAGAAATAAAATTTAGAATAAGCTAAAAGAAATTAAAGAAATAAAATCAAAAGAAAATGATTATTTACAAGGGGGCGGACTTGACCTAGGGTGAGAGCCTAGGGCCTACATATCCTTTTAGAGGGATTAAAGTCCACGTAGTTCGACCTAGATTGTACTTATCAATTGGTATTTTGTTCTTTGTTTTTTGTTTGTTTTCCTTTTCTTTCTTGTTTTTTTTTTGTTTTTCTTTTTGTTTTGTTTTGTTTTGTTTTGGAATTTTTTCCCCTTTTATTTTTTATTAATGATTCTCTTTTTTGTGTTTTTTTGGTTTTGTTATTTATTATTATCTTTTATATACCCTTTTTGTTGTTTTTGTTTGTTTTTTTTTTTGTTCCTCTTTCATTTTTTTAATGTCATTGAAATTTCTTTTTTTCTTTTGAATTTTGATTTTTTGTTGTTGTATTTGACCTTTAATTTCTTTAGTTTTTTTTTTTATCGTTTTGACCCCTTTTTGCTTCTTGTTGTTTTGTTTTGTTTTTGTTTAGCATTTAATTTTTTTTGTTTTTAGGCTTTAACGATTATTTTTATTATTTTATTATTTTGATTTATTTTTGTTTGCTTGTTTATTTTTTGTCTTCTTATTTATCTGTGTTTTTGTTGTTTATCAATTTCATTATTTTGGAAAGAACTAAAAATTGTTTAGACTTTTGCAAACAAATAACTTTGAAAGTGGTTTAAAGATTTTTGTTTGTGAGAACCAGATTCTCTAATTTTTGATACGGACCATGGAAACGAAAAATCTATTGATAAAACTTTTCACAACCTAATAAAGTGGCTAAAGAGACTTATTGTCACATATAACCTTTTGGTTAACTTCTACATGCCTGAAGAGTCATAATGCCCCATACGACCATTTCAAAGAACGAAAAATGAAAAAGGGGTAAAGATCCAAATAATAAAAACGCTATAAGCATAAAAACCTTTGTGCTCATGTGTTCTTTATGTTCAAATAATACATATGTATTGTTTTGAATGTTATTTATAAATTATCCATTGAGAAGATTCAGAAGGACCTATCCACGTCTATGACTTTCAATATTGGGACAAGATTCTTCCCAAGTAAAAAGATTTTTATCTGGCTATTGTCTTTATTTTTATTTTTATTTTATTATATAGTTTTTTTTACTTTTTATCATTTTTTTTGATATAATACAAAACTTTCATATTTTGAATAACTTTTCCCATCTTCATTCGTGTTTTCATCTCTCTTTTTTTCTAATCTTTTTTTGTTTTTTTTTTTTGCTTTTTTTTTGTTTACGATTAGGACTTTTTATTTAAAAGGATCCCTCTTTTAAAACGACCATACGACTGAGAAGACTTATTGTCATACACAATCCCGGATGACTCTACATGCTCAAGGAGATACCGGATCTCATATGACAACCTTAAAATAAAAAGAATGAAAATAAAAAGAGAAAGAAAAATAAAATAATGACAGCCGAATGAAATAAAGTCGAGACCGAATCTCTACAAGTTTACAGCATCTTTTCACTATTCAAATTTATTTATATACAAAATGAGAACTAAGTCTTTGTCCAGACTTGCGCATCACCTCATTGAAAGCTAAGACTCCAATATGAATGATAATCTTTGGTGTTTTTGCTCGAACACAGTTGCAATGGCCAATAGTAAGTTTAAAACAAATTTAAGATCTGGCAGAAGCTAAAAAAACAACATTATACATGCTGAAATTGAGAAAAGCGAGATGGCAGACAGTGTTTTGTATCAAACTTTTGCATAACCTCATATTAAAAAAAATCAAGGTCAGAATCAGTTCCAAGGTAAAGGTAACAGCAGTTATAAGAAACCATATTGAGACAAGAAACCATAGTGGTTGTTCTAATAATGGAACTGCACCCAGACTCAACCAACAATAACACCTCTTAGCAAATCAGAAATTCCCCATGGGTCATCGAAATGAATAGAAAATTAGAGGAAATTTATTAACGAAGCATAGGCCAAATCCACTGAAACGAGACTATCTGGATCTCATTCAAGACCAAAACATTCTCAATAATGCTACAGCTTCCATTAATTCAGAACATACATCAGGCAACCTTGATCAGACACCAAAATCCAACTTGGCCTTCTATGAGGCATTTCATCGAATGCCTGCTACGCCTTCCTAAGAATACATTTGGAGCATGGCTTCCTAGGTTTTGTCCATGGCTACCCAACACAAAATGCTATTCAATCATCTATTCCTATCTCAGACAACCAGCAATCGCAGAGAAATTTTGTTGGTAAAAAGGTAAACTGAGATGGTGGCTTACCTGCAGGGACTTCAAGGTCTTCCTTCGTGCTTCCTCCTCAACTTCAACCTCTACTTTCGCTCTTGCTTCTCCCTAAGCTCTCTCTCGATTTCTCATCCTCTGAATTCCAGTTTTCTCTAACCGGTTCCTCTGCTTCTCTGCCTCTATTTCTTAATTTATTTTTTTCAATCTCCCCTCTCTATCAGATCTCCTTTTTCGGATTCCTTCTTGCCTTCAATTTTTTGGCCTTCGTCTCTTCTTCTTCGATTAGCAAATCCTCTTCATCCCCCTTTCTTTCTCTACCTCTCTCATTCGATTTTGGTCTCTCCCTTAGTCTCTGAATCCCCTTTTTATTTTTTGAATATGAAAATCTCTCTTGCTCTCTGTTCCTTCGCTCCCTATTCTTTCCTCACTCTTCGATTCGAAAATCTCCCTTTCTGGCTTCCCTATGGATTCGGGAAGAGGTACCCCAAGAGGGAGGATCCCCTCCCTCCGTTCTATCCTATCTCTCTCTCCCTCTCCGTCTCGGCCCTTTTCAATTTTTCATCTCCTCCTCTACTCTCTGCCTCTCCTCTCACTCTCGAAGCCCAGCCCCCACCTCCTTTCTCCGAATTCATCCCTTAAATCAGAAGGCTCTCTTTTTCTGCTTCCTTCTTTCTCCTTGGCTGCTGTCCCCATTCCTCCCTTCTGTTTTTGTGTTAATGGTTCTCGATCTCTGATGGTGAAAAGGATGGAAGGGAGCAGGTCAAATCCTCGAGCCCCTCACTGCCAATCTGCTCTGTTGAACCCTTGAGACGCTGGACACTGCCTTCCATTTTCATGCTTTGTCCTTTGCCTCGATCTCAGACCTTGCTAAATGGCAACGAATGAAGTAATGGGAAAGTGGGGGCCGGGTCAAAATGCAGGGCTCCTGCGTTTTTCCTCCTGATATAATATATTTTTTTAAATTATTTTTGTTGTTTTTTTTTTTGGTTTTGGGGTTGACGGGCTTAGGGATCCGACGGGTTAAAGAGAATTGGGCTAGTTTTTTTTTTTAATTTTAGGCTATTGATACAAACCTGTTTTGGGTTTCTGAATTAAACTTAAAAGGAGTGGGCTGCAAATTTTTTGAATTTGGGTTGGGGTTCAGTAAAAAAAATGGGCTAGTGCTGGAAAAAGGACTTGAGTTTTTTTTTCTTAATCTTTTTTTTTAAAATATTTTCTTTTAATCCTTCAAAAATTTATATATATATTTTTTAAATTTCTTTTTCTCTTTTCTCTTTTTTTTGATTTTTTTCTTTTGTTTTTTTTTTCATTTTTTCATTTTTTCGTTTTCTAGAGCTTTTGATTTAGATTTTTTTCATTTTTTTATTTTCTCCTAATTTTCTATTCTCTTTTTTTTTTGTATTTTTGTTAATTTGACTTTGTTATTATTTTTGTAGCTTGTTTGGACAAAATATGATATTCACACAAACCATCTATAAAAACAAGAAAGAACAATCACCCAAACCCAACATTGCTCATAATTTATATAAAAATTTATATAATGTATATAAAAATCTTAGGCTAAAAAATATATATGTAAGATATCTTTTTATAATTTATTGATATAAGTAATTATGCAATCTATAAAAAATTTTATCTTTCATCTTATTTGGATAACAAATTTTGACTAAAAAATATATGTAATATATGCTTTTTTATAATTTATCAATATAAATAATTACACAATTGGTAAAAAAATTATTATTCATCTTATTTAACTTAAAAATGCAACATTATGCTACAATTAAGTTTATTAATAATTATTTTTATTTTTTATAAATTAGATGTTGAGTTGTTAAATAATCTATTTAGCAAAATTTAACAGGCTAATAAAATGTAATTAACATGATATTATGATAATTTTTCATGTTAAGAAAAAAAATTTGGAAAGATTTTTTTTAAAAAACGAGGAGGAGAGAAAAGAGTTTTTAAATCCTTGGAGTCTTATGCGTTTTTATTTCCACTCCGAAATGAATCAATAAAACATATGAACCAATAATACATATAGGCTTCATTTGGTACAAGGGACTGATTTTTTATGGAATGAGAATGGGAAATAAAATGGGAATGGAAATGAATTTTGTACCCCATAGTTATGTTTGGTATGATGGAAGAAAAAATATGAATATTTTTACTTTTTTATATTTGAAATTGAATGAAAGAGAGATTGAAAGACCAAAATATCCTTAATTATTTTTATTATTAATAATTATAAAATATAATAAAATAATTATTTTTAATTATCAATAAAAATAAAAATAAAAAAATAATTATTTTTTATTTTTGATAATAAAAAAATAATAATATTTTAATTTTAAAAAATTAATTTTAATTATTTCTACCACCAAAAATTCAAACACACAAGGGTAAGATAGTCCAAAAATTTGTTTTCCCTCAAGGTAGACTACTTTCCATCAAAGATGTGAAGGTTTCCACTCTCCCATGTTTAAAGGTTTTAATTTTTTCAAGAAAAAAGTTACCCTACATACCAAACATGTTTTCCTTGCTCTCTCATTTCCTTTCTCATTCCATGAATGCCCTCTCCCATCTACCAAATGAGGCCATTCAGTTGTTTGCTAATTGTTCGATAGAAAGAGTTGGCGTGAAGCCGAAACAAAATCGAAGATGTTAATTTTTATTGAAGTGTCAGAAATTCACTCACCAATGCAAATATAGAGAAATCTACCTAGAAAATTACCAAGATTAAGTCTTCCCTCATTAACCCCACACAATTGATTCAGCAACAATTCTTTTCACATACCTTTTACTAGCAGTCGATGGGAATGACCACCCAAAAAATATATATATATATATATATTAGACTTTACTCTCTTAGTTTTGCATGCAAAAATTATAACTGTAAGAAAAATATATTTTATTACATTTAAAATTTTTAAAATATAATTTTTCTTTATAGTTATAATTGTTAAACTTTCAATTTTTAATTTTAATTTCAAAATTTATAATTAGAGACTTAAAATTTTAAAAAAAAACTCATTTAAAATGATTGCACTCTTTCTGGACGTGAAAATTATTTTGTTAGGAAACAAAATTTTAGATTAATTATTAAACATTTTACCTCTATGGATATTTATTTATTTATTTATTTTTATCTCTATGCATTTTAAAACCTAGTCTTTGATCTTGTCATGGGCGAAGAAAAGAAACTAGTGGATGTAGAATTCGGGTATGTCATTGTCCTTTGTTAATATTTGGAAAAAAAAATTAAGTATACTTAATATATAATAAATAAATTAAGAAAATAATCATTAAAAGGATCATTAATGAAGTATATCAAATATATTTTTTTAATAAATTTGTTTATAAGTAAATTAGTATACTTATTCTTATTATAATTAATTTAATTAATAATTTTATAGGAGCACAAATCACGGCAACGAATGCTATAGGAGCACAGGGCGGAAGAGAGAAAGGGCAAATGAGTCTTTTGAAACTTGTGCTGATGCGTGGCATTATGCGGCAAGAAGCATATGAGTCGACAAGTCACCAATTTAGAATGGAACGCCTGTCCTGTGCATTCAGTCTCAAATATTTATTTATTTATTATTTTTTTAAGAAGTAAAATAAAACAATAAAAAAAATTAATTACATTGATTGTATTAACTAAAGAGACAACAAGAGAGAAGCCGCATTAATTTATGTCATTTGTCACATAATGTTATTTTATGGTCATATTTGGTATGTTGGTGGGTAATTAGCACTATTATAACTGCCTTTAATGATAGGAATTTATTTATAAATGTTTTGAAATTATAAAGACAACATTTTATAAAAATAAAATGTAAGGACTAAATTAAAAAGTTGGTGAATTATGAGAACAAAAGTTTAATTTAACCCTATATTACTGGTGGTCTAAATAGTAGCATTAAAATAATTAATTCTCACTCTCATTATTCATTACCCAATATATATATATTGATGGTCCAATGTGAATAATAGATTAGTGGTATAAAAGTGAGAGTTAATGATACAAATTTGATAGCAATATTACATAAATACTATTTTAAAACCTTTGTATCATTAATACTCAGGTGTGCTCTTTGTTTTTATCATTCAGATCAATGTGTAGAATTTATTTTGTCCCAAATGCATTAGGTTGTTATTGGAATGCACCCTTTAAATTCTTTATGCTCTGTTTGGTTGATGAAGGGAATGTAAAATATGGGTAAGTAAGGGTAAGTGGGATAAGAAATGACTGTTTTGCCCATATTTTTTAAAAGATGATTTGATAGATAAAATAATAAGTATAAGAATATAATAGACATTACACAAGTTATGTAAAAAGAATACAATCGTGACGCAATGGACCAAACAGAGCATTAGAGAGACCTAATTTCAATTGAAGCATAAATTTATTCAAGAATACCCTTATCATTAATAAAAAATAAAAAATTACCTCTATATACCAATAAAGTTTGTGTCACAAATTGTCCCTCACAAGTAACAACCTACTCTTTTTTAAAGCAAATCCTCACAAAGGTAGCCAAGAATTAGACACTATTACTTTTATATAAATATTTTTCAAGTTTTAACCTCCAATTTTTTTTGAAATGGACAAAAATCAAATTTATAGGTAAAAAAAAATTAACAATAATAGTTGCTTTTTTTTTTTAATTTTTTGAGACATGAATTTGCTATTTTTCCATGGATAAGCAATAGTTGAAAAATAAATTGACCGAAAGAAAATATCCCGAAAAGTATTTACTCGAAAAGCAATTCGTAGATGAAACTCGAAGTCTATCATGCTAAGTTGCAGACAGGAGCCCAATGCATGTGTGACACGTGGCGAAGCCCCATAAATTCAACGTCATTAACGCCGAGTTCAACGAGCTCATCTTACTGTCGACGTCCCCTGAATTTGGAACCATTAGTTCCAAATTCAGCATAAACTCAGAACCAATGGTTCTGAGTTTGCCTAGCTGTCAGACTAGGCTCGAGCCTAGCCTGACAGTGGCAGATGACCGGTCAATTTAAAGAATTTTGAATTAAAAGTGAAACATGGTAAGCTTTTAGTGGGGGAAAAAATTTTTACTGAATACTGATTGGCTGGAATAAATTAAGAAGGATAATGTTGTGTATGAAATGGCAAAAATACCCTGGAGACGTTGATATAAGCTGAGCCAAGCCTCCTCCTTTTCCATTCTCAGTTTCTCTGGTCTCGTTGCTTCTTCTTCTTCTGCGTATGAGGTTGGGACAAAATATTTTTACATCTTATTGAGCTTAAAGCAATACAATGAATGTATGTTTTAATCTTTTTCAACTATCTATCTTATTCTATATTTCGAAATGTGGTAAAAAATAAATTTTAGTTGGAATAATAAATATTAAAAATATATGAAATAAACAAAAAATAGTGTATAAAGTTAGAAACATGAAAAAAATGAAAAGAAGTTTAAAAAATTTTTAAATAAAAAATGTATCATATTATTTTTTAATATTTATTTACTTTAGTTGTTTTAGTTAAATATTTTAGAATAATTATATAATTTATTTTAGGTTATTCACATTATTTGTATGTTATTTAATTTTGTTGATAACAAATTTTATTTGTATGTGTGACTTGATTATGGTAGAGGTTTAAAAAAAAGAATAAATACTAAGAAAGGGGTGAAAAATGAAAGGGAAAAAAAGGAAGAAAATAGGTGAGGATAATGGAAAAATTGAAAACGAGTATTAGAGAAAGAAATTTAATTTAAAGAAAAATAGAAAGATTGGGTAAATAATTTTTAGGAGAGAATTAAAAATTTATGAGAAAAAAATTAAGAAATTGCAAAAAATAAGAAATAGTGGTGTAAAGACTATTTAAGAAGAGAAATGAATTAAAAAAAAAGAAAGAATTGAAATACTAGTTTTATATGAAAAAGTTTCTTTAATTTTTGTTACTTTATTTGTTTTAGTGAATTATTTTTTAGAATAGTTATATAAATTGTTTTAAGTTATGCACATTATTTGCTTATTATTTGATTTTGTTGGTATAAGAAATTATTTATTTATATGGTGACTTTATTTTGGTAGAGGTTTAAAAAGAAGAATAAATGCTAAGTAAGGGTTAGAAAATGAAAGAAGAAAAAACTAAAAGAGGAAAAAAAAGTATGCAAGGATCATGAAAAATAAAAAATGAGTATAAGAACAAGAAATGTAGTTTAAAGAAAAATAGGAAAATTGGGTAAATAATTTTTAGGAGCAAATTAAAAAGTTATGAAAAAAAAAACTAAGACACTATAAAAAAATAAGAAATAGTTGTGGAAAGAATAATATTTACTCAAGAAAAATGAATTTAAAAAAATTAAAATACTAGTTTTATATGAAAAGTTTCTTTAATGTTTTTTACTTTATTTGTTTTAGTGAATTATTTTTTAGAATAATTAAATAAATTGTTTTAAGTTATGCACAGTATTTGTTAATTATTTGATTTTGTTGGTATGAGAAATTATTTATTTATATGGTGACTTGATTTTGGTAGAGGTTTAAAAAGAAGAATAAATACTAAGTAAGGAGTAGAAAATGAAAGAAGAAAAAACTGAAAGAGGAAAAAAAATTATGTAAGGATCATGAAAAATAAAAAATGAGTATAAGAACAAGAAATGTGGTTTAAAGAAAAAAAGAATTGTAGGAAAAAAATAATTAATTGAAAGGGATTATGAAATGAAGCTTAACTTGTAGGAAAGTGAATGGCTAGAAGAAATGAACTCATTTGCATTTATGCAAATGGAAAGATTTTTGATAGTCTTTAAGGCGTAACATTTCAGTGTGCCATGTTCAAATATATAATAGTTAGTACCGACATAAGTTTAGATAATTTGAAAGACGCTATTAGTCAAAAGTTACGGCTTCCCGCTGGAGAAGTTATCTCTGATTTGATATATAGACTCTCAGTGTCCTTAAATCCTACATGGTACCAATCGATTGTTCTATAAGATGATTTCGATATTCAAAGAATGTGGCAAGCTCACTCATGTTTCCCAGGGCAATTGAATGCAGTTGAATTATATGCAAAAACTTCATTGACTGACTCACAAGTGAGTGGGAAAATTCAGCCAACATTTTTGCAATAATATAATCCTATATCAATGGAGACCATTTCCCACTCGAGTTTCTCGCACCTAACACTTTGCTTCACTGAGCCTTATTCTCCAAATAGTTCCGAAAATAATGTGTTAGAAGACTTTGAAAATGAAAATGAATACAATGTTGAACTCGATGATGACAACGATGACGATGACGACAGCAGTGATGATGAAGAATTTGATAATGATATGAGTGGAGAGGATCCAGTGTCCTAATATGTAGATCCGGTTGCTACGTTCTTGTCCTAAGATAATGTGGGCTTAGCTAGTGGGGATGGATTTGAGGAGGTTAGAGAAAGCACGAATTTGAGCATCCAAGACTTGTGACAACCCTACCTTCTAATCATTGTAATTATGGTTAAATGTACGATTAATAATTAATTATCAAGGTTTGAGTGGTTACAATCTATCACATTGTGAAAATATGGGAAAAATTAAAACCTTGATGTTAGGGTCATCACCATACCACCACACAAATCAAAATTTGCATAAAAGAAATTCTACCACCATAAGGGGTTTATGATACAACCATTCATCAGTTTCAATACCCAATAACCTTCCACAAGTGTCCCTATATTGTCCCTTAATTTCATAAATTTCTCCGCGGCCAACCTATGTGGCACCGCGGCGAAAATGCTTCCTGGAACTACTATTATCACTCCCACGATTCTCGCCTCGACGCAATATGTTCGTGCCGCGGCGAGTTTTGCTTCTGTCCAACCCTTATTTTATTACCTCAACTCGCACCGCAGCAGGACATAATGCGCCGCGGCGAGTTTTGGTTCTGTTACCCTCTTGGGCGATTTTTCTCACTCTGCGCCATGGCGAGATTTATCAGGCTGCGGCGCTCCTCGCTACTGTCACTCCTTGGGCCACTTTTCCTCCCTTGCGTCGCGGCAGGATTGGTTATGCCGCGGCGGGATTCGGCTCTGTCTCACATTTGGCCGTGGCGAAGCCTTTTTAGCCGTGACGAAACTCCCTTATGTGACCATATTATCCAAATTTCGCCCCCTACACTCCAAATCTCATCTTAGGGACACTCCAGGTCCACCTTCCCTTATTTTATGTGATCCTAATGGTGTTTATCTACCCTATTTACCCATCAATCTGTCCATTACTATTGCAAAACTTAAATGCTACCTCCTACTTGCCCAACTAGCTCATATCAGCAATTTCAAGAATAAATAACAGCAAGAACACATGCATTAGTAACAATTAACATCCCATGCACATTCTATATATATTTCATTCATCAATAGCTTATGTCCATATCCAAGGCATCATATGACTACAATTCCCATATGGTAATTCATATCACAATTTCAACAAGACTATATATATGATACTATAAGTTCATACATTAATGTTCAACAGTAGTAAGACTTAAATCCTTAACGGTTACATTCCAATCAAATAAAATATGAACGCCTACACTTGGCAATATGAATACATGATGATGCTATGTGAACTAATAACAAAATTGCATCCCTACTAACTAAGCCAGCCTAAGTGTAGCCTTCTCCCCTATGTTGGAGCTCATGGATTTTCATCCACTTGCTTCCCTTTATCCGTACCCGAAGAACCTTCACCTGAAATATTAATCCCATAAAATGGGGTGAGATATAAATCTCAGTAACCAAGGTAATTCCATCATATATCCAGTTTAATTAGTATATATGCATGAATCAAAATTAACATCAGAAACATATCCATCATATCAGCAAATGAAACAATTAGCTATCATGATTACTATCCCATACTAGCAATCATATTATCACATGTTAAAGGCCATTAACATCGTGAGAGGCCCGTCCACGGCACCTACTCCCTATTGAGCACAACCAGGGCTCAATGCATCTAGGTTTGATCATAACCTGGTACTCGATCGAAGCACATGCATGGGTGGCAGTCGCACCACAGCTCCACCATGGACTCACAAGGTCCAATCACAATTCAATAGATAGCCAATCAATTCATTCAACATTTCAAATCATTCATATACAGCAACATATGAAATTAAATCAAATATATATATAGAATTGATATAACCCGGTTACCTCACTTGTAGACACTTGCAACAGTCACCAATGGTGCAGAAATTCTCCTATAACCATAGTATCATAGAATTACTACTCTAATTCATCATTAACAGTTACAATCAATACCCAAAGAATTTAAGATGCTGATGACTACCTAAGAATCACTTACTCAGCCACTATAAGTTCCAAATTCGGATTAAAGTGTCCTCCACCAGAAAACTCAATATTCCACCCAAAATCCTAAGCAAATTCATACATAATTAATACCCATTTTATAAATCAACTATGGGGGTCTCAAATTAACAATTAAAGCATCAAAATAGAGGGTTTAAACTCACATAATGTCAGCTTTAACCTCAACCTACGAATTTCACCAAGAAAATCTCCAAACACTCACATTTCAAATTTTGGGTAGGGTGAAAATGCTCCAAATGAAAAACTAATCAGGCCAAATTAAAGAGAAAGATGAGGGGATTAAGTTGTATAACTATTACCTTGGCTAAATCTTGCTCCAAATGTGAGAAAATGCAGGATTCTTGCCCCCAACCCTAGCCTCCTTCTCAACCTCCGAATTTTGCTTCTTGAGTTTTATGTTTCAACAAGTGTGAGAAAGAGGCTTATATATTAGGGTTTTAGGTGGGTTTAAGTTGGGTCAAAGATGGGTCATGGGTTGCTCCAAGATCCAACTTCATTTGGGCTTCAGGTTTTTGCTTATTGGACCAGTTTTAAGGTGTTGGGCTACAGAATTTTGTTGGGCCAGTTCTTATACATTGGGTTGCTGAAATTTAATTAAATTTGGGCCATGTTTGAAGAGCTCAAGAATTTGGGTCTGCAAAAAGGTTATTGGGCCACTTAGAAGAGTCTATATAAGGTATATTTTTTTTGGGCCTCCATCGCACTAAATTGGGTTGGGTCTGCACCTAACCCATTGGGCCTCCATTAGCCTCTTATTATGATCTATTAATTTAAGCCTAGATAGGATTTCTATCTCAATTAAATATTAACCCATATTAATTATTCCTAATTAATCTAATCCGTGATTAACACCTTAATTAATTATGGGGTGTTACAAGACTTGTGTATTGGATTGCAATATCCAAGCCAAAAGGTACTGTGCCGTGCTGTTAAACTATATTCTGTGACAGTATACTACAATTTCAAGAAATATTTGACAACTGAAAAGTATGGATAATTTCATTGCATTCATTATGGAAATAGCTGTAGATAGCGAGTAAAGGCATGCAAAAAAGGCCAGGGTAAGGGATCACATTGGCAAATAACAAAATATGGTAGTACTCATACATGCCTATCTACAATTATATCGTAAGATCACCTGAAATTAGATTCTAATAATATATCATCTTGCATTATGGGTATGGTAACCAAGACACCGGATGTTTTAGTAAGACAAATCATTGAGTAGATGAAGAATTTGTTTGGTTATATAGTATCATACAGGAAAACATGAAAAGTAAAACACAAAGCTACCACAATTGTATTTGGTAGCTGGGAGAGCTCGTACGTTATATTACCTAGATGGATGGCCACGATTCAACATTTCATGCCTGCATCATATGTTGAATTTGTAACTGAATAATGTCAAACAAATGAGCCTATTGCCATATTCAAACGTGTGTTTTGGGCATTCAAGCAGTGTATAAAACGCTTACGATCACTTAAAATCGATGATCCAAATTGATGGAACATTTCTATATGGCAAATATAAAGGGACTCTTTTGATGGCAACGACACAAGATGGTGATCGACAGATTGTGCTTATTGCATTTGCAATAGTTGAGGGAGAGACTCAAGCTGCATGGACATGGTTCCTTTTCAATTTATGTCAACGAGTGCTATTGGGGAGATGCGGACTTTGTTTGATCTCGGATAGGCATCCATCAATTCTACCCGTTGTTGCTAATCCTGAAATTGGTTGGCAACCACTATATGGATATCATATGTTTTGTTTTTGACACGTAGCTAGCAACTTGCACACTCACTTTAGCTCATCAAATCTAAAGCAGATATTGAAAAATATTGATATATTTTTTCACTCTAAGCAATTAAATATAATATTATGTCCATGCTTATTGTAACAATCCTGGTGATATTTAACAGGTTATGCATATGAGTAGCGATATGTTAATGAGAAGTTAGCTGAGCTAGCGATCATACATGAAGAAGCAGCTAGATGGCTTATTGATATCCCTAAGGAGCAATGGACTAGAGTGTATGATGTGAACGGTCGTCGCTTTGGGCATATGATGACAAATTTAGCTGAGTATATGAATGGGATTTTCAAAGGCATTTAGCCATTGTCCATAACCGGCATAGCCAAAGCAACTTACTATATGATCAATCAATACTTCGTGCAATGTGCCAAGCAAGGTAATGCTCAGATAACTGTAGGCTTAGTTTATTTTCAGAGCATTATAAAAAAGATAGCGAGGAATGTGCAACATGCCTCTGCATGTATTGTGTGCGTATTTGATCAAAATGCTCAATCATTTGAAGTGGAGGAACCATATGATCAGATGAATCGTTGGTATGGTCGGTGCTGCAAGGTTAGCTTGACCGAGCAATTTTATGATTGTGGTGAATTTCAGGTGGAGGGATACCCATGCCAGCATGTTCTTGCAGCTTGTGCTGCACTTCTCTAGAGCCATTCTAATTTGTCAATCCTGTGTTTCGCTTTGACACCATACGTTGTGCGTATAACAATGCGTTTTAACAGATCGGAGGATAAGAATATTAGCCAAACCTTGGCAGACCAAAGTTGATCCCTAATTCATCAATGCTTCGAGAGAGAGGTCGACCACAAGCATCCTGCTACCGAAATGAGATGGATTTTAAGGTATCAGGACAACCTATTAGATGTGGTTTATGTCGACAACCAAGACATAACCGAACGACTTATCCACATCGTCAACGTGATAATTAAGGGGACACAATTTGTAATAAATATTTATAAATCAATTTGTATTAATTGAAATGTGTGTCAACATATACTATTGTGTCTTATTTGTAATTTCTATTAAATTTTAATATATATTATTTCATAAATTATGCTTTATTTACTCCTATTGATAAATCATTTTATATATGTTCATAAATTAGTTTACACTAAATATTTATTAATCAATGTATCATCTATTGTATCTTATTTGTAATTTCTGTTAAATTTCAATATGAATTATTTCATAGATTATGCTTCATTCACTCTTAACAAGTGTATTAATATCATGGCTGCTCCACGGCACGTTGTGCATCCGGGCCCTGAGAATTATTTATTGTTATACCTGTAAAGACTTCATATATCTGAAGTTATTTGGAATGGCCAGGTGAGATAAGTTACTTACCCTTACTAATTACATCATTATGTACATTGACGATTGTAGGTAAGTAGTTGACAATTTCTAGTTGTATATATTTGTAGGACGACTGAATTCTCCGCCCACGACATGTTTAGCATAAGGATCATTTGGGATATCCACCGTCGACCATAGTAGATTATCTAAAACAAGCTGGATTTTACGGTGTAGCTTGACTTGGCCTCTTTGAGTATGATCCATCATTAATTAGTGTGCTCGTAGAGTGATAGCGTCTAGAGACACATACATTTCACACCACTCGTGGTGAGTGTACTATCACCCTTGAAGATGTAGCTGTGCAATTATGCCTACCATGTGATGGAGACCCTGTTATTGGAAGGACAAATTGGCCATGGGCAAATACATTATGTGAGTGGCTTCTTAGTATTCGACCGCCAGATGATAAGATTGATGGCCAGCAACTCACTATCGCATGATTAGTTGAGAACTTTGCTCACTTACCAGATGACGCTGATGAGGAGGTTGTACGTCGATTTATATGAGCTTACATACTTAGGTTGATTGAAGGCTTTTTACTGTCAGATAGATCTAGTCATAAAGTATATTTGATGTATCTCTCACTACTTGAGGACTTCGAACAAGCTGGGCGATGTAGTTAGGGTTCATCAGTTTTAGCTTACTTATATCGAGAATGATGCAATGCAACATATAGGGACGAGAAAGGAATAGGTGGTTTTTGACATTACTACACTTGTGGGTATAGGATCGATTTCCAATGCTCGCACCAGAGAGACCGCTGACCCCTGATCTTTGTATAGAAGAATACCCTATACTTCCCCCCTTAGTTTTAGGTATAAATTACATTTTACTCATAACTTTATATATTTATGCTTATTTTTTTAATGTTATCCAGCACTTGTGATAAGTGGAAAAATGTTGGACGACTAACTTGTCCTAATATGCGAGCTCTTGATCAATACTGGACTTTACTGAATGCTATGGGGGACAACGAGGTTAGTTGTTATATATTTGTTTCCTTTTTTTATATGTGCACTATAACTTTGACATTTATGATATTATATTATTTTATCCATATTATCCGTACATTATTTAGCGCCTATACTAGCCCCAAGATGTCCATGATTTGATTCCAGAGTATTGCTTAGCTTATTCAGATATTTGGATAGTTTCAATGCCTCTTATATGCTTTTACATCATAAAGTGGCACCATCCAAATCGTGTCCTTCGCCAATTTGGTCGACGCAAGCCAATCCCTCAAGAACCCGTCAGATTGGATGCTCTTCATGCTTTACAACTTCAAGGAAGAACTTAAACCAATTGGGCAACAGAGCATAATATTTTTATCCGACAATGGTATAATTGACAAAATGTTATGGTGCAGTCTTCGATTATTGGTGAGCTTTTTGATCGCACCTCTGTGTACATGCGATGGTACTGACGATATACTCGGAGATGGATCCACCTTCTCAGCGCTGCGATTGGTTATGCGGTAAATTTTTAATCCTGATGTCATTGTTCTCTTCCTTATTTTGGTATACATATAACTTTACTTTATAGTTGTAATGACATTTAAATGCTTTTTTTTTTCTTAAGCTGATCTAGCAGAGAGACTTTATCAGATGCATTTGCAAGACCCACTCCCTTCAAATTTTTGCAAGATTATACGTCGGGATACCAGAAATATATTACTAGCTCTTGGTGAACAACGCTTCTCACTATTTCCTCAACCTACTGAATCGGCGCCTGATTTACCCAAACCTCAAATTCCGATGGGTCGACCGGGTAAGCGACGTCAGGGTTACTTATTATCCCTGCAACCCCCTGTTACAGAACACAGACAACAAAATGAGGAGTCAGTGTAGTAGGACTTTAGCAGTAGCATGGCTGGTCCATCTTCATATATTCCGACCCCTATGCCTCAAGATATTGGTTTAGTTGGACCATCTTTCATTTCAGCCAGTCATGTTGGTGACTTTGTGGGATCTGGTCCTTCACATTACATGCCATCGTCACCTATGACTCATTTTGGAACACCAGAGCAACAACCTGGAGGATCATTTGTTGACTTTCTATTTGATACATCTGCATTTATTGTTGCATATGCTGGTACCTCATTTGATGTTGGAGGATCATCCGAACCTGGATTTGTAACACCACATGAACTGATTCCTCTAGCTGATTCTCCATCTTCCTTACCCCCAGAACAGGAGCAACAACAATTACAACAATAAAGACAACAACGACCACAACGTGAACAAAGAAGGCCTCGTTGTGAAACCAGAAGTCATTTATTATAGTACTTGTACTTTTTCAATGGTTATATAATTATTATATAAAAAAATTTTGTACTCAAACTAATTTGATATATTTTTTCAGTTGATTTTTTATAGTATATGAAAGTTTTTTATACAAGTATATATATATTACTTGAACTATACACAAAAGAAATTTTTAATTATTTTCATAATTCATGTATAGAACTAGGGAGAATTATTTTTCTAAAAAACTAAACCAAATTTTAAATTAAAACACTAATTAGTTTTATTATTGAATTTTTTTTCTATCCTGTCAATCTTTTTCTTTTTAAATTTCTAGGCATTTAAGAGAAAAAATTAATTTTAAATTATTGATATAAAAAATCTTGCGTCAATAATAAATAATTATCTGTAGATAAGTTAGTGGAGGTATTAATGATGTCAAAAATTTTGCATAAATGATATATAATTATATACACAAAATCTCAAATTCTTATATTTAGATAACTCCAATAATTAAAATTCACAAAATTGACATAGTAATTGACACCGACGTAATAGAGAAAAGTTACTAATTTTACATTTCATTACTTTTTTTTAGAGTATTTATGAAAAATATAATTATTTAATCTATATTTCCTTAATTATAAAATCAAAGAAAAGATATAATTATTTAATCTATATCTTATTTAATTTTTACTTTTATATAATACTTATTTAATTTTATTAAAGTTTATAAATTTATTAAATAAATCCCTTTGAAGTCAGAATCTCTCATTTTGAATTCCACAATTCCGTAATTACAACTTGGTTTCATTGGTTCCGAGTTTCAAGTTGTACTGTCTTTGGATCAAATACTTTTGATCCTATTGCCTTTAAATAATTACTTCCTTTGACTGTTACTTTCAAGCATTGGAGCTTGAATTTGCAGTCCATTCTAAAATCATTAACACACTTTGTGGAATCCATTTTGGGCTCCATTTAGACGGTGCTAAGTTTTGTTTTATTAGGTGAGCCCCATTCGATGAGAATGTTGGGCCAGAGTCTTGGTTCTGTCTTGCTCCACATTGGGAAGGATCAGGCGCCCATTTTTTTTAAAGATAAATTATACTCTCTTTTCTTTAAAAATATTTAAATTATATATATTTTGTTTTAAAAATTTATATTCTTCTCTCCTGAGATAAAAAAAATGCTACATTTATTTTCTACGCACTAAAAGATAAAACTACAATTACATCTATTTTAATCAAAATATTTTTATGTCTATTATTTACATAATATTGCAAGTATTATATATGTATTTGATTAATATAAAATTAGTTGGTTTTAATTTAAATAAATAAAATTTTTATTTTTAATAAAAAATAAATCATATTGAAATAAGAGTATAAATATATATATATTTTAATAAACTTTATTTTTAATAAAAATGATGTTATTTTAGTTTGAAGGGAATTTGTATATATTTTTATAATAGAGAAGAGGGTTATGTAACTTAAATATTTTTTAGAAAAAGAGATCAAAATAATTTTTTATTTTTTTAATCATTAAAAAGACAAAATAAAAAAATAAATTAATAATTTATTAGACTTTTTCTCCACTTAGTTCTTTAAACATAAAATTTTTTAATTTAATTTTTAAAATTTTTTTCTGATCAAAATGATTCCTTGTTAAATAAAGTCACATCACTCAACAAATAAGTTGAATAAACAGAAGCTCATGATTTTATTAATTGATGATATAAATTTAATTAAATGTAAAATAACGTTATTTTATCTTATTTTACAAAGCCTGAAAATGTAATGAGGTACCTTTGGTAAAATCAAACAAGACCATGTTGTTTTGAGCTTTTCATGCGGGCAAGTAAGTCTAGGTAAGCACTTACGGTAAGTTTTTGTTTATACTACATGTCTACCAGTGCCATGATTTTGCCAATAAAAAAATCATTTTGATTTGAACAAGTGTTTGGAGGTTAAATTAAAAATCTTATTTTTAAAAGATTAAATTAAAATAAATTTTTATGAACTAAATAATTTATCTATTTTAAAAAATCAAAATTCTGCTAATATATTTATGCACAGCTTATATTTTTGGTGGAATGATAGAAAATTAGGATTAAACTGATGACTTGAACGGAGAGGGCAAATTAGTCTGATGTGCCAGTGATATTTTCTGCGAGGAGTGAGAAATTGACTGAGTCACAGTATCAAAGGGAATCGAATTATTCCAACGAGTTGATTCTAGAAGCTGACTTACTGAGAATGGGTTTGACTTGTAGGTGCAGGTACGTCCCACCTCTATCTTCCTGTCTTTTTCTTCTTCTAATTGATCGTTTTTTCGGTCTTCCCCTTCAAGTTTCTCGCTGAAATTCTTCGAAAAACCCAGAACCCAAGTCATCAATTTGTTGAGGGCATTATCATTTTCTTATTCAACAAGTATAATCCAAGTAATTACAGATCTTTAGGCTTTTGCTAGTAATCATTCTTGCTCCAAAGTCCCTAAGAGCGAAAACATTCATCTACTTTTGGCTTCTTACATTTCTCTAGAACCGTGTGCCCTTCGTTTTGGACATTTTCATTTGGGGGTTTCTTTTTCTCGATTGAAACTCGTTTGTTTTGGCTAAACTAAATTTGTTGGGGTTTTATTCTATTTCAAATTCTCGCAAACTGGGAATCTTTTCATATGTTTAGGTGCTTTACTTCTTCACAACGCTTGCATTTGAGTATGCATATCTGAATATTCACCCCTCAAGTTTCGTATATCAGTATCCTTTTTCTTCATGTATGGAGCTACAATAATAGTCCATTATTTCAGGAACTATTCTGTTGCTGTGATTATTAGTGCCAAAAATGGATCTTCAAGTGGAAAATGAATCCTTGAACTGCTAATTTCCACTTAATTTTCTTTCCTATATTTCAAAGAGTCGTTGGCCAACTCTCCGCTTTCATATTCTGAAATCTGAACCCTTTACTTTCTCTACAAAATATATAAATCCTGTAGGTTTTCTATTGACTACTACCTGATCAAGTCCTCTTGATTATAGACCAAATTCTTGAAACCCATCAAATTCTATTATTATTTACATATCTTCTATTTTGTGCTACCATCAGTAACATTTCTCAGCATGCTTGCATCATAGGCTTTGATGTCAATTGTCTGTGGGCTTCCTATACTCGAGTGTGTTTATTGTCTGGGATGTGCTCGCTGGGCTTGGAAGAAATGTCTGTATACTGCAGGCTATGAGAGTGAAAACTGGGGTCTAGCTACCGCAGAAGAATTTGAGCCTGTACCTCGAATGTGTCGTCTCATCTTAGCTGGCTATGAAGATGATATTCGTAACCCTCAGTGGGCTCCCCCTGGAGGTTATGGCATTAATCCTGACTGGGTTATCTTACGTAAGGACTATGGGCATAACCAAGGTCGTGTTACTCCCTACATGATATACCTTGATCATGATCATGCTGAAATTGTCCTGGCTGTTAGGGGACTCAATTTAGCAGTGGAAAGTGATTATGCAGTTCTGCTTGACAACAAACTGGGGCAGACAGAATTTCACGGTGGTTACGTCCACAATGGGTTATTGAAAGCAGCAGAATGGGTTTTCGAAGCAGAGTTCGAGGTTCTCAGGGACCTGGCAGCAGAAAATCCAATGTACATACTGACATTTTGTGGGCATTCCCTAGGGGCTGGGGTGGTGGCATTGTTGACAATGGTGGCACTTCATAACCGAGACAAATTGGGCATACAAAGAAACAGGATAAAATGCTATGCTATAGCTCCTGCTCGGTGTATGTCTCTCAATTTGGCTGTAAGATATGCAGATGTTATCTATTCTGTCGTACTCCAGGTTAAATGATCTCCTTGCATTATGAACTTTGTACTCTACCATCTTTATTGACTGATCTACTTAAAGCAATCATGATTTCATTTAAACAGACAAGACTGTGTCTATAGAGTTTATCAAGATGTGCTATAGCTAGAAAGTGGTCATATATCATCATTTGAGTTCTCAAACAGGGAAACCTTTGAATTTAAGTTTGTACATTATGCTACATAGTATGAAAGGGGGATTTACAGGAAATTGGTAATTTGGTATTAATAGTGGTTGTTGTGAAAATGGTCCTCTCTGTGTCACATGAACATAAGTAATACTACCAAAGTTGCTGGTGATAGGCTTAAGCGGATTCTATATTACAGCTATATTTGCATATGTTGCCTGTTTCTTGTCCTCTGTCATTGTTAAAATGTATGCCCCAAGTTGGTGAATGGTTGACTATTCTGACTGTTTAAAGTTGGTAAATAATAAGGTTAATGTGTGGACGTCTGGGGATGAATATCCCAGTTATAAGAATAATTCATATTTACCATGGATCCAAAAACAGAAATGTCATTATTAATTTCTTATCTTTCTTATCTATCTTTTATCAATTTTGTGCACTGCTATTCTAATATGATTTTCTTTGTGAAACCAGGATGATTTTTTACCACGGACAACCACTGCTTTAGAAGATGTCTTTAAGTCACTTTTATGGTAAAACAAATTAGTATGTCTTTCTCACCTTTATTTCTGCATTTAGGTAGGTAGAATGTTTGAAATATCAAAATTTACCTGGCCACTAGATGGCTGATGGTAGGGAATAGGCTCAAGGGTGCATGCTTTATCATGGTATAATTACATGTCTTCCTTTAAATGAAAGAATTGAACACCTGATCTGTTAGGTGGGAAATTAGTGTCTGGTCAGTGGGTTAGCTAATAACCGAGTCAGTTTGGACTATGATGGGCACTCAAACAAGGTAGGAACTTTCTCCCAAAAGCTAGCTATTGAGGTTGGAGAACCACCCTATTTGAGTGCCTCATTGAATATTTCATATCACTCAATATGAGACTTTGGCATCCCATGCTACCTTGGTCTGTATCTATGGTTACCCTTGGAAAGTCAATGTCCCAGTGGCTACACTCTATGACACTTCACTCGATGGTACTTCATTTGATTTTCTGCTAGTCAAAACCCTTTATTGGTTAGAACCCTCCACGGGTAGCTTTTTTCAGAGCCATAGACCACTAACTTTGATATCAATTGATGAGCACCCAAGTAAGATGGAAAATCCTCCCCCAAAAGATAGTTATTGAGGTGGAAAAATCATCCTACTTAAATACTCCATTGAGTATTCCATATTATTCAATATGGGATTTTGGCATCCCATATTACCTTAATCTCTATTAGATTACTTAGGAACTAATACTTAAGATAGTTACTCTAAGTCAAGTTACTAGAGCCTCTATTCCTATGAATCGGAGTAGGATTAGTATTTGGAAAGTTGTTGAATAAATTGAATCTCTTTCTCTCTCTCTCTCTTCTCATTTCTTTCTATTTCTTCTTCTCTGGTGCAACATGCACCATTCTAGTACCAGAGCATCAATCTAGGCGTCACGATGTTGCTTGAAACTTGAACTCAAGATTGAATGACTGAATTCGATCAATGCCTAGAATGAACAATGTAAAGAGATACTGGAAAAAATGATTTTCAGTAAATTTTTCTAAACGGAGTGATGAGATATATATACAGTGATACAAGTCAACAAAAAAAAGAAGAAAATCATCCTAGGAATCAGGAATAATAACTAAAGAAAATAAAATTCTTATAATTAAGAGATTTAAATCAAAGTAATTTGACCTATTTACAACAAAAAATCTTTTTCAATAAACAGAATATTCTTCAATACTCCCCCTCAAATTGAGAAATAAATGTTTTCCATTCCCAGCTTGAATATAGGATCATGAAAACTCGAACCATATAACCCTTCATTAAAACATCAGCTAATTGCTTTTCTGAAGGAACATAGACATGCACGCTAAACCTTCTTCCAATTTTTTTTTAATAAAATGTTTGTCAATTTCAATGTGTTTTGTCCTATCATGTTGTATAGGATTATGGGCAATATTGATAGCTGATTTGTTGTTACAACAGAGCTTCATAAGTCCTTCCCATTTAATCCTCAAATCATGTAAAATAATTTTCAATTATAGGAGTTCGCATAACCCTTGAGCAATAGCTCTAAATTTTGATTCTGCAGATGATCTTACCATCACATTTTGTTTTTTACTCTCCCATGTTACCAAATTTCTTCTCAGAAAAGTGCAATATCCAGTGGTTAACTTTCTATCCACTAGGGATTTTGCATAGTCAGCATCGGTGTAGGCTTCTAGGGTAAGGGTATTATTTTTCTTGAATAAAATACCCTTCCCAAGATTTTCTTTCAAGTAGCGCAGTAATCTGTAGCTCCCTAGAGTTGAGATTCTTTTGGATCATGCATAAATTGACTGATTACACTTACTGAGTAAGCTATGTTTGGTCGAGTATGAGGAAGATAGATGAGTTTTTCCACTAGTCTTTGATACATTCTTTTGTCAATAGTTGGTTTCTCTTTTGCTTCTCCTAACTTGTGGTTTGGATCCATTGGAGTAGAAGCTGGCTTGGTTAATAGATCACTCACATATTTCTGTTGAGATATGAAGATTTCTTGTGAGGAGTATACCACTTCAATACCAAAAAAGTATTTCAATCTCCCTAACTCCTTTATCTCAAATTCTTCTATAAGTCTTTGCTTTAATTTGAGCTTTTCTTTCTCATTATTTCCTATCACAATGATATCCATTTAGTTTCTTGTAAACACATAAAATTAATCCTCCTCCTAATCATAGTATCTACTATTTCCATAGACTTACCCGTAAGTGTACCTATATTCCAAGTGCCAAAACGAATCCTACTCTCATGAACTAGCTTCTTTAGCCACATTCGTTCACGAAAATGTGGGAACCTTTGCTTATTTTTCACTACATCCAGGCGTCGATGCAGCGGCTCTTGCTCACTTCTCACTGTACCTGAGCTATACAGCGCGTTACTTACAGGCAACGACCTAGCTTTACGTTTAATATATCGATTGTCCAGTTAATAAAGATTCGACAAAGTTTTACGTTGGCTGTCGACTGCCTATGATGAACTTTCATGTAAATTATTTTTCATAGGAGAAAAAACGAAAGAATTAGACACTTCAGGTTTTAAACTTTGGTATACTGGTAAGGCTAAATTTAGAAATGGAGTAGGTATAATTGTAGATAAGTTTTGGAAAAATGCGATAGTGGATGTAAAAAGGTTAGGAGATAGAATCATTGCATTAAAGTTTGTAGTAGAAAAGGAAATCTTTAATGTTATTAGTGCTTATGCACCACAAGTAGGGCTAGAAGAATATCACAAGGTAAAGTTTTGGGAGGATTTAGAATGTTTAGTTCAAGAAATACCATTCGGAGAAAAGATTCTTTTAGGAGGAGATTTAAATGGTCATGTGGGAAGAGTATCTTCAGGGTACGAGGGTGTTCATGGAGGACATGGCATAGGGGAAGCAAATGCAGAGGGTAAAACTATTCTAGATTTTTCATTAGCGTTCGATCTTATATTAGCTAACACTTGTTTTAGAAAGCGTGAGGAACACCTTATCACGTATAAAAGTGGAAGGGTATGTTCTCAAATTGATTTCTTTCTTATAAAGAAATCAGATAGAAAACTTTGTATAGATTGCAAAGTTATCCCTGGAGAGAGTTTAACTACTCAGCATAGAGTTTTGGTTATGGATGTAAGAGTTAAGAGGAGAGTAAAAAACAAAGGCGAAGATAGGGTGTTAAGAACTAAGTGGTGGCAACTAAAGGGGGATAAAGAAAGAAATTTGCAGAGACGGATTGTGGAGGAAGGATCTTGGGAAATACAAGGAAGTGCTAATGATATGTGGAATGAAATGGCTAAAGAAATTAGGAAGATAGCAAGGGAAATATTAGGTGAATCAAAGGGTTTTGGACCTAGGGATAAAGAATCTTGGTGGTGGGATGTGAGTGTACAAAATAAGATTAAAGTTAAAAGAGAGTGTTACAAAGTGTGGTCATTATGTAAGAGTAATGAAAATTGAGAAAAATATAAAGTAGCAAGAAAAGACACTAAGAAGGCAGTGAGTGAAGCGAAAGCAAGGGCATTTGATGGATTATACCAATCTTTAGGTACTAAAGTTAGAGAAAGAAGTATTTATAAGCTAGCTAAAAGTAGGGAAAGAAAAACAAGAGATGTGGACCAAGTGAAATGCATCAAGGATGAAGAAGGGAAAGTGTTAGTAACGGAACAAGATATCAGAGAACGGTGGAAGGATTATTTTCATAGGCTTTTTAATGAAGGGCATGAGATTTTATTGCAATCGGATAGACTAGACATTAGAGAAGAGGATCAAAATTATACTTTTTATCGTAGGATTCGTGAGGTAGAGGTAAAAGAAGCATTACAACGAATGGAGAATGGCAGAGCAGTTGGACCGGATAATATACCCATTGAGGTATGGAAGAGTTTAGGAGGGAAAGGCATAAGTTGGCTCACAAAGTTATTTAATGAAATTATGAGATCTAAAAGAATGCCAGACGAGTGGAGGAAAAGTACTTTAATCCCTATTTATAAGAGTAAATGGGACATTCAAAATTGTGCAAATTATAGAGGAATTAAACTCATGAGCCACACTATGAAATTATGGGAAAGAGTAATTGAGAGAAGGTTAAGGAAAGAGACTCAAGTGATGGAGAATCAATTTGGTTTTATGCCAGGAAGGTCAACTATGGAAGCAATATACTTGTTACGAAGATTAATGGAGAGATATCGAGAGAATCAAAGAGATTTACACATGATATTTATCGATTTAGAAAAAGCATATGATAGAGTGCCAAGAGAGGTTCTATGGAAGGCTTTGGAGAAAAAAGGAGTTCGTATAGCTTATATTCGAGCAATCCAAGACATGTATGATAAGGTTACAACTAGCGTAGTAACAAAAGGTGGACTTACGAAAGATTTTCCGATAACTGTTGGTTTACATCAAGGGTCAACTCTGAGCCCTTATCTTTTTACTTTAGTCTTGGATGTGCTTACTGAACATATCCAAGAGCCGGTGTCACAGTGCATGCTTTTTGCAGATGATATTGTCCTAGTTGGAGAATCGAGAGAGGAAATGAATGAGAAGTTAGAGAGGTGGAGACTAGCTTTGGAAGCTTATGGATTTCGTTTAAGTAGAAGTAAAACGGAGTATATGGAGTGTAAGTTTAGTAAGAGGCACACCATTTCTAGCGTAGAAGTAAAAATTGGAGAACATATCCTACCACAAGTCACACGATTTAAGTATCTTGGATCTATCATACAACATAACGGAGAAATTGAAGAAGATGTAAAGCATAGGATTCAAGCGGGGTGGATAAAATGGAGGAGTGCCTCGGGTGTTATTTGTGATAGAAGAGTACCACTCAAACTTAAGGGTAAATTCTATCGCACAGTTATAAGACCTGCAATGTTGTATGGAACTGAGTGTTGGGCAATAAAAAGTCAACAAGAAAATAAGTTAAATGTTGCAGATATGAGAATGTTGCGTTGGATGAGTGGACACACTAGAAGAGATAGAATTAGAAATGAATGCATTAGAGAGAAGGTGGAAGTCGCTCCTATTGTGGAAAAGATGGTAGAATCGAGACTTAGATGGTTTGGTCATGTGGGGAGGAGACCTATAGAAGCCCCAGTTAGGAGAGTAGATGAGATGGAGAATAGTCCAATAACTAGAGGTAGAGGAAGACCAAGAAAAACTATAGGAGAAATTATTAAGAGAGATTTAGATTTAAATAGTCTATCTAAAAATATGATTTATGATAGATGTTTATGGCGTCGATTGATCCATGTAGCTGACCCCACTTAGTGGGAAAAGGCTTTGTTGTTGTTGTTGTTGTTGTTGTTGTACAATGATATTGTCCACATAGACTGGAAGAATAGTTACTCTCCTTGTAGTTGAGTGTTTGATGAAGAGTGTGTGATATCTTTGGCTTTATTTATACCCAATATTCTTCATAACCTTTTTAAATCTCCCAAACCATACTCTAGGAGGTTGTTTAAACCCATAAAGAGCCTTTCTTAGCCTGTATACCTTGTTTTCTAACCTCTTCTCAAATTTAGGTGGGATAGACATGAAGATCTCTTCATCCAAGTCCTCATGGAGAAATGCATTTTTCACATCATACTGTGAAAGTTGCTAGTTAAAGTGAGCAGCCAGGGTTAGAAGAATTTTGAACGTATTTATTTTTGCAACAGGTGCAAATGTCTCTTGATAATCAACTCCATAAGTCTAGGTGTATCATTTTGCCACCAATTGTGCTTTATACCTTTCAAGAGATCTATCAGCCTTGTATTTCAATGTGAAAATCCATTTGTAGCCAACAATATTTTTTCCTTTCAGTTTGTCTACAATCTCTCATGTCTTATTCTTTTTTAAAGTAGTCATTTCCTCATTCATGGCATGCCGCCATTCCTTTTTTGATAAGGCCTCAGAAACAATATTGGGTATAGTAATGGTATGTAAACTAATAATGAATTTTTTGTGTGCTGGTGACAAATGTTCAAGAGAGACATAGTGAGATAAAGGATAAAGGGGATGATTGGTGCTCTCTCTTGTATCTTTTCTAGCAGTAATAGGAAGGTCTAGGTCTAAGTTGTCTCTTGTGTTAGTATTGGTTTGTGTGTGCAGAGGTGATTTAATCAATGGGTTAGATTTTATCATGGTCTCATTTCCAAGAGCCGAGTTGGATTCTTGGACCTGTTTTAGTTATGGATTGGTCTTTCTTCTTGAATATGTTAGAGGAAAACTAGGAAACTCACGAGGAATGTGGTAGGAGCAGTACCAACAGGGAAAGAAGTAGAATCAGATTCAATTGTAGATTTAGATGATTGTGGATCTGCATTGGGTTCAAGGGTGCTAATTGGAGAGAGATCAAGAGTTTGAAGAGGTTCAAAGGTCTCTCAAGACTTCCAACATTGAATTCTCTCCTTGAAGAGAGGACTTGGGAAAAAAATGAGCAACACGTGATGAGGGGCGACTTAAACGGCAGTGAAAAATGGAATGACTAATTATCAGGAAGTGTGTGGAGCTCTGATACCATGTAAAGAGACACTAGAGAAAAATGATTTTCAGTATATTTTTCTGAACAGAGTGATGAGATATATATATATATATATATAGTCATACAAGCCAACAAAAAAGGAAAAAAATCATCCTAGGAATTAGGGATAATAACTGAAAAAAATAAAATCCCTATAATTAAAGGATTTAAATCAAAGTAATCTGACCTATTTACAACAAAAAATATTTTTCAATAAACAGAATATTCTTCGACATACAAATCTGGACACGACAGAATTAAGACAATTGATAGCTTACATCAAAGGTCTTGTGGTGGATATGGCAGTCAAGGACAGTAGATAGCCACGAACAATGGTGATGATGGATATGGTGGAACATTGAGCACTAACGGACATCGAATGGCTGCTTGTTATCTGCAATTTGGATCGTCCACAGGTAATCCTCTGAACAACTATGTGTTTCCAACAAAGGTGACTGGAATAAAGTTTTCAAAATTTGATGACACCAATTTTCGAGGATGGTTGTATTTCTCAAAACAATTCTTTGAGATTGATGAGACTCTTGAAAATTAGAGGATCAAGTTGGTTAGTGTACATTTAGAAGGAAAGGTGTTGTGATGGACCCCAAAGATTTCCTTGTATTATTTATATAAAACAGAGCTAGAATCCTCACGAAACAAAGGAAAAATGGAGAATAAACAGCTCTAGAATTACAAGGAAAATGAAACAGAGAGAAAAGAAAAGGAAAATATAGAAATGAAGAACCTGGTGGTCTAGCCTTCAAGAGGCCAAACTCTCTCCCACAAAAGTCACGTTCTGCTTGCCTTCCTTCTCACAGGTCTCTCACCATATATCTCCTCCTTCTAACTAACTCTCTCTCTCTCTCTCTGCTAGCTCATTCCTATTTTCTCTCTATTAGGCCTGGGCCCAATGGGTGTGGGTCCATTATTACCTGCCTCAACAAGATTCACCCTATCTTGAAGGTGGAAATTAGCAATTGGGATGGGTGGATTATTTACAATAAAGCCTTGCACTCCTGTAACCAGACTGAAACAAGTGCCTTCTATCCTATCATAAAAGCCATTAATAATAGCATGAACCAAGCACATTCCTAGTTTGCTTAGTAAGATTATAGATCCCTCATGATGGTTTAACACCACTACATCATCACCATCATCCATGGATGCTTGTCCACCACCATCACTAAGTCCCACAATGCTATGAATATTGGTGTAATCCCAACTCTTATACCTTTGGCCATATAAATCAAAATCCTCTCTTGCACCAACATAAACATCATAATGAAGCTTGATTTGTAATCTTTCTTTGCAATGTGGGGACTTGACAAACCACCTTCTTTGAATGACTTATAAAGCACACTTGAGGAACCTTCTTCTGTGTAAGAATTTCACCACTCAGGCTTATAAGAATCCACTCTTGATCATGTTTCAGGCCATTGTTGCTAAGAGGCCAATTTCCCGAGCTAAAATCACCATAGGGTTTTATTGGGTATATAATAATTGATTGAAGAGAATAACCAGTAGCCAAGGAACCCCTATCTAAGCCTTTCAATTGTTTCCTATGGCCCATGTGATTTTCAGGTAAAATTAGGGAACCATCTTTAAAAACTCAGACTTGAGAATGAATAGTTTTTTGGCATTTTGAGTCCACTTTAGAAAATATTGAAGGTAGTAATCCGTCCCTGCCAAGCCCAAGATGCAACTGAGACTGAACATAAAGACCAAATAGGAGTGTTGTTGCAAGTCCAGCAACAGCACCTATGCTGATTAGAGCTGAAGCATATTTTAATGCCTTAGATGTAAAAGCCTCAGCCAATGGAGCATCTTCCCAAAGAAACTTGAATGGAACCATTCTAGTAATTGTTATGCAAAGTCCACAGTACAAAGCAATGCGTACTACAAGGCTTCCAATGATGCCTCTTGGCAAATCTCACTATGGTTTCTTAGATTTTTCAGTAGAATTGGCAACTGCATCAAATCCAACATATGCAAAGAAGACAATAGTAGCTCTTGTAAATATGCTTTTTATACCATTTGGAGCAAAAGGGGACCAATTGGAAACATCAACCTCAAAATGCTCCAGCAAACATGACAACAATAACAATGAATACCTTTGTCACAATCTTGAATGAATTTGTGGCTGAGGATTTTCCAACGCCCCAACAAAGAATTAAAGTAACAAAGAATTAAAGTAAGAGATACTAAGAAAATCGGAGCTAAGAGGTTGGCAGATAGAATTGCTCCTATATCTTCACCATGACCTTCACCATGACCAATCGATTTTGGAATGTTAGTTCTAAGACTGTTGCTACATAATGTGCTAGGCTTCTTGCTATGCTAGCTGCCCCAGTATGATAGTCCAGCATTAATTGTGCAAAAACTAGAAAAATGGTGAGTTCATTAAAAGCCTTATATGCATATAAGTATGCTCCACTGATAACGACCAGAAATCCAGAAGTTAGCTCAGCATAACAAAGTGCATTTATAACACATGATGCTCTAGCAAGTATAAAATTTATTGTTACACCTCTAAATGGCGTAGAAATTCTCCTCACAAGGTGTAATAAATATGCAATGATAGATTCCTCCTGTTTGTTTTCTTCATTGTCCTCTTCTGCCACAAGTAACAACTTAAGTGGCTGACTTCAATTCTAGTCCTGATAAGGCATCCTCAATTTATTAGTACGGTAAAAAAAGAATCCATGCTCTCTTGCGCCTGCATTCTCTGTGTCTTATAATTTTTGAGAATTATCATCACCCGTTGTTGATGAAGAGGGGATGTCATTTGGGGCTTCAAAATCAC
The DNA here is from genome assembly GCA_026724425.1 of Erythrophleum ivorense. Lineage (NCBI taxonomy): Eukaryota > Viridiplantae > Streptophyta > Magnoliopsida > Fabales > Fabaceae > Erythrophleum > Erythrophleum ivorense. The sequence goes on along the minus strand of JAIUCV010000036.1, from coordinate 1,004,627 downwards.
CTCCTTCTATTGTCGCATGTACGTTGCTCGACCTTAGGATAGCTTTATGGGTCAAGTCAACAGCATAAATGACCCACAATAACTGGTTCTTAGTCCCATTGTCTTTTGGGTCCGAAGCAATTTTGTAGAATGTTTCCTTCCTCCCTTCATCCTCATGGGCCTTCAACACCCTTGGCTCAGCCCTTTTATCTTCCCTAAACCTCTTCTGGATTGCTTCGACCAATACACCTTTAGGAGCTCCCTCAGGCAGCATCAATGCTTGCTTCATCTACTTACCCATATTTGTTTGTGCCATTTTCTGAGTATTAATCATAACTTTTCCTCCTTTCTGAGCCAAAACGTCTTGCATCTCCATCCCTGCCTTCTTATTCACTATCTCCACACTAGATGGAAGCTGCGCCAGTGCTACAAGATTCAAATAAGAAGATGATAGGTGCGTGCTTGCCATAACTGGTTTCCTCTTCAGTTGGGTGCTGGGTTGCCTGAATTTGGTAAGTATTTTGGCCACCCTTCTGATGTAGTTAGGCCCATAAGGTTTGTTTCTCCAATTCAGTTTTGGGCTTGTACCCAATTTGACCACGCTAACCCAATCCAAAACCCATCTTCTCCCCTTCCTCTTGCCTTTGTTGACTTCCTCTATTGCCCAACGATGCTGCTTTTGTTTGTTTGCCTGAAAAGACTACTCCCTATGGAAACAACGCTTCCACTTGTTTTGCTTAGCTACTTCAATGCGGGTTAGATACAAGCCGTAGCTTCCCTCTACCTCTTCTTTGATGCCATCTCTAAGGGCTTGTTCACCTTGTTGTCTTCCCTTTTTGCCAAATAGAATGCCTGTTGCTTGCATGCCCAAAGAGCCTCCTTCCTTGTTGACAATTCGTCATTCACTTCTTGTATTTTCGCGGGCATTAAGGAGGTAAAAATCGATGATCTTCAAAGACTTGGAATTTCCTAGGGTTGCTGGTTTTATCAATTCTTCTAGTTTCTTTTCACAAGTCGTTGTAGCAAAAGATCTGACAACAATGTTGTCTCCTTTAGACTTTTCTTCTTTTCCCATTTTCTTAACTTTTTCCTTGAACCTTCAATTCTGATAAGTTTTCCTTAAGAAACAATGGAGGCTCTGATTGGTCCTCTTTACTTTCTTCCTCTATTTTCTTTCTAAACTCTATCTTCTCTTTTTTGTATTCTATCATTTGCTTCTCCATTTTCCACTTGACCATTACTCTTCACTGTTTCTTCTCCTGTATCCCCCTCTTCCATCTGGCTAAAACTTGTTCAGTTGTCTCTCTCATTTTTTCATTGTCTCTCTTTTCCTATGTCTCCTTTCTCCACTTGGCAATTAGCCTTTCACTTTTCTCACTAAGCATCCCAAGCCTCTCTTGGATTGTCACTGCTCTGATACCAAATTGATGGAGCCCAAAGATTTCCTCATATTGTTTTTATAAAATATAGCTAGAATCCTTGCCAAACAAAGGAAAAATGGGGAATAAACAACTCTGGAACTACAAGGAAAATGAAACAAAGAGAAAAGAAAAGCAAAAAGCAAAAATGAAGAACCTGCCTGCCTTCCTCCTCAAAGGTCTCTCACCATATATCCCCTCCTTCTAATTAACTTTCTCTCTCTTTGCTAGCTCACCCTTGCTTTCATTCTATTAGGCCCTGGCCCAATGGGTCTGGTTCCATCACGTTGCAATGGTGTTTTGAGTTTCTTGAAGAGAAGGAAGCCTACAAATCTCGGTTGGGAGGAGTATTTGAAGAACATGACTGCCAAGTTTGATGATGTAGCTAAGGTGGATGCTATGGCTGAGGTTAAGAACCTTCACCAGGATGATTCAGTGAGTGATTATCAGGAGAAGTTTGAAGAACTATTAGCTAAAGTGGATTTACGAAAGCCTTTGGCAATAAGCTGTTTTCTTGGAGGTCTGTGTTCAGATATCCAAACAATTGTAAGGTTGTTCAATCCTTGCAACCTTGCTAATGCTATGTACCTAGCACACCTCCAAGAAAGATCCACAGAAGCTTTACACACTCGCGCTCCAGCTTTAACTAGAAGAGACCAATCAAACTTCACCATAAATTCAAAAGCCACATGCCATAGAACCATGTACAAATACCAAGATTCATCTTCCAAGCCCAAACCAACCAGACTGCTACTTCTTTTACCAAAAATCCTACTTAAATTGACAAGACCAATACCAGTGTAAGAAGTGCTTGTACTAAGCAGATCAAACAACTTACGAAGAAAGAAATCGATGAAAGGAGGAGAAAGGACTCTGTTACTGGTGTCCTGAACAATGCTCTTCAGTGAAGATACTACATGGGAAGATCTGCTGGCTATTCGGAACCAGTTTCCCGAGTTTCCAACCACCGCCCCTGTTCCTCATCCTTGAGGTTCTTTTATTTTTGGGGGGGGGGGGATGTTATGTGGGAAATTAGTGGCTGGTCAGTGGGTTAGGTAATAACAGACTCAGTTTGGATTAGTTAGGAAATAATACTTCAGGTAGTTAAGAATAACTACCTGATATGTGTAATTCAGTTACTAGTCTCTATTCCTGTAGCTATAAGTAGGAGTAGGATTAGTATCTTGAAAGCTGTTTAATAAATTGAATCTCTCTCTCTCTCTCTCTCTCTCTCTCTCTCTCTGTTGTCATTTCCCTCTGTTTCTTCTTCTCTGGTGCAACTCACACCCTGATCTTTTGTACATCCTTGGTTGCTAATTTGGTAGAACTCAGAAGTTTGACAGTGAAAGCATCTTTACTGGGGATAAGTTAGAGCAATGCCTTAACCAGTAATTAGTGATTTTCTTCAATGAACTACCTGCAGGCTCATCTCTGTGACTTATATGTATATTATGACTTGTCCAATGCCATAATCTATCTCTTCATCTGGTGGAGAAAATTCACACTTTTTTCCATTCCTGTATTTGAGTCTGATTTGAACTGTTCATAGTCTTTACTTTCTCAATATATTCCCATGTGTTGTGTTTATTAGGAGTCTTTGGGGCTTGCTGAGTCGAGCCTGATTTAATATTTAACCACGAAATAATTTTTTCATGCATATTCATTGTGAGTGGGTCAACATTTGTGTGTTAATATAGTTCAGACTTTTGCCACTAAGATGAGCTTCTAAGTTGGTCATGCTTCACTGGCAGTTTGCCCTGTTTGTTGTGCCTACTGTGCTTGAAAGATACCTGCACACTGGAGGAAAAGATGCTTAGAGATCCAAGGCGCCTTTATGCACCTGGTCGTCTGTATCATATTGTTGAGCGAAAGCCCTTCAGGTAAAGATGTTTTCTCAGTACAATTTTATTGAACATTACTCATCTTTTAAAACATTATGTTGAAAATTCTTGGTCAGAGTCTAGATCCTCATAATAGTGTGCCTGTCCTTGGGGAAAATCATTCTATTCAAAACAGAGGCTATAAATATTCTTCTGTCAAGGGGATGAGATTCTACCCCTTTAATGTTGCGGAAAGGCATTCAGTAGGCATTCTATTTGTATGAGTTTTGTGCTGGCACAATATCTTACTGCATGCAATTCAATCTTATTCTTTCTTTTGTTATCTATAAACCCTATGATCATTTTGCAAGGTGGTACTCAGTTACGTGTTTTCAATAATTACTTAGTGTGTAACTGTAATTCAACAATTTTGGGATGTCCTGCTTCTACACCTGCCAGCATGTGCAGTATCTTCAGATCATTTTGCTCAGATTGAAAGCTGCTCATTATGGATTAAACCTTACTTTGATCATATTTTCACGGGGACTAAACTCACTTTGTGAAAGTTAGATATAGAGTTAAATAGAAAAACATAATTCTATAACATGAATTATTAAGATTTACCACATGGAAGTCTGCCTTCTATGCTCAAATGTTTTTTTTTTTCTTTTTTTGTGTGGGGTGGTGCACTGTCATCTATGCTCAAATGTATTAAGTTACTAAATTCTGAGGGTGAAATGGCATTTGATTTGAGCCACATGAACTAGTAATAATTTAGAGTATGGCATCGCTGGTTGCAGGATAGGAAGATTTCCGCCTGTTGTAAGGACAGCAGTGCCTGTTGATGGGAGGTTTGAGCATATAGTTCTTTCTTGCAATGCAACTTCAGACCATGCCATGATTTGGATAGAGAGAGAAGCACAAAGGGCTCTTGATGTAAGCTACTATCAATCTGCCAAAATAATTTATATAGATTACCTATAGCTGTTTTTGGTTGCCTGTGCTTTGATTTGATGTTTGAGACCCTGTACTTAAAATGAGCTTATCATAACTGTCGAATTTACTCTAAGAACAGTTTTATTGAAAAACAATTCAGATTTTACTTGAGTTTCTTCACTATATACATTAGAAGATAGTAGTATTTTGATTCTTGCTATTCATGTATTGCATAGTCATTGGATAAAAGGAATCTTAGTAAACCTCATTCAGATGTCTCGATATAGTTGTTCTTGAAATATATCTCATGTTTCTTATTCTTTTCCCTGACCTTTTCTTAGCTTTGGCCCTTTGCATGAACTCAGAAGTAAGTTTTTATAAGAATCAATGACTGCATTCCACTATTTTTTCTCTAATTAAAAAAAAAGAAAAGAAAAAAAGCTTCAATAGAATGAAAGAGAATTACAAGAGAGGAGGATAAGACAGCCTCCTAAAAGAGAAAAAGATGGAAAAAGGGAAAAGCAGAAAAGGAAAACATAACTTTAACTTCAAAAAATAACAATGCAGCTCAATCCCTATCCATATCATTCAAAGAGACTCCCTTAAAATAATCATGAACAGAACACCAAAGGGAACCAAGAGATAAGACCCTCTCCTAGAAGTCATTTAAAGTCGCCGAAGCACCTTTAAAAATTCTAGTATTCCTTTCCAACCATATATACCAAATCGCTGCAAAAACTGCTCACTGCTGCAAAACTTTGCCATCTTTCAAAACTTACAGATTTTTGTGGATTATTAGTAGTTAATTGATGAAATTTTCTATTGATGGATCTGTGTCTTCTCACTCATACTTCTATGTACAAAGTTATGTCCATCCATGTACATATAAATCATTATGTTTCTGCATCAGTTAATGCTAGAGAAAGATCGGCTTATGGAGATCCCAGCAAAGCAGAGGATGGAGCGGAATGAGTCTCTAGCTCGACACAGCCTAGAGCACAAGGCAGCGCTTCAGAGGGCTGTTGCTTTGGATATTCCTCAAGCATACTCCCCTTCCCCATATGGAACATTTCATGAAATGGATGCTGGGGAGTACTCTGCAAGTTCAAGCAGTAAGGTTTCCTCCTCGTCTTCTAAGAAACGAACTGATAGTTGGAATGAATTTGTTGAGCGTCTGTTTGATGTGGATGACTCAGGTCATATGGTGTTCAAGAAAACGCATCAATAAAAGATAATTCTATCTTGTATCAAAGTTAATAGAAACCATTCTTTGCTTTTTCTTTCTTTTTATATATATTATTTCTGGGCTAAAATAAGGCATGGTCACAATTGCTTGCTTACTACTTTTGGTATCCTTAGGCTTTGCCTGGGCCATGTCCCCTCTTCCGGTAATTTGAAGGGTATATTCTTTAACATCAGCTTAGTGTGGACCAAACCCTAGTTGATAAGGAGAGATGGTATTTTTCTCTTGCCAACTAAGCTAACCACTTTGGGTAGTGATATTGATTTTTAACTCCATTTAATTTTAATTAATCAAATTTGGTTTTTCATTAATTACACTGAAATTAACTGCTTATCACTTGGATTATTAATTTATTCAAGGAAAGAGAATCACATTATATATGTTAACCACTCATTATAAGTGGTTTTCAACTTGGTTAATTTTATCTGAATCTAGTTAAGGTGATAAGTGGTACCAATACAACTAAGTACAAATTGTACTGTAGACATGTCTTAGTCTAATATTATGATCAGATCCAGATAAAGAAAAGTTCTAATGTATTAAGCCGATCATGTATGCATGCGGGCAAGCGTGCGAGTGTGAGACTCACTTTTGATATGTTTCAAATATCTTTGGTAGGCTGAAATTACTTCAAAATCTAGAAATACATGTGTGCACGTGCACGAGTAAGACTTACTTTTGATGTGCTTTAATTATTTTTGGTTGGCTGAAATTACTTCAAAATCTAGAAATACATGTGTATACACCATGTTAAAGGGTTTTCTCTAGCTATCTCTATTTTGTACTCTGTTTTCTAGTTTAGTGCTCTAGGTAGTGATTGAAATACCTTGAGTGAAAACTGCCTTTTGAGAACTAGATTTGTGTTGATGATGGAGAATGGTTAATGCTTAAAATAGGAACAAGCTAGCCTTCTTTTTAGGTGAATGGGGTGCCATGGATGGCCGAGATTTCCGCTTCACAAGTAAGTGTAGGACTGAAATCTGGGACCCAAGGTGTCGTTTGGCATATAGATAATCCGATTTCCCAACTATTTGAAAATTTATCTATGAAAATTTTATATGGAAAAAATTAGTGTTTCTATGATATTTAAGACAAATATTATATGTAAATTATAAAAACTGCATATGTTTTACTTAAATGTCTGATAAGTAGTTTTGGCCAAAAAAATTATCTGATAAGTAGGTTTTTACATAATTGAAAAACTCAAATTTAACGCCACCTGGAACATTGTTTAACGGGCTGCATTACTGGCCAAGCTTCCCTTGGAAGCCATCACCTTGTTTCTGTGAACCAAAGTTGTTGACTTCATGAGTACTGCCAGTTAAATGGTTTTTTTTTTTTTCCTTTGTTTTTCCTCCCTCACACGAGTCTCAACTGATATAGGGGAATATGTTTTAGGCAGTTCCCAAAGAAAAAATAAATTATTAGATTATGAATAAACATAAAAATATATAGTAAGTGTGTTTTATTAAAAACTGCGATGACTTGATTAAGTGTTTATTTATGATTGGTTTTATCTAACTAACATTTAGTAAATTAAATCCTACTTAATTACCAACTAGTGTTATATGGTTAAAAGTCATTCTATTAAGTATCTGTCTAAGAAGCATTGATATGAGTATGTATATTGGGTACTGACACGATATGATATGTAGGAGGAAATGACAATTTCTAAAGTTTTGAAGTACATGAAAGGCAGTATATAATATATATATATAACAGATTAACCTATAAAAAGTAATTAACATAAAAGAAAATTGAATCTTAAATAAACATTTTAAATGTAAAATAAGACATTTATAACAAGCTACAAATAATGGTATAAAACAAATTAAAATTAGAGCTTTTAATTCAAATCAAATGCCAATTTTTATCTCTGTTCACATAACTAAGACTTCTTATAAGCTCTTAAGCCATTTCACTGTATTTTGAAATATATTAGTACATTTTGAAATATTTCAAAATGTATATGACAAAAAACAAACTTCGATGATATGAATACTATAAGACAATATGCATACCGATATTAGATACATATCTGACGCGGGTACACTCCTTTTTTGGTATATTGGTATTTCCTAAGTTTCTATTAATCCGCTTGATACGAGAACTATTTTGAAGACAAATATGTGAAGGATTAGATTGAAATACCTAAAAAATTGAGGACCGAATTGAGACGACATTCAAGGACCAAAATATCAATTTATAGGTTGAAAAATAATGCATAGTGAGACCCAAATCAATGTTCAAGTCTTAACACTGGTAACGAAGTCTCCCTTTTTTTTTTTTTTTCTCAAAATCATAATATTCCCATAATTTTAAAGTTTAATTATGAATCAAAAGTTTTGGGCCGTGACTGGGCCTATTTCATTTGTTTTGCTGTGAGCTTTCTCTAAGCAAAGTGAATTTGCTTCTATGGACAAAAACACTTGTATCTGACAGTCTGATAACAAATAAAACTTAATTATATCAATTCATAAACTAATGAAGCAACATTGAGACTAAAGAAAAAAGAGATTATAAAACTATAAAAAGGTGAAAACATTCTAAAGTTATTTTGTTAATTTACCTAAAAATAAAATATTTTCATTTTTAATTTTTAATGATTACAAATATGTCCTTCAATGTTCACTGGAACTTTCACTCGCTCAGTGATTTGCATATAATTCAGGAAGTGGAAACCAGTGGTGTAAAAGAGAAGAAGATGAAACAAATATATTCTAAAGGATGCAAGCTCCATATATTTTCACTCTCTTTCCTTAAGGAATATGAACTCCATATATTCTCAGTCTCTTTTTTTAAGAGGTGTGAGTTCCATATACTTCCCCCTTATATGTATCACTCTCTGATATAATCATTTATTATGACGTTAGAAAATGAATAAATCTAATTAATATATATATATATATATATTAAGTCTATAAAAATTGGGTCCCATTAACTTTTCCTATTGTGTCACTCTCTTTTGTAAAAACCTTTAAACATGAGAGGACTCAGACCAGATGGCTGTCCTTGCCTGGTTTTCAGTTCGATGTCTCCTTTTCTTCGCATTCAGAATGTCATCAATCGCAATGGTTGGAACTTGAGTTAAAGGTTGAAATACTGAGGCATAATGTAAAATGAATATTCTAAAAAAATGCATATAATATATTAAAAATATTGTAAATACAAAAAAAGAACATATGTTCAATAAATTAATTTTTAATTACTCATATCAACTAAACTTTGACTAATTTTTTAAAAAAATTACAATTATTTTACACAATAATATGTTCACTACATATTGTATTAATTTTATTTTAATCCATAATTTTAATTTATTGTCCATAAATTATAGATATAATTTTTTTAATACTTTTTTGAAAACATAAGGATGCACCGAATTTTGGTGGGACCCATCATTACTTTAATTTAAAAGATCGCTTTCATAAGGTCAATTTCAAATTCAGTGGCGAAAATCCAGTTGTCTTTGTATGTTTCGTCACGAGACGATTGAATGTACAGCCACTGTTTGTTGTCGCCCCAAAACAATGCTTCCATAGATACCACGCAAACTTTTACAGCGTTGTCTCTTTATATTAATGATGCCATTTTTGACGACGAACTATTTTGCATAACTTAAATTTCTCTTTTTTTTTTTAGGGAATCAAAATCATACTTTTAAGTACTTAAATTATTTTTTTAATACAAAAAGGTACTTAAAATCAGTGATGTAATTTTCTTTCTTTTTTTAGTCTGAAGCTCACAATGATTTGATCACAAATTAGAGCCTGGAGACCTCCAAGAGATGTTGGTGTGCCTTTTTGCAAAGGTCAGTTAAGAGAATAATTTGATATTTATATATAAAATAATAACAATAATAGTAATAACTAGTAGCTTTAGCTTAGCATGCCCTAAAGTGATTACTAATTACAGCTAAGAAAAAGTTCTAATTTTTAATTGTTTTTTAAATACATTTTTTAATCTAAAATTAAATTGGAGTAATTTATTTATAGTTTAAAAATAACGAAAAAATTAATTAGTGGAAATTATTAAACTTCTTGATCTCCCATATGCATTTTAATTGTTTTCTTATATTATCTATATTAATATATATGGTTTTTAAATCAATGATCAGAAAGTCCCAACAGGATACATATTACCTTATATAAAAGATATGTTTAATATTCAAAATGTAAAAATTAGCTATAAAAAAAAGAAACTTGAGGCTACATATCTATTTAAGGATGATATAGAATTTATTTTTTACAAATATTTTTTCCTCTTAAATCAAAAGATTACTTTCTTTGAAAAAGAAAAAAGAAAAAGCAAAATATTCAAATTCCCGTGATTGCAGTACTGTTGGAATCTAACCACACAGTTTTGTTCTGTACATTTGTTGGCTTATTCCTCCTTTGGTACGCTGCATATATGCCTGCATTTGCGGGCAGAAAACTATGATAATAAATAAATTAAAGGGTAAATTATTTTTTTAAAAAAATAATTTAATTATATGATTTTTTAATTATATAATATTCACAAATTTCCTATAAAATTATTCATTTGATCAAATTATCTTAAAAAAATAATGTTGATTTCTTTTGTTAAAAATTTAACTTATTAAAAATATTTCTTAACATTTTTATTGCAACGTTATTTATTTTTATTAAAATAAAAAATTTAATTTATTCAAAAATTGTCTACATTTATAATTATTAACACTTATGTTGATTAAATATGTTATTTGATAAATATGTTATTCATGGAATCAATATTATTAATTATTATCTTTTGATTGATAATTTATTTACAAAATTATTTTGTGAACGTGCTCTTTTTTTAGTATTTATCGATTCTTAATTAAATAACTTTAAATTTTTTTAAATTTAGAAAAATAGTTATTTTGTAATTAATAAATATTAAAAAATATTTATTTTAACTATTTGAGAGTATTTTAGTTAAAACTAGTTTAATTATAGCTTGTCTTTTGATTCTAAGTGATGAAATACCATTCATAACAAAGATAAGGTTTATATAATTAATTTATTTTTTACGAAATGAAAAAATAATCTGCTCTTATTAAAAAAAAAAAGAAGACAAAACAAAAACTAGATAGAGGAAAATAAAAAAATGGATATAGAAAACTTACAAGAACAAATTCAAAAAAATTAATATTAATTTTCCTAAATTTTTTAATTCAAAATTTCTTTAAATAAAATTTGTGAAATTTAGATGTAAATGTATAGTAATTATAAAATTATAAGAACTTAAAAAATATAGCATAAAAAATAATAAATTATGTTATTTTCATCTTAAATTAATAATAAAAATAAATGCAAAAGTATTTCCCTTATTTAATAGACTCATTTGAATTAAATGAATGCATGGGTAAAGAACGGCTTCTCCGATTCAGTAAAGGTGTACATACGTTTTGCCTTCAAATGTGGCCTGTAGCCATGCATTTTACGTAAAGATGGCAAAGTTTATCCGAATTTGGGGATCCTCTGTACTCTATTTGGAAACTCAATTTCAGAGATTTTTTAATTGCAAGAATGGTAACAAAAAATATTTTTTGAGGATAGTTCAAGGTGGGAACGGAAATGATATCTCTCTTGCCTGGCAGGATCCTCATTTTTGTTATTATTATTATTATTGTTGTTATTATTATTATATATATAAATAACCACAAGAGAAAAGGAAATAACAAGGGAATATATCCCCCACTACTCAGCTCTAGCTCTAGGAATTAGCAAGTAATGGCAAATTCTTCACTAAATATTGCAGTATTAGAGATAGAAAATACATGAATAGTGGTGCAAATTGGCAAAGTACCCCTTTCTATTTGAAGAGGGATAATTGCAGTGTTAATCCTTTGTTTAGTGGGGGAGGTAAGATCCTAGTCTAAGGGACAAATTTTTCATGGTCTCTTTTGCAAATATACTTTTTCATATCTTATTTTGGTCATTAAGAAGATAGGTCAAAATTTTAATTTATTTTTTTAGGTCTGATGGGAAATTTTTTAAATTAATTTTGATTTATTATTGTTGGAGATTAAATTCATAAACTTTATATGAAAATTGTTGCTCTGATGACAATTTTCATTTTAGAAGATTTTCCATTTCCTATTCAAAATCCAAAAAAAAAAAAAATACAAGCCCATTTATCATAAATCATGTTCCAATATAATAAGAAGTATAATTACAAATAGCTAAGAGTATCACAAATTCACAGTTAGATATTAAATAAATATAACATAAAGAATGAATTAAAAGTTACAGCATTAAAATTAAATGGTACAATATTGAAAAAAAATGAATTAAGCAAAACAATCATTATAAGGATATATATTTTTTACGACAAAAAATTATGACAAACAACAACAAATCTAATTATTTATTAATTAAAAAAAAAGAAAAAAAGATGAGCGATAAATTTATGGTTGTGACGACAAAATAATGGTTGGGTTGTCCAACTATAGTTCTGTAACCAAAAATTTATAAAAAATTAATTTATATGAAGATAAAATATTATATAAAAATAACTATAAATAATATTAATTTTTAATTTAAACAAATACCAAATATATATATTTTAAATATAATATATTACAAAGAATATATTATAAATATAATTATATATTATAAATTTATTATAAATTCTGATTAAATTTAAAGGATAGTCATATAAATTATATTATAATTTATATTAATAATATTTGTTATCAAATAAAAAAGGTAGTTAACTCATCCAACTATTGTTCTATCGCCATATTGTGATAGAATAATATCCAATTATTATTCTATCGCCTTACATAAAATATATATATTAATTAAAATATTTAAATATTATTAAATATTATAATTTTAATAAATATACAAATAAATATAAAAATATAATAAGTGAATAAAATTATTATTAGAGATAATCAATGTTTTGAAATGCTTTTGTATTTTATATGCAAAAAAGTGATTTGTGACTGGTCCATATAAATATATATTTTTTATACAATAATCTAATAAATAAAATAAAATAACTATTAATATCAGTTGAAAAAGAACATAACCATTGAAAAAGCCATTGGATACCTTGCTTACATAAACTTAGTGGGATTATATTTATCTCTTACTCTTTTCTTATATGCTCTTGTTCTTATTTTTGTCTTAGAACTTCTTACTCAAATTTTTAGAATTTTTTCATCCTATTTTCTCATTCAAATTTTCAGAATTTTGCCGTTTGATTCTAGTGGAAAATTAATTCAAATAAATATTTTGTTTATCTCGACCTATTTGATATTAAGAAGTAAGTACAAATAATTATATGATAATATTTGCATGAAATATATAAGTATATTATTTTTTTATGATTTATTGATTATATATAATTGTTGATTGATTCTTTTGTGATGTAATAATATAATAGAAAAAGATATCTAAGTAACATTGATAAATTAATAGACAAATGTCTAGTAATAATATTTACAGTTAGTGAAATATTATATTTATTTGAAAACGTGTGAAAGGTAAATTTTGTTATCAAATTTGTAAAGTAATATTTAAAATGTTTATTATAACAAGAAATAGAAAATTCCTAATGATCAAATATGGATGTATAATGATTGAATCCTAAACATAACAGATACATTGATAAGTTTTTACAAGAAATAAAAAAGTTTATTACATTTGTATGTGAAAAAGGACCAAGGTTAAGATAAAGAAAAACTAGATGCTCTTGTTTTACACATAAAAATACCGCATATATTACTACTGTGAAGTAAAAACTAATTTTTATTAAAGAGGGTTTAAATCTAAATATTGGTATTGGATATGTCATGGTAAAATTGAATTATCCCCAATACCTAACATACATGTTGGAACATCTAGTGGAATATTTAGCTCATCATAAGTAGTGAATGACGATTATGATAATAGATATTAAAGGATGATCTTTGAAGCAGGTTGTCTTGAATTTAATATTGATAGCTATGCTCAAATAGATAATAATTATTATTATATTGAGGAATCGCCAGAAAGCTCAACAATTTTTTGATTTACTAAATACATATAAGCAATCACTCTGATCAAGATATAGTAATCAGTTTGAGTTATTTGTTACTATAAAAATATTAAGTATTAAAATCTCATAATAATATGTCATAATATAGTTTTAACTGAATTGCATGAGCTGTAAAAAAATAATTGCTTGCCTGATAACTAGTATTAAACAAAGAAAATAGTATCAAAACTTGGTTCATTTGCATAAAAAATTAATGTTTGCATGAATGAATATATGTTGTATTATAAACATGGTATAAATGAAATAATATATAAATTCTATGGAGCACATTTATATAAAATTAGCTGACCTGATCGAAAATAAAGTTCAAAAAAATTTTTATTTAAAAAAATACATTATTTATTAATTATCTCTAAATTGTGAAGTTTTATATTTCATTAAAATTTCTTGAATTTACGCAATAACATTAGAATAATAAAAGGTACAGAGGTGTACTATATTATTCATATATCCTAATTAAATACACAGCAATAATTAACTGTTTGTTGTCGGACGAAAACAAATGCTTCCATAGATACGACAGAAACTTTTACAGTCTTGTCTTTTTATATTAATGATGCCATTTTTAACGACAAACTATTTTGCACAAGTTAAATTTCTCTTTTTTTTTTTGGGAATCAAAATCATACTTCGAATGTACTTAACTTATTTTTTTAATATAAAAAATACTTAAAATTATCGATATAATTTTCTTTCTTTTTTTAGTCTGAAGCTCACAATGGTTTCAGCGCAAATTATAGCCTGGAGACCTCCAGGAGATGTTGTGTGCCTTTTTGCAAAGATCATCAGTTCAGAGAATAATTTGATATAATAATAATAATAATAATAACTAATAACTAATAACTAATAGCTTTAGCTTAGCACGCACTAAAATGGTTACTAATTACCAAAAAAAAGTTTTAATGTTTAATTGAATTTTAAATAAAATTTTTTATCTGAAGTTAAATTGTAGTAATTTATTTATATTTTAAAAATAAAAAAGTTAATTAGTGAAAATTATTGAACTTCCTAATCTCCCATATGCATTTTAATTTTTTTTCTTATATTATATATATTAATATATATGATTTTAAAATCAATGATCAAAAAGTCCCAACAGGATATATATTACCTTATATAAAAGATATCCTTAATATTCACAATGTAAAAATTAGCTATAAAAAAAGAAACTTGAGGCTACACATCTATTTAAGGATGATATATGAGCAACAAAAGATGAGCCATTTTTAAAAATAGTGAGAATTTATGGCCCTATATTAAATTATATTATAAATAAACTAAAGATGGGGGGGAGGGGAGGAACAACTCCTTCCTTAAAAAAAAAAAAAAATTCCCGTATATTGTAATGAATTATATGGTTGAATCCACCAACTTTCGTTTATTTTTTATATTCTTTAAAAAAAATGCAAAATATTCAAATCCCCGTGAGGGTAGTACTGTTGGAATCTAACCACACTGTTTTGTTTTGTACAATTTGTTGGCTTATTCCTCTTTTGATACCTGCCTTTGCGGGCAGGAAACTACTATAATAAATGAATTAAAGGGTAGATTACCTTTTAATTTTTAAAAAATAATTTAATTATATCATTTTCTATTATTAAATATTCACAAATTCCCTACAAAATTATTCATTTGATCAAATTATCCTACAAAATAATGTTGATTTATTTTATTAAAAATTTAAATTATTAAAAAAATATTTCATAACATTTTTATTTCAATGTTATTTATTTTTATTAAAAAATTTTTAATTTACTCAAAAATTTTCTACATTTATAATTAATAACACTTATGTTGATTAAATATATTATTTAATGAATGTGTTATTCTTGAAATTGATATTATTAATTATTATCTTTTGATTGATAATTTATTTACAGAATTATTTTGTGAACGTACGTGCTCTTTTTTCAGTATTTATTAATTTAATAACTTAAAAAAATTTAGATTTAGAAAAGTAGTTATTTTATAATTAATAAATTTTTAAAAAATAGTTTTTAAACCATTTGAGAGTATTTTATTTAAAACTAATTTAATTGTCGCTTGTCTTTTGATTCTAAGCGATGAAATACCATTCATAACAAAGATAAGATTTATATAATTAATTTATTTTTTACGAAAATAAAAAATAATTTTCTCTTATTAAAAACAAAAAAGACTAGAAGAGAAAACAAAAACTAAATAGAGGAAAAATAAAGAATGCATATAGAATACTTACAAAAACAAATTAAAAAAATTAATATTAATTTTCCTAAATTTTTATTCAAAATTTCTTTAAATAAAATTTATTAAATTTATATGTAAATATATAGTAATTATAAAATTATGAGAAGCAAAAGAAAATATTAACATAAAAAATAATAAATTATGTTATTTTCATCTTAAATTAATAATAAAAATAAATGTAAAGTATTTGCCTTATTTAATAGACTCTCACTTGAATTAAATGCATGCATGGGTAAAGAACGGCTCCTCGGATTCAGGAAAGGTGTACTATACGTTTTGCCTTCAAATGTGACCTGTGGCCATGCATTTTACGTAAAGATGGCAAAATTTATCCGAATTTGGGGATCCTCTCTGTTCTATTTGGAAACTCAATTTCCGAGATTTTTTTTAATTGCAAGAATGGTAATAAAAATTTTTTTTAGAGGATAGTTCAAGGTGGGGAACAGAAATGATATCTCTTGTCTGGCAGGATCCTTATTTTTGTTATATATATATATATATAAGCACAAGAGAAAAGGAAATAACAAGGGAATATATCCCCAACTAATCAGCTCTAGGAATTAGCAAGTAATGACGAATTCTTCACTAAATCTTGCGGTGTTAGAGATAGAAAATACATGAATAGTTGTGCAAATAGGCAAAATACCTCTTTCTATTTGAAGAGGGATAATTCCATTGTAAATCTTTTGTTTAGTGGTGGAGCTAAGATCCTAGTCTATGGGACAAATTTGTCATGGTCTCTTTTGCAAATATATTTTTCGTATATTATTTTAGTTATTAGGATAATAGATCAAAACTTTAATTTGTTTTTCCGGATTTAATGGCAAATTTTTTAAATAAATTTTGATTTATTATTGTTGGAGATTAAATTCATAAACTTTATATAAAAATTGTTGATCTAATGACAATTTTCTTTTTAGAAAATTTTCCATTTCCTATTCAAAACCCAAAAAAAAAAAATCTGTAAACCCATTTATCATAAATCGTGTTCTAGTATAACAAGGAATACAATTAAAAATAGCTAAGAGCATCAAAAATTCACAATTAAATATTAAACAAATGTAGGATAAAGAATAAATTAAAATTTACAGTATTAATATTAAATGGTACAACATTAAAAAACTGAATTAAATAAAACAATACATGTGTGTGTTTATTTGGTTCAAATTAAAATGTAAAATAATTTTTTTAAAAATTATATAATCCAACCATGTATGTATCTAGCTCCCATGCATTCAAAATTTGAAAAATGGGGGCATAATATCAAAACTTATATGCACATAATTTTTGAAAAATTGATATATACCTAGCTCTACCACTACCTTCATCAAATAGCAAGGGATTAATGGGTAGTCAAATTCCCTTACTAAGCCCAATTTTCATGCATTTAGCGAAGGAATAGTGAGAAATTATTCCCTTGCTAATTTAATTTGAATTAGCTAAGGACTAGTAAGATCAAATTCCCTCGTTAATCTCTTGCTAAGAGTGAATAAAATTTGTGCCTTAAATCCTTTTTGTCCCTCTCATTACTCCCTTTTGTCTTTCTTGCTCCTTGCCATGGATTTCTTTGTCATTGTTGGTCATGTCAATCATTGTGGCCATTGTCCCACACTTTTGCTGCTTCTTTGCCTTGCTCATCCTTCTTTGCTACTTCTTCATCTTTTTGACACTTCAAGGTTGGTCTTCCCTTCCCTTTCTTAATCTCCTTGCCACTGGGTTATGTCTCTAGCTTGGTTAGTTTGCACATTTTCATTTTTGTTAATTTTATCAGTGCTATGCGAGTTCTAAATTTGTGGTTGGTTTTGTTTGAGCTTTTTGTTTGCCCCCAAAAAGAATGAGGCTCTTGGGATGTTAAGTTGTTGTTATTATGTTATATCTTTTGATTGATATATAGATTTAGGTGAGGTCAAATAAGGCTTTCAAATTTTTGCTTTCTCTCATGGGAAAAATTAGTTTTTGGTTGAATATGTAATATTACTTAGTAGCATATTTCTTTATTTTGGTTTCTAATTTCATTATAAGCAAATTGGTATATGGTTGTTGTCTGAATCATATATTTTGTTATCTTGTTTTCTTGTACACTTGAAAGGTAAATTCTGTTGGGTAAATTTTGATTTCATATTCCTTTTTGCCTCTTGTGCGAGATTTTTGTTAACCCTTGAATCATTGTTAACTCTAGTTTTTGGTGGCATGTTAGAATGAACCATCCTGATCAAGTTTCAACTTGCTTGTTTATTTTATAAAAATGGAATGTTTAGTTCTCAATAATTGATGGGTTTGATTCTAATTTGTTTAATATTGTGTAGATCTATAGCCTTTTTAATGTTCTTAGTCATTTTAATTGTTCAATTCTATGCTTAATTCAATGTTGTTTGTTATGGAAAGTTGGATAAAAATATTTAATTATCATTTCCTTTATATTAATAACTATAAGAATATTTTGTGAAACTTTTCTCTCTTCTTCCTTCCATTATCTCTTGACATAACCTAAGATTTTCTTAAATAAAATTGGTCTCTAATATTGTAAGTTTAAGCTTAAGAGCTTCAAATTTTTGTTAATGGCCATACAACAAATTAGTTATGAATGGCTTGTGAGATACATTTATAGGTTAAAATAGTTATGAAATATATAGGTTATAACATTAATGTTTTGGAAAGAATTATACATCAATTATGTTAAGATTTTGTTGTGGAATACAAAATTAAATAACACTTGGCAAATCATGACTCTTCTTTATCATCCAAGCACATACCTATGACTGTGAGTGAAAGAATGGTGCACCTATTAATCAACAACCATTATGTACATTTGTGTTGGCCTTTTTGACCTTGTATTGGGTTCTGCATTCTTTATGAGAATTTGTTATGAATGGTTAGGCCTCTAAGGTCTACTTTATAGAGCATGTTAAGGTTCTTCTTTGCAAGAGTTTTAGTGTAGGCATTAAGGCAGGCCTTGGGGAAGCTAAACGCTTCATTCTTTTTTTTGTAGAAGATTTAAGTTATAAAAAAGACTATATTATAAATTGCTTCTCTAGTACTTCAATATGAGGTTAAGCAAAAAGCATAATTTAGTATTTAAAAAGCCTTAATTCTGTTAATGGCCTAAAGACTTTGTTATTATCTATTGAAAGTTTTAATGCTTTGTTGCCAATAAATATATCTTAAATCCCATATGTATGTAACATGCCATTGAAAGTTAAAGCCACTTGAGGGAGGGAGACCTATTCTTAGGTATAGTGGCGAGTCCTTTGCCCCATGCCTTAGACCCACCTATTTCTCTACCTACAGACGCAGCAGTTGTTCTAGTGGGAGGTCTTCATGGTCCATCTTCTATTGGGATAACTCTTGGTTTGTGCCATCTTCTAGTTTTGTGAACAAGAAGGGACTAATTTAGTTAGCCTTTAGAAATTCCCTTGTAAGTATTGCCATGAGGTTTGATATTATTTTAGTTTATAATTGAAATATGACATTAATTACTCGTTTTTATTGTAGGATCCAATTCAAGCCTAACAAGATCCCTACTTGGATCATCCACCAAGTGATGGTTTAAATGTTGCGCACAGCTGCTGGGTGGAAGGACTATCCCTAAGAAAAAATGATGCCATGTTTGCTAATTTAATGGTATGTAATTAATTATGACATTAATTATTCTCTTTTATGACATTCATTATTCACTTTCATATTTGCAAGTCACATATTGCTTTGCCATGAAGGAGGAATGCCTCTTGGCAAAGAGCGTATAGGATAGGACATATGGGGAAAAACACTCTGGCATGTTGCAAAATGTGAGGAAAGTGGCCATGAATGTAGCAAACACAAATTTGCAGTATGTTATCACCTATTATTTATGTTTCTTAGCTTGTTATTATTGTGATAGCTAATTGTTTTTCTAATTGTGTGTGCTCAAGAGAATCTTTGACACAAGGAAGACCCTTTAATACATCCTTTCATCAACCCAAACAAGTGGAGAGAAGCTACTGGGCTAAATAAAAAAGGATGTGGCCATGGTTTAGATAGCCTTAGCTTTGAAGCACCCTGATCAAAATTTGTGATAGGTCGTTTTGGATCCCACCACTATTGGCAAGAACAAGTGGATGCTACATTGGCCTTGGTCTGCTAAAACTTAAAGTAGCAATTCTAGCAATAAGTGGATCTATGGTTGAGCAAATTTATACGAACATAGTTTCAGGTGTTCATGGCTTTCGAGCAAATGTTGTTGCAAAATTATCCACATTACAATTGACACTGCCATCACCCATAACAGAAGTTGGTTCATTCGAGTCACAGGTAAATTTTGTTGACGTTGAGGGAGAGGGATAAGGATCGGAAGATGATTAGGAAAAAAAATTTAGACAAAGATAGCTAGTTTTTAGGCTTTTTCTATATTAAATTGCATAATTAATAACTTATATTATTAAATTTAAAAAATATTCTAAGTTATTTAAATAATATATATTTTTCCCATATATGCAATTGCACAATTAATAAATTTTATTATTCTATATCATTTTTTAGGTTATTAACATAAGGAATGATAAACAAAATAAAAATCAGTTTCTAGGCGAGGGATTAGTGAGGAAATCAATTTCCTCACAAAATGGCAAGGGAAATAGATGAAATGGCTTCAAATTAATAAAGGAATGTTGTTGAGGGATTTTCTATTGGCATTTTGTTTTGTGAGGGACTTTAACCAAGGATAAAGGAAGGAATATTGCCCTCCCTAATTAACATCTGCAATTTAGTAAGGGCACAGCCCTTCCTTTTTCCTCACTAATCTTTCGCTAAGGTGATATAGTGAGGGAATAGTACAGGAATCTTTCCAAGCTAAATCCCTATATTTTTTGTAGTGTATATATTCATTACCTATGTGCCTTTTTTAGTAATTTCCTTTTTATTAATAATATTTTCTAAAATATAAATATAAACTTAAAGAAGCTTTTGCTAGTTTTTATATTTTAGTAGTTTCGTGCTATAGTCTATTACTTGTCAAGCTTCCTTTTCCAAGATTTGAAGCTTTTTCCATGAACAAACATCTTTTATGTGGTAAACTTTCAATCTTAAACTAAAGCATTTTTTACTTTTCGATGAAATGGAATTCATACATTTTAATGCTTTTTTCAAATGATCTTGATGGTTTTTTTTTTTTCTCATGATAGCATTAGTTTACTAAAGATTGAACTATAAGAACAATATATAATGTATAAATATATCAGAGTAAAAGTTTCAATTTTTGGCCTTGTTAGATTTAACAGTTCCTGAGCAAGTTGTGTATTATAATTTTATACATATAAGAACTTGTGAGATGATATGGAAAGGCAAGGAACAAAGGAAGGAAATTAATCTCAAGTAAAAAGAGTAAATAAATGGCATTGCATGTGTGTGTGTGTGTGTGTGTGTGTTCTATTTTATTAATTTTCTTGTTATTTTTCAAAAGCTCCCTCAAGATACAAATAAAAGATGAAGTCAAAGAAGAATTAGATGGTAGGAATAAGGAGCCAAAAGGCATTCTTTGTCTCCACTTTGTAAAGTTGTCACCCATAATTATATGGTTTTGGACATTTTTAGAAAACTTTATAAAAAGAAAAGTTAAAAATTTGATGGAGCCTATCAATGTTTTGTTTTTCTTTTGGATTGAAATATTTCATAATTTGATTTGAGCTATTGAGGAAAAGCAGAAAAGTTAAGAGATGTTTGGAATAACTATTTTCAAAATGATGAGAAATTTTTATTATTTAATTAATTAGCATATGTTAATGTATTTATTGTAATTTTAAATTGTAAATTTCCTAAATTTACATTCTTTCTATTTGATTTAAGTTGACCCTTAATTCTAGCCTAATCCTTTGATTCAAGGTTAATTAGGTTAATTTATTTCCTTTTTTTTTAATTGTATTCAATCTCTTATATATATAAACTCAATCAAAGACACATCAATTTATATAGAAAATCTTCTTTTTTCTCTCTTTCCCTATAGCTAAAATGGTATCAGAATTATTCTTTGATATTTAATGATTCATCCTTTTGAAATTCACTCCGATCAGAATGTCCACATGCATGTTCTTGTGATTTTTTTAATGCTACTATTGCTTGCCTCTATTTCATCTTATTCAATAATTTTGAGGTGTTTTTGAGTGCCACATGCCATGTTATCATCTCTAGTTACCTTCTGTGACTTTGCCTTAAAGTTTCAGCCCATTTTGACACATGCTGTCACACACTGCTACAATACTAGTGACAAAAAATTCATCCTATGAACCAGCAAAATCTTTGATAATTTAGTTCACTTCCTTCCAGACTAGTTTTTGATTCAGTCAAACTAATTTCTAAGGTTTTAGGGTGAGATATTTCCATTTTCACAGTTCACTATTGCAAACTCCATTTTTATTATCTTATCTTTATTGTTCCAACGTTACATATAAGTCTTATCTTACATACCTTATTTCAATAATTTTAAGTGGCTCTAATTATTATCTCTGGTTAGAAGGAATGCATGGTTTTCTCAAAAACCACAAACTATGGTAATATGTTACTAGTGATATCAAATATCTCATTCAAGGAGAAATTAAAAACTAATGAAAAATATGTCAATCAATTAGAAGATTAGGACAAGAAAAATTATCATATTATCAAATGTTTTAAAAGTACTTCCACAACTAGTATTTACTAGTAGTTTAGATGTTATGAGACTACTAGAGGGGTATAGGATCACTTTGCAAGGCATTATACCTTTTTTGATTTATCAAATCAATTTCAACTCTTAAAAGATCTTAGCACCCTAAAACAAGAGTAAGGGTTACTTATTTATGATTTCTTAGCCAAGATGGATTCTATTTGGGATTATTTAGCATCTTTTGAATTATCATTCAAATGTGATGTTGATACTTCAGTGTATGCCACATATTGTGGTTACCTAAGGTTGATTCAATTTTTAATGCATTTATTGATGACTATGATCTTGTTTGAGCTTCCTTGCTACACTAGAGCCTTCTACCCACTCTTAAGAATGCATTTCCTTGATTGAAATCCAAAGAAACTTGATTGGAATTTTTGAGGCACAATACTAAGATGGCCTTTGCTCTAACTGAGAAAAATTCCAAACTTTGCCATCAATGCCCACAATCAAACTATATTTTCACTAAGTGCCTACAAATAAAATGCCACACCTGTAAAAAGAAGGGTCATATAGTTGCAAATTGTACATCTTTAATTCATCGACACTATAAAAAGATAAGACATGCTATTAAGAACTATCTTATTTGTCTCCATAAAGATTATTAGAATAAGAATCGATCCTATCCCAGATAGTCGCCTAAGTCTACTCTCTTTATCACCACTACTACTATTACCAATAAGATACATGGTTCATACTTCATTTAGCCATTTCTCTTTGGTGATCTTGAAACTTTTTTTAAACAACTTCTTTCTTTCTAGTATCTCTAATACACCTACTACTTTATCTAGTTTGTTAGGTATATCACATTGGATCTTTGATTCTACTTGTTGTAATCATAATCTCAGCCTAAATTTTTATTCTCTATCTCTTAGTCCTTTTGCTTAGTTTATATATACTATTAATGGTTCTTTTATATTTATTAGTCACATTGGTTCTGTTTCTTTACCTTTTTTGCCTTTACATGATACATACGTTGTCCCCATAATCAATTTCAGTCTTATCTTTATTAGGTAATTGTGTGATCTTGATTATAAACTTATCTTTTCTCCTTTTGGTTTTCGTGTGCAAGATCCATAGATGGGACAGATCATTGGAACTGAGTGTAAGGTTGGAAGACTATTTGAGCTCACTTCCTTACATCTTCCATCCATTATAGATTATGTCTTGCTTCCACTTCCTCTTCTCTAGATTTGTGGCATCAACACCTTGGTCACACTTTTCTTAGTAGATTATATCTCTTAATTTCCAATGGTTCTTTAAGCACAATTACAGATATGTCTTTGTACTATATTTTCTATCAAATTGCAAAATAACCAACTTTATCTTTTAATAAAATGTTTCTATTTTAGATTCCCATTTCAACTTAATTTACTTTGATGTTTAAGGTCCTTCCCCTACCCTTTTCTAAAGATGATTATTCTTGGTTTAATTGGATATATAAGAAGAAAAGTCAATCTAAATTGCCTCAAATTTATGTCACTTTTGCTACTATAATTCATACTTAGTTCTCTAAAACTATAATTTTTTGTTGTGATAATGCCATGAAATATTGTGACTCCAAACTTCTTTGTTTTCTTAATGAACAAGGTACTTTCTCTTAATATTTATGCCTTCATACATCTCAACAAAATGGTTATGTTGAATTAAAACATTGTCACAATCTTGACTATGTCCGTGTCTTCTTTATCTCTTTTTCTTGTCTTGAGAACTTTTAGGGTGAAGTTGCTATCATTGTCATTTATGCTATTAATTATATTCCCTCTTTTGTCATTGGCAATATTTCCCCTTTCACGCATCTTTATGGTACTTTTCCTAATTATATTATATTTAAAGTTTTTGGCTATGCTTATTTTATTCTTTTTTCACCTCATGAATATACCAAATTGTAGGCTTATGCTTGTCTTTATTGTTTCTTAGGTTATGCATTGAGCATAAAAGGTATTGTTGTTGGGATCCTTTTTTTTTTAACACATTCACATTTCCCATCTTGTTTAACCTTGAAAATGGAGTGAGGATTAATATTTTGATAACTCATCTTGTCTTAGAGCTTTTAACCTACCTTGTTATAACCCATAAGGTTATGGTGGATTGGAACAAACTAGCCTAGATGAGCCTCCTTCCCCCCCCCCTCCCCCCTTTTACACTTTTCAATCTTTATTTTCTAATAAGCAAGTTCACTTTTTATACAAATCCAACCTAATGACCTAACCTACATGACACATAACACCAAGAAAAGAAAAAGATAAAATCACATAAAAAACTAGCCCATGGCTCTTATAGGGTTGGGTCGGGCCACATTTTTGACCTTGCATATTAATGTTAGCCAATCTAACTCTAACATGGCACTTCTTATATTGAACCAACTCATTTTGACACACCTAATATTTTTAGGAAAAATTACAATTAAGAACTTTAAATTAAAATTATTTATACTAAAATATCTTAAAATTTGAAATTATTTTTAAAAACTTAAAGAATAAAAAATTTTAACTTGAGATCATAAATTATAATTTTTCTACTCGTTTTAAATTTTTTGTCCTTAAATCTTTTAGAATAATTTTAAATTTTAAAATCTTTTAGTATAAATATTTTTAACTTGAGGTTCTCAATTATAATTTTTTTGTATTTTTATCACTTGGTCATATTCATCCCAATAAATGAAATTTCTTATCTTTGATATATTTAAAAGACCTTGTTTAGTTATAGGCCAATAAACATATTCATTTTTTATTGATTTTGTGTAGTGTATCTTCCTTTTTTTTATTTTTTTCAAAGTAAAAGTATGATGGTCATTTTTCAGCTTCAAAATTAGTTTTTTTATTTCATTTTTTATTTTTTTTATTTCTATTTTATATACCAAACGAGTTTTAAAAATCATTTCATGGCACTCTTACAACCTCACTAATTAAATATTAGCTTAATAATTCACCCACCTTGCCTAGGAGTCAACAAACATTTATGCCTAAATCCAACCAAACGTTTTCCTCTCAAATTATATATGTAATCTTTTCTTTATTTTTTAATTATTGAAATTATCTCTTTTTTTAATTATTTACATGCAGGTAACAATTTTTATGGCAATAATTTTTTTCCCCTTCAATTCTTCTCATTCGTATATCATCATCTTAAATACAAGACAAAAATTTTTCTTTTAACCATCCAGGACAATGACATATGCTAGGCACACCTTTTTAAAAAGAAATTAAACGGGCGATGTTGTCCAAGACAACAGACTCATGTTGATTAATACCTTTCATTATATAATAATAATAATAATAATAATAATTTTATTTATAAATAATTACAATATGAATTTACTTATTGAAAAATTTTAATTATAAATATAATTTTATCACTATTAACTTAGACTTTTTTTGCTTAAATTAAAATTTTCCCAAAATATATTTAGATTAAGTAGAATAAATAGAACATTTTAATATAAATAAAAGAAAATATCTAAAATATTTTTTTTTTCATTTCTCCTCCCTTCTCACATGTATTTATACAGTAATGACATGATACATTAATTTAGACATTATTTTTTGGATGCTATTTGATTATAAAATATAATTTCTAATTACATGAGGGTGTGATTAGAATGAAGAGAATAGAGGAGAACGTAAGAAAAAAAATTTTGATTTAGAAATTTCTTTTGTTTATATTAAAATACTTTTTTTTTTGTTTTCATTCATTCTACTTTGTTTAAATAATTTTAAGAGGATGGCCATTAAACAAAACATTTTAAGAGAAAAATTGTAATTTAAAGATAGAAAATGTCTAAAATAAATCGATAGAATTATATTTATAATCAAATATTTTTAGTAATTATATTCACATTTTCAAATATTTATAATTAATTAAATTAATTATATATATATATGTGTGTATGATGAATTTTTTAAGAGGGATCAACAAACACCAGTGTAAGAATTAACACATTTATACTCTTGAATATTTCATTATAGAAAGTAAATTTCATTGATCCAACTATTGGAGTAGTAGTTTGTATGTTTATCTTCCATGCCAAACTTTACTAAAATTAGATAACTATAAGTATGCAATCTTTCAGTTAATCATTTCTTACATTTGAAATGGTGGGTTTTGTTAAATTTTTATAGTTATTAATGGAGCATAAAACAACTTTGGATTAATGTCAAATTTTGTGAGGATGAAATTCATGATAATTAAGAATACTTAATTAGTGGGGATTTTGTTAAAAAATATCATATAAAAATTTATTCAATTATATAATAACACTTAAAAAAACATGTTGTTAACAACAACTTTTAGTTGAGACTGAAAAAAGTCTCCAATTGTTAAAAGTCATCTCGAAATGGGTATCTCTCATTTAGCCAATACTTTTAGTGGTCATACAAAAAAACTTACGGCTAAAAGTTTTTGGCAGCAACAAATAATAAGTCATTGCTAAAAATATTTTATACCAGAAAAATTATTGCATTAAAAAAACGCTCTTGTGGCAACAACTCATGGTCTCCACAAAAGATGTTTAATGGTGGCATATATATTGTGACAAAAAAAAAGTGCTTTTGTGTCAACTCCTCAAGTTGTCACAAAAGATTTTAATGCTGACACTATGAAGTCACCACGAAAATTACTTGTAATAGTGACTTTTGTTGCCACAAAAAGCCAAAGTTTCTTTAAAAAAATGTTTCTTGAAAACCAAAGAATTTTAGTACCAAAACTTGTAGTGATGATATTGAGAAGTGGCCACTAAAAAGGTGTTTTATGAGCAAAATCATATTATTGCCACTAATAATGATTTTAGTGGCAACCTTATAATGTTGCCATTAGAAGTAGCTTTTAGTGGCGACCTTAAGCCATCACTAAAAGTAGATTTAGTAGTGACTTTTGTTGCTAAAAATACCCTATTTAAAAAAAATAAAACTAATTAAATAATTTTAGATAATCCATCCATCCATCCCTTAGCCTTACTTTTTTCCCTTTTCTTTTAGAAACACATATCAGGACAAAGTAGAGAGAATCATTTGGTTTCTTCCTTTCCCCCTAACTTGTGTGCCACCTTCAGCTATCGTCCAATCATGGTGTTGCCACCATTGACATCCATCCACTTGTTAGAGCTACTCCCTCTGTAAGTCACTAGAGGACTCATGGAGAACACCATGGATGTGCCCAAATTTCGTGGAGGTGAGCTCTCTTTTATTCCCTCCAATTTTTCTTCACGTTCTTCTTTTCCTTCTTCCTTTTCATAAGGTTGTCTCCCTTATATGGTGGCCATTTATGCAATTGAAACGTTTTCCTCCTTTTTGACTATGAACCTTCTTCTCAAGTAGAAGTGGTTGTGAAATTGGGAGCTTAGGCTATGCTTTAAAAGTGTCTATACCAATTGTTAACTTTCTAAGTTAATCTTTGAGTTCAATTTATGAACTAGTAGCTATATATGAAAAACCTTGGTGAAGGGTTTATGAATGAAAAGGTATATCTTCCTCCTTCTATTGTTTAATATGTTTATTGAGCTTCTAATTAGAAATATTAGAACATGCATGAGCTACTTTGTAAGGGGAGGAAAGGTGGGCGCTTTTTATGGATGAGCAATTTTGTTTTTGCTTTATGAATGAGAAGGTATATTTCCTTCCACTTGTTCAATTTTTTCACTATGATTGATGTTGTTTAAATTGATTAACATGGATTTTCTATTATGTTCTTATAACATCAGCATGTAACCTTCTTCTCTAAATTGCCTTGAATACCTCTTCCTATCCATTTGCATATCTAAAATATAATTTACTCATACTCATACTTAATTATGCAATTTTAGGAATAGAATTTTACTATTGGAGGATCCTTTAAAACCTTTCAAATGTAATCATTTTGCTAGTATCAAAGTTATATAATGATGTATAACTCTTGTTCTCTCCCTATCAAATTTACTTATGTTAAATTATTGCCTTATTTAACTTGTTTGTGGTTATTTTTGCTCTACTTCTTGTGATAGATATGCTAAAAGTGTACATTATAGAGAAATCATATGGATGAAACCCCATAATGTGTATGTGCCTAAGAAACTTTTGCATGTATACATATCCCCTTAGTCTTGGCCTGATTTAGAGGTTGAATGGCAGCTAGGTTATAGGGATAAGATTATAAGCATATAAGGCCAAATGGAACTACATAGGTATTAGTTGTTGGAGGTTTGCTCTCAAACTTTTGTTTCATAATTGTCATAACAAAATATGGTGTAGGTTTGGGTTTAAAGTTGAAACAAAATATAAAGCCAAATGCAACTTGCCAATGATGTATGTTTCACTTGAAAGTTGTAATGGAAAGTTGAATTTCAATTATTGTTTCTACTCATTACCTACATCTGAATGTTTCAAGTGTGCAATTTTAAACTAAAACAAGGCTACCAAAAAAAATTTGAGAGCAATATAACAAAGTAGCTTAATTTCTTGACTTAAAACTCTATAAATGAACCTGGGCTAAAATTATAGTTAGATTGCAGACAAGGACTTTCAATATTTTTATAATTTCTAACATGCTATTTTGAAAAAAAAAATTAAAGCCAAATGTAGAGTGTTCTATTTACATGCTCAGATCCCTAACTCCTTTGCTGTGACTATTGAATGCCATGGCATAAAGAGTGGGCAATTTGATATAAAACTTAGTGCCCAAGATTAACACAATAAGACCATAACTATTAATAATATTATCAAGATTTATTAGGGCTCATATATGGTTTGATGCTTAGCATATGTAATATTTCTAAATGTCATCTTCTATTTTAGATGATGAAATACAACAACATTCTAAGCATTTGACCTTATATGGGTCCCAATGAACTTTGACAATATCATTACAAGTTATATATGGTCTTATTGTGTTAATCCTGAGCATTAAGCTTTATATCAAACTGTCTGTTCTTTATATATGTTGCAACATTCAATAGCTATAGCAATAGGACCCTCTAGACTCTCTTTTTCCACACCTATGATAATGCCAAATTAGTGGCTATCAGTTTGAAGGGTTATCTTTATATATGATGGTAATGAGGAAGAAAATGGCCAAAGCTTGGAAATTAGAGTGGGCCTTATGAAGGGATAGCTTTTTAAAGTTATAGCTATATGTCGCATTGATGTCATTGCGAAACTTGATTATCAATTTTCTAACTTGATGTTTTCATTTACTTAAAACTACTTTATATTTGTGTGATTAATACTCTACCTCTTCTATCTAAGGAATAGGAAGTTTAAGCTTGGCAATTATGTCATAACTGGTCTTTTATACTCCCTCCGGTCTCAAATATAAGTCACTTATTGGAGAATTGTTTTGGTTCAAAATATAAGTCACTTCTTGGAATTGTCTTAATTATTAAATGACTTTTTCCTTAAATACCCCCAATTAAATAGAGAGTCATTAAAACTAATGCAATTTACTAAGAATAAAGGTAGACTCTTTAATTAGGGGCAAATATGGAAAAAAATTTTGTTTTGAGACAAATTTAATTAGTTAAACTACCTTTAACCAATTTTCTTAATATTTGTGAAGTAGGTATTGATGACTTATATTTGAGACCGAAGGGAGTAAATGATAGTAAGATTATTTAATTAAATGCATAAAACTAAATTTATTTTAGAAGAAATTAAAAACTCTTTAGTGGCGACTTCAGTGGCCATTAAAAGTTTTTTAGATAAAAAATACTTTTAGCGAAAATTATTGTCACCACTAAAAGTCGCCATTGAAAGTTCCTTTTAGTGGCAACATGATGTTGGCACTGAAAAGATACTTTTAGCTCGATTCATATCATCACTAAAAATATTCTTTTAGCTATAACATTTTATAAAAACCAAATTAATGGAAGTGACAATTTTCACCACTAAATAGTTTTAGTGGTGACAAAAGTCACCACTAAAAACTTTTTGCTATGAAGGTTCTAACAATGATGAAAATGTTACCACTAAATATTTTTTATAGTGACTTTTAGACTTTTGACTAAAAGTAATTTTTTTGGGGCTAGTGTAATAACTTTAATTAACACCAGTAATATATATAGGGTTATTATTTGAAATGTAATATGCTAATTAGTCAAGACTATCTAGTAATAGTTAATGGTTTAGGATGCCAAATTTTTGTCCTTATTCTATGAGGTACTTGAGGAGACAGGACACAACTCTCCTATAGAAAGGTCTCTTTTAGGTCTTAAATGAAGTTAAACCTAAGAGATAAGTTTGAGATCTGTAAATGACAAAAGTAAGGAGATTGCAGGTGAATAACACTATAATTAATAATTGCAATTGTACAAAGCTTTGAAATGAAATAGAATGACAACAGAAAAACTACCCCAAAAAAAAGGATTACAACTTTGCTAAGAATTGATTGAAAGCGATAAATAGCAGAAAGCAATGAACAATTAAAGCAATTAATGAAGCAAGTAAATAGTTGAAAACTAAAGAGTTATAATGCAAATTTCTTAGGAGATTTCCATGTGTTCTTATTAATGCTCCTTCTTGTATTTATAATTCCTTCAGCAACCATACACATTTCCCCCTTAGCCATTACCCTTGTTTCATGCCCTCATTCTTATCATGGCTTCGTGGTGTAGATCGTGTCTCAAAACCAACATTCAAGCTCATTGAATCCGAGAATGTGCATCCTTTATTTTTTTCTCATTTTCTGTTATGTTCAAATGTGGCTCATTGACAAGCATTTTTGTTGACTAGAAAATTGGCTAGTTTTCCTGGAGTAATATGCTCGGCTAGCTTAGTCTACAGTTGTATCAGCAACACACACACACACAAATAAATAAAGGCAGGATGCATGGACATATAATTGAAGGGTGCTACTTAACATGAGTCATAAAATTCATCTTTATAAAATAATTGTATGCTTGGCATATAGCTTTGGATAATGATGCACGCAAAGAAAAATCATTATGTAGTGAAAAAAAAAATATTTAATGCCATCAAAATTGATACTTGCATGTATTTAATAAAAAAACATTTTTGATAAAAAATAAAAGGCATATATATATGTGTATAAATATGAAGTGACTAAACAAGATGGAATTTCATGTAGAACAAAGTCACGCAACTTCACTATAAGTATTGTATACCAAATCCTAGAAAAACTCCTCGACATTAATCTTAACCCCCTATGGAAAAGCATTTGACCTTATTGTATGAAGATGTTTATTTTGACAATGGCACATAGCAAATAGTCACTAGAAGTAGAACTAGAAGATGGTTCCAAAGTAGCACAACGTGCCCTATTTGTAGTATCAACATTGAAACAATCCTTCATTGCCTATGATTGTGAAAAGCAGTTGGAGCTTTGGAAAAAACCCTTGGATCCCACCAAGTATCTTGATATTTTTTTTATCAACATCTGAGAGTGGATCAAAGATAATGTGAAAGAAAAAATAGTTTAGAATTTAGTTAGTAATTAGAATGTGGTCTTTATAGTTTACATGTTGGCATTTATGGTTATACTAGAATAAGTTTCTTCATGAAGAGGACTTTTATTATCCTCATAATCTTATTAAAGCAATTATTGAGTATATTTAGGAGATTTTTACCTCTGTGACTAGCAATCTAGATAGAGAAAATTGTTGAATTCATTGTTTGGAAAACATCATATGGGTTATACCAAATACAAGTTAGATTAAACTCAACTCTAACAAATCAAGTAAAGGAAATAACGGGTCAATTGATTGTAGTGGTATTTTCTGAGATTATATAGGAAAATGTATTAAAATATATGTCCTTATTGTGGGAGTTATAAATTCTTTTATTATAGAACTTTGGGGAGATCTTGATTGACCTTAAAATTATTTGGAGAAATGGATATAAAAAGATTATATCATAACTACTTACAGAGAAATTCTTGATATCATTTACAATAAAAATATGTCCAAATTTAAACTGAAAACTGGATTGAACAGTACCCGACAATTAAGACGCGTTTGGTATGAAAAAAAAATAAAAAATGAAAGAGAGAAAGCAAGAATTGACTTAGAATGTTTGGTAGCTAATACTAAATTAAGCGGGAGTGAAAATTTGAAATCAAGAGTGAGTGAAGAGGGCCCAAACAAGAAAAATTAATATGATAAAGTTGAGGCCAATAATATTTGTCTGTCCCCATAAATTTTCCCCTCACTCTCGTTCACATGTCGCATAATCGCCTCATTACTGTCTAGAAAACCCCCAGAAAAAAAAAAAAAAAGTCTAAGATACTCTATGTAGTACCGTGTCTTGGTTCATATTTGGCAGGATTGAATCTTTATAATTTTTTTATTATGCTAATTTTAGAGAAAAACTTCACATAAAATACGTGAAATTTATATATTGTCTAGTGAAAATTTTAAATTTTACTATTTAAATGAGACCAATTACTCAAACAAATTTTACAGTCTATATATATATATATATATATATTTCTAAAATTAATAATGTATCAACATATAAAATTAATAATGAAAAGAACAAAGTAAAAGCATCCGTTTCTTTGATGCCTTGGAAAAGGACAACATATATAAAAGCAAAATGTCTGCTCAATGGTAACTAGCAAGGAGTGAGGGCCAACTGTGTTGTCACTGTAGTTCGCTTAGGATTCATCAAGTTTCCATCATCCTTTTGGTTTTGTAAATTATTGGGTATTTTGTTTACATAATTATCATTTTTTTTGAATAATTAAAAATAATTCATCATATAGAACAGAAGAAAAACCTCCTTGAAAAAAAATACTAAACAATCATCAAGTGGAAATAGCCACGGGTAGACAAAAGAAAAAAAATATGTTATATAATAATATATTAATCAATTTAGGTGGAGCCATGTGAGCTAGCAAATTACAGATCTCTCCTAGTTAACCGTCCCACACAAAACTCGAAGATCTTGCATGATTTGGGAGTGGTTCTTGCTGACAAATTGAATTGACCTAAATATTTTAGGGAGTTCGAGGCACCAAAATAGAAAAGAATCTTGTTTATATTGTTCTCACGTAACTTGATCTCACTATTTTATTTCAACTCCCTCATTCCACCTTATCTTGGTAAGATAATTTTTAATGTCTTTGGCTGTATCGTATATATTTCAAAATATTTTTTGATGAAATTCAATATGCCTTTTTGGTTATCATTATTTTAGCTTCAATTGCAAAATCAGAAGTTTTATATGGGAAGAAAATAAAATAGGAAAGTTTTATATAAGTAAAATGACCTATAAATTTAGAGTGAATTGTATAATTTTTTTAATTTGTTAAAATTATATAAATTTTCTTTAAAACAAAAAAAAAAGATATCTTATACTTTAGTTTAATTTTTATCTTTTTTTTATCAAGGTACTCTTCATTTAAATTTTTTTAGTTAAAAAATAAAATAAATTACATATATATTTTTCAATTTTGTCAAAATTACACAGATTTTTTATTTTTTTAAAAAAATATATACTTTTAATCTAATTCTAAATTTTTTGGCCTATATATCTTCCATAATAAATATGTTAAAGTGGTTAATTGAGAATATTTTAGTGAAAAAATT
Organism: Erythrophleum ivorense; assembly: GCA_026724425.1. Classification (NCBI taxonomy): domain Eukaryota; kingdom Viridiplantae; phylum Streptophyta; class Magnoliopsida; order Fabales; family Fabaceae; genus Erythrophleum; species Erythrophleum ivorense. Next base: position 970,768 of record JAIUCV010000036.1, on the reverse strand, counting down.
AAAATTAGGGTAATGTGTAGTGTAATCTTTTGTTTTAAGAGAGATGTATATGATTAACTCAAAAAATATATATATTTAGATTTAATGGAGGGTATGTTGTTCAAAAAAATTTTAAATTAAATTAAAATATAAAATAACTTTTTATTTTAAAAAATATATGTATATTTTGGACATAAAAGAAATGTTTATGTAATTTTAGGTAAAATTAAAAAAAGATCAATGTAATTTATTCATAAATTTAGTATTTTAAAATTTTAGGTTGAGACATAATATCTAATTCATAAACATAATTCTCCTACAAATTTTGAATGAAAAAAGTTATCCAGGATATCATAGGCCCTCCGAACTTTACCTGTAGTTTGAAAGCAAGAAGGTGCTTAAGGGGGGGAACGTGAAACATGAGACAAGAGAGAGGACAACAAAGATGACGTAAGATCTTGGTTTGGGCAGAGTGTTGGAGGTAGTGTTATGAAAGTCAGTGGCTAACCACATGAAGGTTCAAGAATATTGGGGCTGTATAATACTGTAACGTACTTGTCAATCACGTGGAGGCTTTAATCATGCATGTTTTTGTCCTCTTGTCACTATTCTCTGTTTGTTTTGTTCTCATTATTATTGTTTGCTTTTGTTAAATAATTTGGCTTCTTCCATCCCTCTAAAGCCATACGATACCTTTTTACACCCATTCAGGCAAGATGAATTAGGATTTAGGACTCTAACTTCCCACATGATAGGGCCATTAGGACATATATATATATATATATATATATATACACACACACCCCTCTTCGGCGAAACCTGTTGTTTTATAAATTAGACTTCAATGAAGAGGTGAAAACACCCCCCCCCCCAAAAAAAAATTTTTAGGCCCCAAAATGGGAATTAAAGAAGTTAAATTTTTGTAGTATGAAATGCCAACATTGTCCATATCAAAATACAGGAAGTGATTTAAAATTTTTTCCTTCATTTTTTTGTATTTTATGATAATTTATAATTTTATATTCATTATTTTAAGATTTTTTTTTATAATGAGAATATCTTAAAGTATTACATTTATGGTTATGTATATGCTCAGATGATATTAAAAATAATATAATATATCAATATATAGGATTATTTTGGGTTTTATTGATTATTAAAATATGTATTTAAAAAATACTTAATGATGAATAATATAGTTAATTAAATAGAATATAAAAATATTTTGGATATTAAAAGGTTATCTTTAAAACTAATTACTATAACAGTTATCATATGATTTAATTGTACCTTTAATCTAACAAATAAAATATCATTGTCTCCAATTCACTAGGTGCTAGATTTTAAAACATTGGAGAATGAATTAACAATTTTTTTTATAAATTATTAATTTTAATTTAAAAAAATTATTAAGTATATAAGTTAGTTCTTAAAAATAATAATTAAAAAAACTCATTATATTTATACATAAGTTCATTTATCAAATAGGAATATCAAAAGGAATTACTTGGAAGGCATTTATTTTTAGAGTAAATTAATTATTTAATCACTAAATATTATGTTTTTCAAAGATAAAACTTCTCAATTTAATTCTCAATCATGTTCTCAATCATTCGTCTTAGGCAAAGTCACACTCAATGCCAGTGGTTCGCTAAGAGCCAAGTCGGCCAACTCCAGCAGGTTCAATGTGGTCCAAGATGGTTTAAAAATTGGAATGAGCCCCGGAGCTGACAAGACCAATTGACGGGTTCTTAGTTCAATTAGTTGGATTGGTTTGTATGATTTACATTTTTAAATGATGGTAATTTTTTTTAATTGGAATAAAATAGTTAAAGAATTATATTAAAAAATTTTTATCTTAAAAAAATTAAAAAAGAAAGAGTGATATTTAGAGGTTAATTAATTATTTTTTCTATTTTTAAGAACTAAATTCAACATTCATTAATTTTCCAAAACAAAAGCTAAATAAACTAACAATTTAAAGATAGAATTATTGATTTAGTCAACATTAAAAATGTCATAAAAAGGAAAAATAAAAAAAGAAATAATAATAGGTGTAGTCCACCTTTTCTTTCTGCCTCTGCATTGTTAGTAGGGGTGTTCAAAGGTTTGATTTGATTCGATTTTAAACCAAAATCAAATTGAACCAACCTAATCGGTTTAGTATTTTATTGGAATTTGTCGGTTTTAAATTTTAATCGGTTTGGTTCAATTTGGTCTGGTATGGTTCATGTTTTTTTTTCTAAAAATAATTTTTTTAAAAAAAATTTATTCTTTGTAATATGTAAAATTTAACTTTTAATATCCTCTATCTCTTAAAATTTTGACCAATAATAACTTTGGAATAATTTATTATTTTTATTTCTTCTTTTTTTTGTCTAAAAAAATTTCATACATTCACAAAAAAGTTTTAAAGCAATATCTTATAATAAAATAGTATAAATAATTTTGTATATTTCTTGAACCACATAAAGAATGTAGCTTTGATACAAGTTTAATTGACAAAAGATCTCATTAATCTAAAAAAAATAAAATATTAAATTTAACTAATTACAAATTTAATAGTTCGGTTTAGTTCGGTTAATCAAACTAAATATAAAAAAAATTGACAACCGAACTGATTTAATCAGTTCTACAATCACAAAACCAAATCAAACCAATTTTTAATCAATTTTTGACAGTTTAGTTCGGTTTAATTTGATTTAATTTTGTTACTCTTAATTGCTAGCATAAAATCTACTTTCTTAAAAATCAATTCATTGAAACTGTAGTTTGGTCTTCGTTGAATGCAATTTTCTTTTGGAATTTTATTGAAATTATATCATTCTTTTTTATTTTTAGAAAATATATAAGTATTTTTAAAATAAAAAATTAACTTATACTTTAGTTTAATTTTAATTTTTTTAAAATGTCCTTTATTAATTTTTTTTAATTTTAAAAATATATTTAGATTAATAAAAAATTTTAAAATTAGACTAAAAATAAACTATTTTTTTTATTTTAATAAAGGTCATGTATATTAGAAAAACACCTATATAATTTTAACAATATTCTAGAGGTGTTTACTGTCTCTTTTTTATTTACGCTGTTGAAACTGCCCGTAGAATCTTTTTTTTTTTGTTTTTGGGGGGCTTAGAAAACATAAAAACTTATTAAACCATGCAGTATTATCCTTTGACTTGATGTCTCTCTTTCCCCCTTACAACTAGTGTTTATAGGAACAGCCTCAGAGTTAGGAAAAATCGCCTGTGGGAGTCACCATCGTGAGAAAATGTCGAGAAATCTAAGGATAAAGCTAGCTGTTGCAGTAAAGAGTATTCAATGGAGCTATGGCATTTTCTGGGCATCTTCCACCACCAAACATGGGTAGAAAAAATACCCGTCTTGGATTTTTTTTTGGTTTTCTTCACTAACACTTCTGATTTTTCAGCTTCAATGTTTTTTTCTTTTTTGGGGGTTAATATTACTTCTGAATCAGGGTTTTGCTGATTTTGATGTGTAGAATATTCTGAAGTATAAATAAAATATCATCTGTCTTCACCTCCACATAATACACAGATAGTGCCCAGATTCTGAATTGTTGGAGAAGTTTAATGATTGTAAATTTGAGGAAAGCAAGGGAATTACGGTAAAATATTGCAAATTTTTTCTCCCTTTTGGACAGGAAAGTGGAAAGATTTTAAATGGAGATAAAAATATTGTAATTTGGAAAGTGGCTGCATTTCCATTACATAAAAGAATGAGAAAAAAGAGGAGGAGGGATTTTTCTTTAATTTTTTTTTGTTTATTAATTCATTTACTTTATTTTTGTTGTGGATTTTGCTCATAAATACACAGTGAGAGATCAGATTCTGAACTGTCAGAGAAGTTTGATTATTACAGATTTGAGGAAAAAGCAAGCGAAAAAGGAACTAACGTAAAATATTGCAAATTTGTTCTTTCTTTTAACAGGAAAGTGAAAAACTTTGAATTAGACGGTGATTGCATTTCCATTACAGGAAAAAATTAATAAGAAGAAAAAGACGATAATAAGAGGCCTTATTTAATTATAGCAGAAGTTTTTTTTTTTTTTTCCTTCAGTTTGTCTTTTTTCTTTGCTTGGTGAGTGCCTCTTTGCTTAGCTCAAGTAATGTGAATAATGTGATCAACAGAGCATTGGAATGGAATGAAGGGTACTACAATGGTGAAATTAAGACAAGGAAGACAGTTCAAGCCACGATGGAACTAAAGGCTGACAAAATAGGGCTTCAGAGAAGTGAGCAACTCAGAGAACTCTATGAGTTTCTTCTTGTTGGCGAAACCGATCCGCAAGCGAAAAGGCCTTCTGCTGCATTATCTCCAGAGGATCTCACAGAGTTAGAGTGGTACTACTTGGTTTGCATGTCCTTTGTATTCAATGATAGCCAAAGGTTCTGTTCTCTTATCCAATTACATTCGTGTCACAATTTCCTTTTAGACTAAGGGTCCATAATGTTTGATTTTGTTCCAATTTCATTCTTCTGGAGGTAGTAAAATGATACTGTACAATCTTTCAAGGCGCAAATCTACCGGTTTGAAACAAAATCAAATTTTCAAGTAGTAAAGTGATACACAAAATCTTTGATGGAACCATGTAATACTGAGATCATTTATAGAGAACTAAATAAATACGGGGTTTTACTCTTATTTTTCATTATAATTTTCTGATCGTCTTAAATACTAGTAGTCTATGCTGTCATTATGTTTCACCATGGTAGATTCTTCTGTCATTGTCACAGTTTGCCTGAAAGAGCACTAGAAAAGGGTGAAACCATCTGGTTATGCAATGCTCAATATGCAGATAGCAAAGTTTTCTCTCGTTCTTTGCTAGCAAAGGTTCGGATTTTTTATAACTAATTTCTGAATTAGTCTCAGGACAGTACTTAGGTACAGTTGTTTAGATGTTTGCTATCAAATTCTTTAATAAAAATTTGACATGTGGGATTTTTTAACAGCTTAGCATCATATGATTGACTTTTCTTCACATGTTGTGTTTTTATTAGAGAATTTGATACTAAACACCAAAGGAACTTTACCTAAGTTTTTTTCTTAGTTATAACTGATGTGATAGCTAGATAATTCTGTCAAGAGCTAGAGAAAACTGACTTTCTGCATCTCTGTCAATTTTTTCATCCCAACATGGGCACCATTTGCTGCATGTAGAGTGCATCAGTTCAGGTAAGACAATCTCCGTGTAGTTATAGAAATGGTACTTGGAGTGTATACTTATGCTTCTTTTCATCAGTGACACAGCAAAAAGTTACTAGGTCTTGCATGGTAAAAGAAAATATGTATGGGATCCAAAACAGAAAAGTAATTGTAGCTTGTCATTGTGGAAGTCCTCTGTCTTCTCGGCCAGAAAGTTGACCCAAAAAAAAAAAAAACAAGAAAAGGTTTTCTATAAGACAACTTAGGATTGCTAGCAGGTTGTTAAATTAAATTATGACATAGGGTAGAGTTTATTTGAAGGAGTCAATGATATGCTACTGGCTTAGAAAATTGTCCATATGTTATGTTTTTATTGAAGAACCTTATTGCTAATATCCAAGGAACAACATGTAAGCTTTTTTCTTTTACATGGACTGAGAAATGTCAAACTTAAATAAGATGCTTGCAGTTATCTGCATGCATCCTGTAGAATTTAAACATATTAAACTAAAAACTTCAAGATATGAGGATCTTTAGATTCTGTAGGATCCAAAAATGCTTATTTGTTCACCATTAATTACTAAGGATTTCACCTCCCCCTTCTCTGACCTTCTGACAGATTTATATTGATATTAATGTCCATGTTGCCTGTCAAAACCTCTCCTTTTCAGACCGTGGCGTGTTTACCCTACCTTGGAGGTGTTATTGAGATAGGCACAACTGAGCTGGTAAGTTTTCTATTTTCCAGTGTCTTTTTGCAGCTACTTTCTTTATCTTATTGTTAAAAATCCATGAAGATATGCAGCAGATAACTTGTCAATGCTTAAAATTTATGCCCTTTTCTTTGTTATTGATAGGTCTCAGAGGACCCTAATCTCATCCAACATGTCAAAACTTGCTTCTTAGAATTCTCAAAGCCTATCTGCTCTGACAAATCTTCCTCTGCCCTTAATAAAGTAGATGAAGATAAAGATCCAACATTCACCAAGGTTGATGCTTGGACATTGGATGATACAATGACTTTGGAAAACCTATGTTCCCCTACCCAAAAGATCAAATTTCAACAAGATCCTGCTAAGGAACTACAAAAAGATAACAATGAAGAGTTCAACATGGATTCTCCTGATGAATGTTCTAATGGTTGTGATCACCACTGCCAGATGGAAGACTCTATGATTGAGTGCATCAGTGGTGCCCAAGACTCCTTGAGTTCTGGTGATTGCATATCCAAAGCTCTTGAGAACCGAGGCAAGGCATTTAAGAATGTAGATCAAATTCAGTTAGGAGAACGCCATGACTGCAATCATTTGAAGCTAAGTTCCTTGGATACTGGAGCCAATGAAGACTTGCACTACACAAGAACTCTGAGTGCTCTTTTGGGAAACTCTTCGATGTTTAAAGGACATCTACACCCTAGCAACTCAAATTGCACATCGAGTTTTGTGCAATGGAAGAATGGGGGAGTTGCTGAGAGGGGGAGGCAATGGTTAGACCAAAGCATGTTGAAGAAGATTTTGTTCACTGTCCCTCTAATGCATAACAGATGCTTCTCTCCCAAGTCACAAAAACAGAATGATAGAATAGAATTTCATAAAAAATTGAACAATGATGATTATTGTACGGGCAAGGCTTTATCTGATAAAAGAAGAGAAATTGAAAACCTTCAGGTTCTGAGGTCCATGGTTCCTTCTATATACGAGGTATTTACTTGTCATCTGGGAAAACTAATGTTACCATTAGATTTGAGTGAAAACTTCATGTTTGCTTCTGTCATTAGATCAGCTTTCATATTTAAATTAAAACACTCTTACTCGCAAGTACCCTTTAGGCTTAAGTAGTAGACAAAGCATGAGCCCTACAATACCATGCTGAAACTTAAATTATTTATCAGAGATGGCAAACATCAAACTCCAAACCACTGTTACAGAGGCTCTATTGTCGTGTCAACGAGCTAGTTCACCTGAACTCCGTAGTGACATGTGTGGGCCCAGGAATGGTTTCCATATTTAACAGCTTTAGGCTTAGATTTCTGAGTTCTAGAAGTCCTTAAGAATATTATAGGTAAGAGATTTCAACACCATTTTAACAGCCTTTGTTCAATTTGTTTTTGCCCTATATCTGGGCAGGCTTTAGTTTTTAAATCTCTTGAACAATTTTTTTGTGAATACTGGATGATGTACTTGCTAATCATATGCAGGTGGACAAGATTTCGATCCTCAACGACACGATCAGGTACTTGAAAGAGCTTGAGGCAAGAGTGGAAGAACTAGAATCTTGCATGGACATTGTAGATTCTGAAACCAGAACAAGAAGCCCAGAAGTTCTGGAGCAGACATCGGATAACTATGACACCAGAAAGATTTTCAAGGGAATGAAACCTCGGGTAAACAAGAGGAAGGCTTGTGATATTGATGAATCTGACGCAGAGTTAAACAGGATAATCATTAAAGAAGGCATACCATGGGATGTAAAAGTGAACATGAAGGAGCAGGAGGTTCTGATTGAGATGAAATGTCCTTATAGGGAATGCATATTGCTTGAAATCATGGATGCCATAAACAATATGCATTTGGAAGCTCACACAGTTCAATCATTAACAGTTGATGGAGTTCTCATATTGACACTTAAATCTAAGGTTTGTGCTATTTTTACTGATATAAATTAGAGTTATACTCCATCAAAAAGATGTATGTTCCATCGATTTAGTCCTTAGAAGATTACTATCATCATTTGACTCCAGCCTTCTGTTTTTGAAAAATCATCAATATGGTCCTGTTATGGAATAAATTGATATTTAACAAGACTCATAACAAGATCGTACTGATGCATTTTAAATTTGGAATCAATGATGGGAATTATCTACTAAATTAAATTGATGGAACATGCATCTTCCACGAAATCAAATGATAGTTTAATTTATGAATTACATTCCTATAATTGCTTATTTATATACATATATTTTTTTTCCCATAAAGTAATACAATTGTGACCCATGCCTAGTGATGTAAGACTAGTAGCAAGAATGTAGGAAAAGAGGGGAGAGAGAAGGAGGAGGGAGATGCAGAACAAATAAAGGGGGAGGAGGAAACTTGTAGAGAATCTAAAAACCTTATTATCAAATCAAAGGTTAAGTTAACCCTAGCATATCTAAGAGTTTTATATTGTGGCTACAAGATAATTTCTAATGCCACTTGGAGCTAGCCCAAGTGGTAAGGGTAGGGTGGGAGTATGAGTAATGTTAAAAGTTTGATCCCTCTAATGTATTATAAAAAAAAAGGTAATTTTTAATAATTTTAAAATAAAAGATAATATTAAATTCTAATACTAACAAAATATAGTTATCTAATATTAAAAAAAGATAATTAAGCTAATACTATTTAAAATAAAACATTGATGATAATGTTATAGTAATCAATATCTAAGAGTATTTAAGGGTATTTTTGCTAAATTTTTGGCCCTATAAATTGCTAAGTTAAGCCTTTTTAAGTAAGGACTCATTGGCTTGAAACATGCTGTGGAAAGACAAACCCAAAAGATCCAAAGTGGACTCATTATCTTCAAGGAAGGGTTTGACCATTGTTTTGACTGGCTTGACCATTGTTTTGATGGGATAATGAGTGCTCTTAACTTGTTAATTATACAAGTCATTGGCAAAAACTTGGAAGAATTAGAGTCAAAAGAAGAATGTTTTCAAGACTTCAATGCAATAGAGAAAGCTATCTCACAAGAGCCTAATATTATCATTATGAAACTTTTTAATTGTCCATCAAACATTGATGATAATGTTATAGATTTTGAAGAACAATTGGAAGTAAATTTAGGGCATGAAAATAATGATGATTTTGAATGACAATTTGAAGTTAAACATCAAGTTGCAAAATGTCACATTCAGATTCAACTAACTAAATTATTATATCTAGTTGAGTTTGTTATTTTGAATGTATTGAAGAATTTGAAGTTGTTTTGGTTGTCAATATTTAAGTAATATCATACATCCTATCTAAATCATTAAGATGAATTTTCCTATTGCTTCCACACTTCAAAATTCAAGGTTGAGTTTTCTCTAAATATGAGAGAATGAGAGAGAATGGGAAGAAAATAGAAGAAATATTATTAACTATTTCTAAATTAGAGACTAAATGTGAATATAAGAAATAATATTTTATTAAGATTAAAAATTAATAATTTAAATTACTTTTGTTTTATTTTGTATAGTATCGGTTTAATTATTTTTTATTAAAATTAGGTAATTATCTTTTATTAAAACTAAGATTTAATATTATCTTTCATTTTAAAATTATTAAGAATTATTTTATGAGCTCTATATAAAGTTTTTTAGTTGTACTAAGTTAACATAGCCTTTAATTTGATAATAAAATTTTTAGATTCTCTAAGAGTTTTTTCTTCTTCCTTTTTATTTCTTCTACATCCCTCGCTTCTTCTCTCTCCCCCTCTTTCTCTATATTCTTGCTACTGTTCTACATCACCTGGTACTATGGGAATAGAAGACTCTGCTGGTATATCTTGGGTTAGGACATTATCAAAATTCCAGCCCACCGCAGTTGTCTCAAACTTATTTCAAGAAGATGTGAAGATAAAATCACATTAAGGTTTTGAGAAAGGACAAAAATTAGATACTTTTTCTATGTGTCTATCAAGTCTTTTAATAAAAGTATAACATGATTGGATTTTTCTGTTGTTCCATGAAATTCGTCCTTGTATTATGTTCTTATTGAAGAATCAAATAACAAAGATCTATCAAAATTTATACTCAATGTAGTGAAGTTTGAACTCTTTACCACTTTATTTCAGTGTCGAGGAGCAGCGATTGCGCCAACAAGGATGATCTACGAAGCACTCTGGAAAGTTTCTGGCAAGACTTGACTTGTCTATTTGGATTTCTTCAGGTAGTGGTAAACACTTCAGATTATGTAACTTCTAGCTTATCCTATAAACCTTGGTTTCAGCTATACTCTTCTTAACAGCTGAATCAATTCTGCAGTCTGTTATTCAGGTGGATAACTCATTGTGTTTTTGGAAGAAAGTAAATTTGGTTTATAATTATCCACTGTAGGATGAAGGCCAAGTTGTGGGCTGGAGAAGATTCTAGGAAAATTTACATTTGAAAGATATTTATATTGAAAGAATTTAAATTTTAAAATTATTCTCAAGGACCCAAGGATAAATAATTTTAATTTGGAATCTTTAAATGTAATTTTCTTACACAATTTAAATTTTCTTCAGGATAATTTCAATTTTTAAATTTTTTAATATAAATATTTTCAAATTGAAATATTTAACTGTAATTTTTCCAAGATTTTATAGCATTTAAGTACATTCAATTGTTATTGCTAGCGACAAAATGGAGTGTAAAATTCCCGATGAAGATATTATATTAGGGGAATTACAATCTTGCAAATGTCCTTGAATTTTGATTTATATTGTTCAGTCTGCATGTAGAAAATATGATAAAAATTTGGTTTTCAAATAAGTTTGATTTCAAATAATATTAGTAGGATATGGGTAGGGTCAAATTATTCATATTTTGGCCTTTGTTTGAAGAGATAAACAAAATTATTGTTTGTTAGATCCTTTTGGTGTAAATTTGCTCCCTTATTGTGAATCACTTTGTAATACTTTTAGTGTCATCAATTAATTTCTTAATACTACCTTCAATGAATTAACTATACCATATTGGTATATTGTATTCCCAAGTTGCATGAATATTGCTATCTATAATATAAATTAATGCATAAATTATGATTATTTATTTCATTGGAATTTGGCTAACTTTTAAAGATTCAAAAAAAATTGCAAGAAATGTTTACTTTTTTAATAAATTACAGTTTATTTTTGAAATATTATATGAAACTAATATATCCTTTTAGACCAAAGTTAAAAATGTGAAAAAATTCGCTCATGTTTAAGGGGCTTTTATATAAAAGAAAATGTGACAAAATATTCACTATGTCTCTCTCTCTCTCTTACGTGAGAGATTATTAGCCGTGAGAGGATTTAGATTTGTCAAAAATGGCCTTTGACTTCGGGACTTTTAAATGAAGATATTTGACTTTTTAATTTTTAATTTCTTTATAATTAATATATTTATGTAATTCCAAAAGCTAGATTTGTTAAACCTTTTGATTCTCATGAACCAGAAGCACATATAAATTTTTTTCTTCCATGACTCATGGGTGATCCCCACATTCAGTATGACAATAACTTACAATACTATCTCTAAGATGAAAAAGCGGAAGAACAAAAAAAAAAAAAAGAGTTTCTATGTTTTTGAAAACCACTTGGCCTCCAAATGAAGCCAAAGAGAACCTTTCTTCAATGGAAGAATTATTGCTAGAAGATTCTAAACAGTAAGAAAAACAAAAAGTATGTAACAATCATTGCCCGGTACTTTCTTTTTTTGGGATGAAAGGGAACCTCTTTGTTTAAAATTTCTGGGAGTTCAAAAATTTTTGGAATGGATATTAATAGTGTATTTAGATATGTATTTGGATAAGTTAAAATCACTTTTGCCAATTATTGTTATATAGAAATGACAAATTATTTCTTTGTACAGAACGTACGTGATTTGAAAGATAAAAAAGTTTATCTAAATATACACTAACTCTAAGCCAATAAGCAAAAATAATCTTAACTAAGCTTTTTATTTTTTTAATATTTTAATAATGATGGAATGATTGATATATATATATATATATATATATATAATTGAAAGCATTTATACAGAAGAGTGGCAAGTGGCCAACTGCCAAATAATGAATACACATCATAAATTGGTTATGCGTCCAACAACCAAAAGCATATCAAATACATTCAGGTTCAGCACCCCACATATCAGTTGTGTATCATGGTGATGCATTGATCCTCAAACCACAGATTTCATTAATGAGCGTGTGCATGCGCGCGAGACGTTGAAACATTTTGTATGGTTCATTTGATACCTAAAAGATTAGGTATAAAAATAAAAAAAATAATAATTTTATAAATAAAAAATATCTATAATACTCTTATTTTTAATGGTTGAATAATCATTAATAGAGAGTATTAAATAATAATTATAAAAATAAAATTAAAATTTTGTCAAACTTTTTTTTTTCTTTCTTTTTTTCCCTCCCCTTGTCACATGGGATGATAGAGTTATCAATAAAAGTTAGTTAAGTCCTAATTAGTTTAAATCTTCAAATTTTATTGTTTGACTCAATAAATTTTATTTAAATATGAACATAAATTTTTTAGCCCAACCTGGTCTTATTAGGGCCAACTTTATGGGCCTTTTAACTTTGTTTCTTTTTTAGATGGAACTTCTTGTAACATTTTACTATAAAATTATAAATTAATTATGGCTATTTTAGATTTTTGTCTACATCATACCATAAAATTATAACTTAAATTTATTTATTTTTAGTAAATTAGACTCATCTCTTATGAGATTTGGCTAAATCATACTTAATTTTTTTTTTTGTTATTTAAATCATACTTGATCCACTTAACGTATATTGCAAAGAATTTGTAAAGGGACTCAAAAAAAGTAAGATATAATTAGAAAATCAAAGATGAATTTAACAAGTAAAAAAAAATGCTATAGCCAAGCCCTAATCCAATTTGACCACAGGGTTGCATAGGACAAGATTAAAAAAGCCTAGATTAAAAATAACTCGTTTTTTCAAAATCCAATTTTTTTTAAGGATTTAAGGAGTTGGGCCACAGGTTTGACCTATTTTGACATCTTTACATATCATTTAATGGCATGATGCCTATGATTGATTTAATTTTTTTTTAATTTTAATATTAATTGCAGTAATTGGAGGGGGTATTTGATTTATTAACAAGAGTTTAGATCTTTATTTGGATAATATGTAGATTGACATTTGCTGGATTTATTTGAAATATTTAAAAACATTCATATATATATATATATATAACATCAAAATTTGGAGATACCAGCCTAAGGCTTTTTGAGTAAGAAACGTGATTCCTGAGGATAAATTTGTCAAATCCATGTCAGTAAAAAAAATTACTCCCATATGCTATAGCAGTTCTAAAAGGTGAGAAAAAATTATTATTATTTAAATAAATGCTAGACAGGGGCATGCCTTTTTAAGATTATGTGAAGTCAGAAGCATGCCCTTTTAAGACCATGTGAAGTCGAAATTTATGATTCTAATGTCACTATGCCCCTATTAGTAGACAGGGGCACAATGAATTTTTTTTTAAGTTAGGTTTGTACGATCTGACTTCAAAAAAGATTATTTTCTTTTTAAATTTGTACATTGAAGTCAGATTTGTACAATCCAACTTTATTGTATATATATCAATATAAATATATTTTTGGCATAAAATTTACTTTATTTCCTGATCGCTATAGCCTGTAACCTATTTTCTAAACAGAATAGTCACATCATCATGGGGTGGATGCATTTTTATTTCCTCTTGAATGAGTCACCCACATGCTATAAGTGCTCTCATTTGCATTTTGCTCTTCACCATTGCTTCTCATTCATCTCATTTCATTTGTTGCTGGTTGTTGCATTGTTTTTCAGTATTTGGTTCAAAAAATTTGAACATTTGTCTTCCATCTACTTGAAAAAGTGGGTTGATTTAGCTTCTCCTTTCAGTATTAGCTCAAGCTCTCAACCTCTTTTTGTGGGTTAATTTTAACATTTTAAAAGATAAAGGTAAGTTTAAAAACTTTATATTACATATATTTTTGTTCATTAATATGTCATTTTTAATCGTATTTGCAATTATTTTATTTATGCTTAATTTGTTATTATGTTTATGTATTTTGTTTATGTTAGTAGAAATTTAGATCTTGCTAACATGTATTTTAGTTTTGTAACAAATCTATAGATATGTTAGTTTTTTTGGCCAAATGTATATATGTGCTACATGTCAAGTTTATGATTTTATTTTTATTTATTTGTCATATTTTTAGATTTTTTTTATAATGATATTAATTGAACTCTTGCCAATATATTTTTGTTAGTTTCATTTGAAATGAGTAAATAACAAATATGTTTTGACAAGTTAGCTCAAATTAAAAGATTTTTAATTTTAAAAAATATATATGAATCCTTTTATGGAATCAATTAAAAATAATAACTTTTAAGTATAATGAAATATATTTTTAGTAAGAAAATATAATTGGATTGATTAATTATAACTGTAATGAAAATATAATGAAATAAATATATTTGAAAAACATAATAGGATTAAAAAAAATTATATTGATGTCCTAAAATAATATAATAGGTTTTTAATTAAAAAATTTTAAAATTTATTTAACAAATTATAACAGGTTTAAATCCCACAAAAAGAACATAATTTTTTTTCAAAAAAATTATGTGTAAACATAAATTTAAAAAAAATTACATTTTTTTAAAAAAAATAGGTTAAAACATATTTTTAAAAAATTATTTTTGTTTAAAAAAGTATATATTTTTGCATCCCATTATATTAATTAAAAACAATATATGTAAATCGAATTATATGATGTTTTTATAAAAATATATTTAAATCCTAAAAAAATATAATAGATTTTTAATTATAAAAACATTTGTAATTTTTTGAAAAGATATAACGGGTTTAAATCCTAAAAAATAGCATAAATTTTAAAAAACATAATAGATTTAAGAAAATAGGTTCAAACATAATTTTAAAAAATCAACATAACTAAATATATATATATATATATGGATTAAACTAACATAAATAAATATTTGTTAATATAATGTGATAGATTAAACCAACATAAATAAATAAATATATAAATAGTTTAGAATCTTTTTCTTTAGTTTGTTAATTGTGTACTGTTGCAAGATCTTATTTACAAATTAACTTGTAGGAAAAAATAATGAACAATACAAGTGAGATTGTGTGCATATATGCGAACAGATGAATGTATGATAGTCTAGACGGTGTGACATTTGAGTATCCCCAAGTAAAAATAATGAGAGTTGATTCAAACATTACACTAGATTGATTGAAGTAATTGGTTGCACAAAAGCTATGACTTTCCTCAAATCAATTTGTATCTAATCTTGTATATAGGTATCCAGCCTTTCTAAATCCAACACAATACTGGGTATGTAGTCTAAAAGATGATTCAGATGTTCAGGAGATGTGGCAAGTAAACTTGCAATACTCATCCTAATTAACAGGTGCTGAGTGGTATGCGTGTATTTCAACTAATCAATTAGATCTGAATCTTGAATTACAACTAATAGAGGAAAATGTTGCATGCATAGTCCCATCCACAAGCAATATCCAAGACTCAGTTGAGTAAGCATCCTTATTCTGCTCTTATGTTAGAGATATTCCCCAATTTGATATACAACCAAGTTATGTTCCACAATGTAACATCTCTCCCGTGGCACACATGTCCCAACCGAACTCATCCTATCAAATGGTTGATAATAGTCTACCTTAATATCTGCTTGTGGTGATAAAAGACATAATGGATAAATTTGAGGATGAAAATGAATATGATTCTGCTATGAATTTCGATGATGATGACGACGACGACGACAACAACAATAATGAGTCCAATAAAGAAAGCAATGTTGGAGGGGATGATTTGATAGATTCTAATTTTCATGGAATTATATGTGAATTTGATGAGCCAGTCGTTGCTTTTTTTTTTCACGAGTCAACACAGAGGTAGTAAGTGGCCTTAACTTCCCTGGAAGGGATACGCCCATCAAATTAAGTGACAACTTAGAGTTGAATGTTGACATATAGTATACAAATATAAAGGCATTATGTCATGTAGTAAAACTGTACTCCATTTGAGTGCACCACACATTTCATGTGTATTATTCTTCCAAAAAGAATGAAGAATATCGATGTATTAATTATGGCCGTAGTTGCAGTTGGAGAGTTAGAGCATGCAAAAAGGCAAACAGAACACATTGGGAGATTACAAAATATGGGAGACTACATACATATCTTTCTATGTCATTATCCCAAGATCATTCAAAATTAGATTATGATGTCATATCATCTTGTATTGTGGCAATGGTGACCGATGAGTTTGAAGTTAAAGTTTCTTTAATTATGGAAAGGATGCAAAGCATGTTTGGATACAACTTGTTATATAGGAAGGCATGAAAAGCAAAGCACCAAGCTCTTATTATAGCTTTTCGAAAACTGGGAAAGCTCATATGCTTTACTACTGAAATGGTTAGCCACAGTTTAATATTTCATGCCTAGTTCAGTTGTACATTTTTTTAATAGACAATGCTCGCAAAGTAGTTCTGATGCATAGCCCTAAGAAATGTTTCATCGTATTTTTTGGGCATTCAAACCATGCATTGATGTATTTGACAATCTTAAACCAATCATCCAAGTAGATGGGATGTTCTTATATAGGAAGTACAAAGGCACACTGCTTATGGTCATATCACAGGATGGTGATAGAAAAGTCACACCCCTTGCATTTGATGTAGTAGAGGGAGAGACACAGTCGACTTGGTCATGGTTTATTTTCAATCTTCGGAGTTGTGTAGTAAAGGATAAAAGGGGGATACGTTTGTTGTCAAACAGACATCCTTCAATTTTGATTGTTGTTTCTGATTCACGAGTTGGATGGCAACTGCCATATGGATATCATGTTTTCTGTCTTTGGCATATAGCTTCTAACTTCCATAAAGCACATGGGACTAATTGACTAAAAGAAAAGTTCATAAATATTTGGTATGAATATGAGCGTCAGGTGGTTGATAGAAAATTATCTGAGTTGGAGATTTTACATAGCCAAGCAGCCAGTTGGATAACCGACATTCTGAAAGAGCAATAGTCACACATATACAATGTTGAGGGTTGTTGATATGGCCACATAATAACAAATTTGGCCAAGGCTATAAATGGTGTCCTTAAAGGTGTTAAAAGCTTGCCCATTTTTGGTCTTGCAAAAGCAACCTTATATAGGGTAAATGATATTTTGTCGAGCGAGCTCAACAAGTACATGCACAGATGGAAGCTGGTCAAGTATTTTGTCCCACATTTAAGAAGATGGATGTAATTACATAAGCTGCCCCTGCATGTGTTGTGTGCCAGTTTGACAGGAGAGCTATCTCATTTGAGGTTCAAGAACTATACGATGTGTGGAACCATCAATTTGGCCGATGTTGCAAAGTTAACTTACTTGAGCGTAAATGTGATTGTGATGAGTTTCAAATTGAGTATGTTCCATGCTAACATGTTATAGCATTTGTGCCCACGTTAGTTTTGATGCGCAGCAGTTTATGGACCAAATTTTCCATTTGGAAACAATGCACTTGTATATAGTAATGAGTTTCAACCTATTAGAGGCAAGGTGCATTGGCCACAACAAAGAGGGTCCAAAGTTGATTCTTGATCCTTTAATAATTCAAACGAAAGGTTGACCCCGCTCATCTCGTATTCAAAATCAGATAGATTGGACACAACTAGGACAACTTAACAAGTGTGGGTTATGTCAACAAGTCAGTCATAATCATTCCATTTGTCCACACAATTAGCGTGGCTAGTGATATAACTTATGTTGATTGAATTGATTGTATCTTTATTATATTAATTACGCTTATAGTGCTTATGTTCCACAATTAAATATGTTGTATTAAGTAGGGTGTTCAAAGGTTCGATTCGGTTTAGTTTTGAGCCAAAACCAAACCGAACTAACCTAATCGATTTAGCGTTTTGTTGGACTTTGTCAGTTTTAAATTTTAATCAGTTTGGTTCGGTTTTTGTTCAGTTTGATTTTTTTTTTTGCCCAAAAGTAATTTTTTTTAAAAAAAAATTATTCCTTGTAATATGTAAAATTTAACTTTAATATCATACATCTCTTAAAATTTTAACCAATAATAACTTTGAAATAATTTATTATTTTTATCTCTTTTTTTTTTGCCTAAAAAAATTTTATACATTCACAAAAAAAATTTAAAAAGTGAGAAAAAAATAAGAGCAATATTTTATAATAAAATAGTATAAATAATTTGTATATTTTTTGAATCACATAAAGAATGTAGTTTTGATACAAATTTAATTGATAAAAGATCCCATTAATCTAAAAAGAAATAAAATATTAAATTTTAATTAATTGTAAGTTTAATGGTTCGGTATGGTTCGGTTAACCGAATCAAATATGGAGAAAATCGACAACTGAACCGATTTAATCGATTCTACAATCACAAAAATCAAACTAAACTAATTTTTAATCAGTTTTATTCGATTTTTGGCAGTTTGGTTCGATTTGATTTGGTTTAATTAGTTTTGTTCACCATTAGTATTAAGTAGCTAAATTTGTAATCATTTTTTTGAATGTTAATTTAATATATTAAAAAACTTTATAACTTTTCTATGTATATAAATTGTCACATGCTGCCTTAGGAATTGATTATAAACTGTGTTCATATACTATCATAGGAATTGACTATATCATTATTATACTTATGATGCTTATACTTGAATTTTATATCTTTCTAAATTGTTAAATTATTTTTTGATGAATTTGTACTTTAGTTCGATTGTGTAGGTATACTAAAGAAATGGCACGTCTGTCATAAGTTATCCAGTTAAGACTAGAGAATGACTTGCTTTTGTATCTTTAAACGAGGCATGTTTCACAAGTTGTTTGGACAAGAAACAATATATTACTTCGTCCACGACAAGTCATGCATAATGATCGTCAACCTGCTCCCCCGCCTGCCATATTGCCATTGTTGATTATCTATGATAGGATGGTTTTTATGAAGCAGCTCGACTAGGGTAATTTGAATATAATCCTACATTTATATTGGCACTTGTAAAGAGATGACGTCTTGAGGCTTATACTTTTCACACCACTATAGGAGAGTGCTTGATAACTCTGAAAGATGTTGTTATCCAATTAGGCATACCTTGTACAGGTATCCCTGTCATTGCTCGTACAAATTGTATTTGGAAAGACACATGTGAGTAATTACTTAGAATCAGACCACCAGATGATCAAATTTATAGGCAGAAGGTGCAATTACTTGATTGGTAGAGAACTTTAATCACTTACCAGACAATGCAGATGATGAAAAAGTATAGCAATTTGCACAAGTATACATATTGAGATTGATAGGAGGTTTCTTAATACCGGATAGATCTAGTCATAAAGTATACTTAATGTACTTACCATTATTATAGGATTTTGAACAAGTTGGTACATATAGTTGGGGATCTGCATTGTTAGCTCATTTGTACAGAAAACTTTGCAATGCAAACAATCCCACTAAACAAGGCATAAGTGGATGTATGACCCTCCTTCATTTTTGGGCATGGGATAGATTCCCAATGTTAGTTCCAAAAAGACCACCACAACTAGATCCACAACCAGATATCTATCCAATACTACCACCTTTGGGTTTTAGGTAAGATTGTTAATAATATTTGTATAACGTTATAGGTTCACTCATTTAGTTTTAATCTATTATAATTTCTTTTTCTACAAATCTATTGTGATATGTTTCCTTGTAATCATAGGTGGAGGAACATAAGTAAACCTCCCCGTCCACAGGACATGACCTTACAATAATATCAAATATTATTAGATGCAATGCAAGATAATAAGGTTTGATTTTGTTAGAGGAACATGATTTTTGGTATATTTAGTGGTATTATTATGACATTATAATATTTGAAACACAGATCATTTGACAACTATATGGATCAGATGATGTTCATACTCTCATCCCACAATATTGCTTGGACGATTGAGACATTTGGCTAACCTCCGTGCCACTGATTTGCTTTCATATTATTAAGTGGCACTACCCAAATTGCGTGTTATGTCAATTTGGATGACAACAACCAATATCAATACCTCCAGTCAATTTAGGGGCCTTACATACATTGCAATTACATGGAGAAACTACTACGAATTGCTTAGAAAAGCACTTCATTAAGTTTTGGAATTCATGGCAAAATCGTCTAACTTATGAACCCTTTGCTACTATACCTTTGGATCGCACTTTTGATTATATATAATGGTATTGGTTATATACTCAATAGTGGATCCACCTTGCTAGTGGTGTTGTTGGTTTCGCAGTAGAGTTAAAATATTTGTAGCCATTTTTATTTTCTGTCACTTATAAAATTACATTTCATTGTTTAGTGATGTATTTTTTTTAGGCCGATATCGCTGACGAACTCTATAAGTTGAGCATTTATGACCCTCCACTAATAAAGTATCATGAGTTTCGAGAGAAAGTAAACCAAGATCATATGAACATCTTACTTGCTCTCAAGGAACAACGTCTTACAATGGTCTCCCAACCTACTCCACCAACACCTAATTTAGCAGTCCCAAAAATTTCAAAGGGTAGGCCAGGCAAGAGGCGTGATGATTATATGTCAGCTCGATTGCCCATTGTCATAGAAAATGAATCGCATCATGTTGGTACTTGTGCAGTGACATCGTCTACGTCAGTTGGAGATGCAGCAACACAACAAGATATTGGCACTGTTAATCCATCTTTTTCTATAACAGTAGGCTAATTTACTGATTTTGGAGGTGCATGTCGCTCCTATTATATGCCCCTTTCACCGTTGTCACAATTTGAATCTCTTGATGCCTCCCACTTTGGGTCATTTATGTCACTATTTGACGGTCCAAATGTTTTTAATTTTAAGTACAATGGTCAATTTTTTGAAACTGAAAGATCATCACATCAAGGGTTTGTTACCCCACATCAACCAATTCAACCAATTTCTTCCCCAACATTTGATTTAAATACTCCACCGATTGATTTTACTAAATATCAACCAAATCAAGAACATGAAGAACCTGTGGGCTTAGAGAGACTACAATGTGAAAGGCAGAGAACACGCTATGGTACTAGTAGCCACTATTTTTTATATATATGATTGAATATATATATATTTTGTATACTGTGAAAAAATAGTTTTCGATAATATTATTCTAATTTATCATACCTAAAAAAAATACTTAATATTGTCTTTAATCTTTTACCTAATATTTTGTTTTCTTGACAACATTGTACAATTTTTCTGTTCATTTTTTCTATCTTTTAATTTTTTAATTTATTTAATACATTGATAATTATTTTTATTATGACTATTTTATCAATAAGTATCAATATTTATTGTCTAATTAATTTTTAGTCAATCATTATATAATTATTATGTGTTATTAAACCTTATATTTATTTATATGATAATATTGTTAAAATTACTAATTACTTATACTAATCATTAGCTTTAATTATGTTAATTATAGAATAATTATATAATAATTATTGTTTTATTATAACATTTAACTTTATCTATTAATTATATGTTCATTATATATTATGATTAAACAATTATAGGCTAATGATTATGTAACAAAAATTGCCTTTTATTTTTTGAAACCCGTGCAACCTTTAAATCTACACGTTCTGCCAAAAAATTCCATTCAAGCCATTCTCTTCCCTCAAAATCGGATTCATAGAAGCCGCGTTTTATCTATGTGTAGTATATGGAGTAAAAAATGTTATTTGGTAAGAATTTGACACATTTTAATTTTAGCAAATAGGATTTGTCTCAAACCCCCCTCCCCCCCAAAAGTGAGATACCCGTAATGTACTACTGGCAGATGGTCAAATGACAGTGATATTGATTATTGAATGAAAACATCTAAATTCATCTTGTTGATATTAGTGTCGGTTAAATAAGGTATCCATACATTTTGAGTATCGAAGATCTGCTCATAATAGTAATAATAAATGAAAGTTTTATTTTCTACTTTGAGAGTTGATTATGTGCCCAAATAAGCCCATTTACTTAAAAATTTGATTTCTCTGAAATTGATTATATTAATATATTTTTTAAAAAAGAAAATATATTTAGATAAAAAATGGATTTCATACACACTCGTTTAGTTAAATGTAAGTAAAGAGAATAAAAAAAATTTGTATCCTCATTTTAAAAAAATAATAAAAAGAAACAAATATTGTTGAATAATTATTATAATGGTATAATATACATTATGCATAATTTGGAAAGAGATTCTTCTACGTTGCAAGTAACCAAATGAGACTTGTATATCCCTTTCTTTGACTGCGTAATTATATGATAACAAAAAATCCAGTTTTCAATTCTTCACTCTCATACATGCAACTTCTATGGTAGTGTTGGAATTTTTTTTGTTAGGGAATATCTTTTGTTGACATTGTAAGAAGATTTATTTATTTTTCCTTTTAAATATATGTGCAGTTGATGGAAGTCTAGATGGGGTTGGTATTCTAATTTATTTTCTGATGTATAATATTTCTAGGACTTTGACAATCTCCAATGATTAACTTCTCATAAAAATAATTTCATTAATACAATTATTGAATTTTGAGATATAATTATATTGATTAAATGTATTAAATTGTAGATAAATTAGTCATTTACAAGTTGAACGTATAATTATTAACATTTACAAAGATGTATTATACATTAATAAAGTATACATTAATTTCTCATTTACATGAAAAGTCATTAGCTCATACAATTTGTTCTTGCATAACTTAAGATATCCAATTATCTATTTATATAACCAAAGCAATTGTTTAACGTTTCTTTTGTGATTCATCTGGAACTAAAAAGCCCACACACCTTTGCATTATAATATATATATATATATATATATATATATAAGGCAAAAGTACAGATTTCATCTCTTAATTGTATTGCTTTCATCTCTTAGTTTTATTTTTATTTTTTAATTTTATTTAGTTTTAATTTGACCTCTTAACTTTATTTTAAATTTCAATTTCATCTTTTAACTTTATTTAATTTCAATTTAATCCCTTAATTTTGTCTTAAGTTTCACTTTCATCATTTAATTCTATTTTATTTCAATTTAGTTCCTTAATTCTACATGATATTTCATTTTTATCCATTAATTTTATTTTGTTATAGTTTGACTCTAACTTCCTACCGCTCGTGCCCAATACAGATTGGACACTTCGCTCTCAGGAGAGAGAAAAGAAGAAAACCGAAGGTCAGAGATGAGAGATCGGGGATATGCATTGATATCACAGCTAGCGTAGCGACAGCGAAGCGAGGAGAGCATAGCGATAGCGTAGCACAAAGCAAGGAGTTGTCCTGTCCCTCGTTCGTGCCTTCCCCAGGAAGTCACTTCACTCAGGTTTTCCCCTCCGGGGGTTCCCTGCGGGGCAGTTACACGTCCTACATACAACTCACTTCACTCATTTGAATTAATCTTAATTTTCAAAAGCTACTTAAATAATTTTCTCCCTCCATTTTTTATTTCCCCTTTCAAAAATGTAATAATTTCTATTTGGAGATTCAATTTTATTTCTTATTCTTCTACAAACTAAATTTATTGGTCATAAAATTAAAGGATAAAAGTAAAACTTAAGATAAATATCAAAGTAGAACCAAATAAAATTAAAAGATGAAATTAAAATTTTAAGTAAAGTTAAGGGATTAAATTAAAACTAAAGAAAGTTAAGGGATGAAAATAAAATTTTAAATAAAGTTAAAAGATTAAATTGAAACTAAATAAAATTAAGAGATAAAAATAAAATATTAAATAAAATTAAAAAAACTAAAAATATATTTTGCAACCGAAAAAAGAGCTTACAGATTTGCAAATGTAAACTAATATAGAAAAATCTATGCATTGAATTTAGGGTCCTTATTGCTATCTGATAGCAGTTTTTTTTTTTTTTCCCTTCTCTTGTATAATGGAGGCTATTTTAGTATCTCACCAACCATCCAGCTGTAGAATAATGCATAATTATTGTCCATTAATTTCTAAAGAGCAATAAATAATAAGAATTAGAATGCAATATTCTCCATTTGGAGTCAGCAGTTAGAACTCCAACTGTAAATCTTATTCTATCATATAGATACAACTGCCACCTGTTCACGTTTTCTTAATTGCAAACTCTGCAACTCAATGGGCACCCTTGCAAACCAGCGAGGTCTTCTTCTCTCACAGCTCGCCTTCTATTTTATGTACCAGTTTTCACTACACAACCATACATGTAGGGTTATTAGCAAGCATATATTTTTATTTGCATGATCTGCAAAGATGATGAATGAATTGATTTTTGAGAAATTTTTGGATAGATTTGGTCTTGTGTCAAAGATAAGTAAACTAAATTAATTATACATAAGAAATTATTAAGTAGACTCAGTTTATAAAAATTTGATAAATTGAGAAAATTAAATATAAATATAAGCAAGTCTTATTGAAAAGTACTTTTGACATAATTATATGATTAATCTATAATTGATTTAGTTTATGAAATTTTTGAAATGAATTTACATGTAAATATATGAAGCCTATAAACTAGGATTTAGGGTCTGAGAGAAAAATAGAGAAAAAAAGAGAGGATGTGACCCACTCAAGTGTTATTATTTGAGCCAATCCCATCCTCTTTTTTTTTCTCTTATAGATTTCAAGATCCATTTCTCATATATATATATATATATATATTTGGTGAAACCCATCTCTAACATAGATACATATTTATTCATAATTAATTTTATCTATCTATTTCTTATAATCCAAAGCCTACCCAAGATTCTCTTGAATTCCATTGTTGTAACTGTTTAGAGTTGAGCTTTGATCCCAGCAAAATCTCTGACTGTGAAACCCACCTTTTCAAACCTTCCCTTTTCATTGTTCTCCCTAAATTTCAAATACTCCAAGCACACAAACGGCTTGTACAACCTCTTGCATCCTTCTCCAACCACTTCATCTGGTGCCAACACCACCTTCTCATCCTCAAAGCACCAAAAGAAAGCCAGAGAAAACCTATTCACTGGCTGCTTCAGAACAACCCTATGCTCAGAAGACCTTAATTCTTCATTACTCCAAGCTTGAAGCATATCCCCTATGTTCACCACAAGGGTACCTTCTGAGGGGTTTATGTCTACCCAATTTCCTTCCTTTGATCTCACCTGAAGCCCTCCTATGTCATCTTGGTACAATACAGTGATACAGCTCATATCTGTGTGCATCCCCAGCCCTTCAACTTCATCTTCCAAGCTTTCTGGAGCAGAGTAGTTGTTTATCCTTAAGTAACCATGGCAGTTCTTGAACTCAGGTTCATAGTATTTCTTCTCAAATCCATCTCCTAGACTCATCAACAAAAGTTTCAGGATTTTCTCTGACAGTTCTGTCATCTTGCTCCCATATTCATGCAGTATCTCACTGCACAATAACATAGAGAAATAAACTTAAAGCTCAATCAAATATTTGCAGAAAGAGCTAAGAAGCGCGGAAGCTTAAACGAATATACAAGACAAGGCACGACAAAGTTTGAAATATCCAGGTATAATTTAAGGATAAGTTTGGGAGTTAAGAGGAGAAAGACAGGGAGAGAAGGGAAGAAATCCAAGAAAAAAAAAAAAACAAAATCAAAAACATATGGAAGGGAAAGAAATGATTAAACGATAAAGGAGGAAGTACTTTGAAGGTGGGTTGAAAATCCTTTGTTATTCTGCCCTTCTTATTAATAACTCATAAACAAAGGAAATGTTTCAATAAAACTTTTTCTTTCCTCCTCTATTATCCCCTTCAAACGTTCCCTAAAGTATGACATCATATCAGACACGACATGCTTCATTTTAAAAGTATCCATGCTTCAAAACGAAGAGTGAAAAGCTGAAAGCTTACCTGAATTCGCAGTTTTGTTTGCCAAGGAGGACAACTGCAGAACTATTAGCAGAAACATAGAAGTTGGGTCCATTAACTCTGAGGCTCTCAAAGAATGGAGAGGCAATGAAATGAGGGGTGTAAGATTTTACAGAGGAGAAAGGGCCAAGTTTAAGCTTAGTATCAGAAGGGAGGCTGAAGAGGCATTGGGACAGTGAGTGAAACTGGCTGAAAAGATTTTTGGAGATTCCATGGTTGATTATGTGAAAAAATCCCCAATCTTTGCAGGCTTTAGATAGGGAGGATATAGAGGATGGCTGTAATGGCTGAGAAATGTCTAAAATGGGAAGATCAACAGAAAATCTGGTCTTAGACATTATGGTCTAGGATGTAAGAAAAGGTGAGGCGGTATATTGCCACCTATGTTTCGAGTTATTTAATGTACACAAGGTTGGTCAGAAGCTTAGAGATGAAGAAGGTCTCTTTTTATTTGTCAATCAAAAGGGAGAACTTCCACCAATGATTAATAGCATAACACCAAAACTAAATTCATAGTGCCTTTGTGTAGCGTGTGATTAGTGTTAAAAAATCAATTTAACTCAAAAATGTAAATTATTGGTGAAACTCTATAATTAGTTATATTATAATATCTAACATGCCCTTTGCATAAAAGTTCTTATGACTTGAAGTATGAATAAAGTTCAAGCTTACCATACTTTTATGCTAAAATATAAGTATAATTAAGAGAATAGATGATAGACTACTTGATTAAAGAAATTCTGATATCATGTCATAGGTTATTTCAACTCAAAAATTTAAGATGTTATGTAAAAATTCATAAATAATTTTCTTATAATATCTAACAATTAGGATATAAGTGAGTGACTGTGGAAAATAAATGATTTTGTCTAAATTGGATGGCTGTGAGTGATCATTAATCTATGGCCATGATAATGATGAGATGCTACCACTTTGAAAAGGCTATCTTTCAACAAGGGTCGAACAAAGATACAAAATTCTGTCCCTAAAAAGTGCATATACTTTTTCCTCACTCACTTATGTGCTGGAAGAAAGCTATATACTTCAAATATTTGAAGTGTAAATAATACACACAAAAACAAAGGTATCAAAATGCAATTTGATCTAATTGAGGGGAGAAAATGATAAACAGAGATAATAAGATTTATAAATAGCAGAGACTTATGTAAGATGTTCTAGACAGTTTCTATTTATTTTTAAGTAATCCCAGCCACATGGAGTTTGTATATTCCGTTATTCATGGAGCACACATTCTTCTTCAGAAAGTTTTGATTTGACTAGCCTTTTAGACTTGGTCAATAAGCATCTGGTGCTTGAGAATGAGTTTAAGTAATATATATAGACATTGATTAAGTGAACAAAAGTACAATCCATATAGATGCTTTCTTCAGCTCTAGATCATTTAGATATGACCATAAATAGAGTATGTTCACAGAAGCAGCATACACTACCAACCATGGCCTTAAAGAATCATTTAAAATTTGGGTATTATAAATGTAGTCTTCCAGAATGCTTATGAACATATGCTATAATGCTATGATCTTACTTGCAAGGTCTATGATTTTAATTCCACGTTGAAAGAATGGGATTTTGACACAGAATTTATATGCATCATTGGTTTTTCAACCACACAAACTTACTTCTGATACGTGACTATCTCACTATGTCTCATTTGCAATTGTGCAGTTCAGGTGGTGATATCAATATTGCTACAGAGGATACTGGATAGTTGCAATTCTAATCTTAAGGCATGAAAAATAATTCTACATCAAAAGTATAAGATTTTGATGTGGTACTACAATGTTAGCTCGAGACCAAAAATTTGACACAAAAACAATTTATGAGAACACAATAATTATAAAGCGTGACGAAATTTTATATTCTCAATTATAAAATATGAAATTTAAATTTTATATTAAAAAAATGATATTTTAACGTGAAATTCATATGAATCAAACTTTCTAACTTCACAAACTGACATCTAGATGTAACATTTATGCACTGTGCAGAAGGAATCTTTCATGTTAAACCTATATATGCATGTGGATTGCTACATCCAATCCAAACCCATTGAGTTGTTAAAGTCAAAGAGTCACTCGCAATCTCCCTCATCCTTAGGCTTTGTACATGTACCTAGATAACAGGCATGCTTTTGGATCCCAACATTGGTCAGTACACTAAGACTTGCTCAGCTGGACTCAATCTCAAACAGTTAATCTGCACAAACTGATTCACTTGAAGACCTGTGCCTGCTAGACACCAATCAGACAAAATGATGTCTGAGACATTATAGGATTGACCTAAGGAAGAAAGATATGGTTCTAGGTCATAAATGAATCCAGGAAAGCAAGGGCAGAATCTGAGCACTAAATTGCAGTGAAGCAAAAGACATGATATAATAATTGAATATATCCAAAAACTATAGATATCAAATGCAAATTTGTTAGTGACCACTTACGCGTTTGATGTGGATTGGTGATGTTGGAGTTTCTATCAAATGCTTCCAATAGCTCGATTTTCACTGCTTTCATGATCAAAATTTATTTGGACCAAACCCCATTAAGGATTGTCTCAAATTATGACGGCGAACTGGTAAACCTTGCGGTGAGATAAAGTGCACCAAATCCAGATGATTGGTTACTATGAGAAGGATCATAATTACATTGCCATGGCTTTTTCACAGGTGCATGACATATTTTTAATTATTTTTTTAGTTTTCTATTATTTTTGGAAAAAAATTATTTATCTAAATATAAATAAAAAGATAAACAAAAAATAATTCTTAAAATTTTTTATTAATTATTATCTATCTTTTTATTAATAATTATATGATTTGGTTACGTTTTAGTATTAAAAAAATCTGCGCAACATAATATATGAAGAGTTAAAAAAATAAGATAAGGTGATTTTTTTTTATCTCTTAATTCTGCAAACATCCTAACTTTTATAATATAATATGATTTGAGGCCAATTCCATATTTAAAAAATAAACGGTACGTAAAACTAGAAGTTTTTTTTTTTCCAGTACAGGACAAAAGAAAAGTTTGAGACAATTCTAGGACAAGAAATCATCGGTGAATCAATCTGAATCACAAGAAAATTTTTGTAATTTTGGTAACTTCCATATAGCCACATGTACACCATTAGATTTTTCTACTTTAAATTGAATGGCTTTGATTTAGCCATTTGATCATAAAAATGACACAACAAGTGGCATTAAAGAATTATTCATAACATAATTCTCTATCTTTCTACCTTTTTAAACCCTTTTCTGTCAAAGTGAAAAACATGGCATTCATGTGGATGTAGTTAATTTTTCCATTTGCCTATATCAAGGTCAGTAGACACCATAAATAAAAGTAGTTAATATAGAAAATGGAAATTGATTTTTTTAAAAAATAAAGATACAAGCACACTAAACCAATGCAAAAAAGAAATTCAATCTAAAATCATAGGGGGAAATACAGAATAAGGGAGAAAATGTAATATTCAATCATAATGGAAGAACAGAGAGACTCCTACCTTATATACGAAATCAGAAAACCCAGAAACAAATCGCTAACCAAACAAACAGTAAGAACAGCAGAAACATCTACATCCTCATATCACATGTCCTTTGAATAATGTGCCCCTATTTTGACACCACATTAGAGTAAAATGAGAAGGGAATAATTGATTTTCACTGAAGGCAAAAATAAAAAAGGAAGAGAGAAAAACCTGACTCACCTCTTATCTATGGAGTCTGTTTTGCACCGCCTTTCTTCCTTTATTTTTATTTTTTTCTTTTCTACACTCCTCTCAACTTCTCTCTCGCTTTTATGCTTCTCTTTTTATTTTTATATCTTTTTCATTTAATTTCTTTGTTTGTTGTGCCCCCTCTCTCTTCCTTCAAAGGTACATTGTGCTTCAAAATAAAAATTTATATAATATCATTCTATAACATTAAAAAATAAAAATATATGATACACAATTTTTCAATAGGTGTACGTGTGTAGTGTGCCTATTTTTGCGCAGCAGCGCACACCGTTACAACCTCCCTACATAAAATACCTTTTGTCGTATGTTTTGTTCTTGCGACATGATTAACTCTACTCTTTTGCTTTTGATAGCATGATTAAATCTACTCTAGCCTGACATGTAGTGGCTCTGTTTGGGTATTTTACATCATACAAGCATGATATAATATCTTGATCTATTTTATTTGAGTCAAGGGATTGCCGGATTGGTATAACATTGTTTTTTTTTTCTTTTTCATGTTTGTTATACGGGAAAAGAATGGAATAAAATTAAAAAAATGATTGGTGAAATAAAAAATAATATTTATATTCTTATTAAAAAAAATAAAAATAAATAAATATTATTAAATAATATTATAAAAATAATCATAACCTTTTTTTTAAGTTATTCTATTAATATTATTTAGAATAAATTATTCAAATTTTTTTATTTTTAAAACGTACATAGACTTTTTTTAAAACAAATGTTATTTTATATTTTAATCTAATTTAAAATTATTTTAACCAAAATATCCTCTATAATTTTAATAAAACTGAAAGGAGACCTATTGAGCGGATATCTCTAATCATAACTTTGACAGAAAAAACTTAATTAAAAAAATTAGAGAGTTTAAGAGTGTTTCTAACCTATAATCATGGGCCTTAGAATATTTTAGTAGGTTTATAGATACACAATGCATTCTTTTCTATCCTAAAAATCAATTCATAATTATTAATCAAATTCTAAATAAAACTTTATAAACTCCCTAAATTAAATGCGTATTTGAAATAAACATTGTAAAGGATATTAAGATTGTGAGGACCAAAAATTAACTTAACTATTCATATCATGTAGTGAGCTATTTAAAGAAATTCTTAGAGAACTCTGAATTTTGTAGACGATTTTTCAATAGATCACCGAAAAGCACTCTCATTTTAATTATTTCTGGCCCATGTCATTCCAGCAAGCACGCAAGTTTCAATTCTTTGACCGCAAATGCGAGAAGCCCACAAAGGAAAAGCAAAATTACCAAGGGTATTTTACCCCTTTTTTTTTAAAAAAAAATTTACTAAAATTATATATCTATAATTTTTCAAAATATACTTTAATTTAATTTTAAATTTTTTAAAAACTATGTCTTACGTTTATATATATATATATATATATTGAAATTTGAGTTATTTATTATGGGTTGACATATTATATGATCCAATAACTTAATTCATTAAAAAGAAATAATTAATAATTAGTTTATTATTATTTTAAATTTTAAATTCAAAATTGAATTGTCAATTTTTTTTTATTATGAGAGTTAAAAAGATAAAATTTAATTGCAACATTTAACGTACAATAAAAACTCCATCTAAAGCCAAAAGATAAAATATGGAATAAAAAAACAGACACAAAACAATGGGTTTATCTGAAAATTCTCTCTCTTTCTTCTTTCTCGAAATTATAGTGTTCCTGTCATAAACAAGAGGTTAGATTTTCTTTTTTGTGGTTAATTCTAACCCAAATTGCATGGAATCTGAAATTTTGCAAAATTCACCCTCGCACAAGCAAGTATCTTAAACTTTCTTGTATGATGATATTTTAGTCCAAAAAAATTTAAATTAAACTAAAATGTAACAAAAGTCTTAATTTTAGAAAAAGAAAGTGTATATTTTAAGAATAAAAAAATTCATATAATTTTAACAAAATAAAGGAAAATGTGTAATTTACTCATTTATCAATAACCATTCTAGCATAGCAAAGATCACCAAGTGTGGCGACTTTCCCAGTTTTTCCACAACGTAACGAGTGGATGATCGAGCGGCCATTTGTTGCCCTTTTAATTTTCTTTTTTATTTTCTTTCTATGAAATTCCGTAGTACTTTTGAAGGGCCAATGAAGAAGCGAAATAGAAGAGACAGAGAGAAGAAGGCGAAAATGTTACAGAAGATTCTCTCACTTCTGAGAAATTGGGGAGGGGGGGGGATAAGGGGCACTTGGCTCTCTGTTAAAAAAAAAATTATCATTTTGGGTAAAGTAATTAATAAAGCATAAACTTTCTTAAAACCAAATAATTAATCACATTTTCCTCCAAACCAACGATTTTTTAAAACAATCGGAAGAGATAAAAGGAAATCGAAATCAATTACATTAAATTCTCACGGTGTTATGTGAGATAGTATCTCATTATGAATCATTTGCAAATTCAGCTTTTGATAATCAACTTCAATTATATTCTTGGCGCACGCCATCCAAAATCCATTCACTTAGAAACTTGTTGTTCAATTGGTGGAAAGGTAATTTATTTTAATTAATTATATGTAATATTTATTATATTTTTATAATTATTATTCAATAATTATTATTTTATTTATTATAATTTTTTAAATAAGAGTACAAAAGATGTTTTTATTTTAAAATTCATTACATAATTTCTCAATTTATATACCAAACACATGGTCAAACCTTTCCAACCAAACTAGTTAATTACCATTTTTTTTTTTAAATTTTCATATCTTAGTTTTTACCCTTATCAATTAGGTTTTTATTTTTGAATAAACATGATTTGATCCCTACTTGAAAAATTTGAGTGCAAAAGCACCCAACAGTCAAGATTTGTGTTTATAAGATGAGTCATAGATCAAATCTTAACTGTTAAATATAATTTTACTTAATGCACTCTAGAATTTTTCTCCAAACTATATCCAAAAGTATTGGATTTTGAATGTGGTTAGTTAGGTATTCTTTTTCTTTAAGTGCAAAGAGCTTAATTCATTGATTGGACAGCCAGCTAAGAAGAGTTTTATATCTTAATAATGAATGCTAACGACAATTCAAGAAAGCGACTCAAATGCAGTTACATTAATCTGACCATTAAATGATCACACTGTTTTATAAGTTTGATAACCAATTGTGTAAATTCCATTAATTGCAGTGTGCATTATCTTAAAACTAGAAGTTATTTAATTTTTATAACTTTTTTGCCCAGAAAAAAAATGCCATGGATAAATATTTTCATCTTAATTTTTTTGTCACCAATAATCATTGTATTAGGAACTCAACTAATTCATTCACTTTAAGTATAAACCAGCGACCAGAGCCTTAACTGAGTTCAAATCTTCTAATTTGACCATTTATACAACTGAATTGTATTGATTTGGTGGTTGAATTGGATCCCAAAACAAAAAAATTAATGAATAAATTTAAATTATAATTTTATAAAAATTAATATTATTTTTTACAATTTTAATTTTATATAATAGTTTATGAAAATATCAAAATATAACATTATATTTAATATATATTACAACTACATCAAAGTAATATGATCATATCAAAAATTTTAAAATATGATTTAATTATTTATGCAAGTTATAAATTTAAGACAAACCCAACCATCTAACAGTACATTAATTTAATCCAGTCTTTATTATAGTAAATTGTTTACACAAATGCCACACCTTCCCTCTTGCATGTCTTGATTGATTCTACTTTTGTCCAAGCATTTTCCAGTTCTTTGGGGAATATTAGCCATTTTTGCAAATGGGTCTTTCTTCTGATTCTCCTCCTTCCTCTTGAATCAAATCACAGATCAGCAGAATCAGAAGGCCGAACGATTATTTTCTCTTCGATTTTTTTCAAAGAAAAGCTGCCTTTTTTTGGAGGGAACTGCTTTAAATGGGGTTTTAGCTTCAAATTCAAATAAATTAAAGGTAACTTGGAAAAGAAAAATTGGGGACCGTTGCTTTTTTTCTCTACCGTTGCCTTTGAATTTTTAAATTTCAGTTGCTTCATGCTTTATTCTTAACCCTTTACTGCGTTCTTCAGTCAATTATTTTGGGTCTCATTACCAGGAACCTTCTTTGGTTGCTTTTTGCTTTTCTGTTTCCAGAAGACTAAAAAATTCAAAGCTTTCAGCTTTTTTCTTTCATTATTCCTTTTCCCCTTTATCCCCCCTATTTGGAGTTTGATTTCAATGTTCATTGTACGTTTAAAATCATAGTCCACCAAATTATATGTCTCAAGGTGATCATGAAGTTCTCAAATCTAGAGCCCACAAACCCCAATTCATGAGTGACTCAAACTCTCATGATTACTATGTGCAGGTTTTGAGGATTTTGAGTATTTGACCATTACATTGTCGAGCTAAGATGGCGAAATCATCCACCCATGATGAAAATTATGATGTGGGTTATAGGCCTTCGGTTTCTTCTGTGGATCAAAATGATCATTTAGCCAGAGAAACTCCTGAAAACTCCCCACTGAGTGGTGATTCTTTTGCATACTTTCCAAGTGACTCTGAGACCTCAAACTTCTCAGAGCCTGACTATAGCTATGCCAGCGAACCTTTGCCCTCTCAGTGGCCGGCGGCGAAACCCAGAGCTAATCAAGCCGTTCTTTCCAGGCTAGGAGTGAAGCAGCAAAGGAATTCATTGGGTGATAAACTAGATGATGACCATGACATCTTATGTTCAGGTTGGATTGCACATATTGTAGTCTAGGTGTTTGTAAAATTTCCCTTCTTTTGATAAGCAGAAATTGATAGTAATTTGCTTGATTGTGTGGACATTTGCAGAGCTTGAAATGATGAAGGAAAGATTTGCAAAGCTTTTGCTGGGGGAAGACATGTCTGGTGGCGGGAAAGGCGTCTGCACTGCAGTAACAATCTCGAATTCCATCACTAACCTCTATGGTAATTCTTTTATAGTAGCAATAGCATATTGATTTTTGTTGATTTCAAGGGAAATTTACGGTTTACGTCCCTATGGTTTGGCCTGAAAATAGTGTGTTCCTTGTGGTTTAAAATGTGTCATTCAATACTTTATGGTTTGTTTTATCAGTTAACCACTATGTTATTTTTGGGTCTTATTTTTACCAGAAATAATCACACGAATGTTAGATGGATGAACAGTTTCATTGTTGAAAATATGCTTCTCTTATAACTTAAACACGGGACAAATTGATTTTGGACCAAAACACAAGGTGTAAAATGTAATTTACTATAAATTCAATGTCGTTAAACATATTTGAATTGGGAACTCTGCAGCCACAGTATTTGGACAAAATTTGAAGTTGGAGCCTCTGAAGCCTGAGAAGAAGGCTATGTGGAAAAGAGAAATGAATTGCCTTCTATCACTTTGTGATTACATAGTAGAATTTGCCCCCACCGCACAATACTTGGAAGATGGAACAGTTGTGGAGGTAAAGTTTCACCAAACCATAGCTATAACTTTAAAGAATCTTATAGAGATTCTCGGATAGACCTGGCCAACAAAAGATAAGTAGATCTGATAATCGTGAAGGAACATGTTAGAGAAGGGTAGTATTGAAAATTGTACATGACATGCTTATATATCTTTTCATGATTGGCATGATCTCTCTATCTCTAGTAAACCGAGTCTACTTAAGAATTTTCATAATGATGGTTGGAATCTCTATCTGGATCTAATATGTTGGTGTGATGCATCTCAGATGATGACAAGCAGACCAAGGTCAGATATTTATATCAACCTCCCAGCTCTGAGGAAGCTTGACACAATGCTCATTGTAAGACAAAACTCACTCCAAGTGCTTCTTATCTGTGACAACTCTGTTTCAAACCACTGACCTCATGGCTCATAAACGTAAATATTTTTATTATAGGAAATCTTAGATAGTTTCTATGATACTGAATTCTGGTATGTGGAGCAAGGGAGCCTATCCGGGAACTCAACTCGTTCACGTGCCAGCTCGTTTCGGAGGATTGTTCAGAGAAAAGATGAGAAATGGTGGTTGCCAGTTCCTTGTGTTCTCCCCGGTGGCCTATCTGATAAGTCAAGGAAGCACTTGAGAGAGAAAAGGGATTGTGCTAACCAAGTTCATAAAGCAGCCATGGCAATAAATAGTAGTATTATTGCAGAGATGGATATCCCTGAAACATACATGGCAAGTCTTCCAAAGGTTAGGCCCCATTGGCGATTCAATTGTCACAATTTCTCTTTCTATGAGTCTTAGTCCAAAATATAATCAAAATGAGTTTGCATTTCTTTCAGGCTGTAATTCTCTTGACCAATTATTCAGGAGATTTCAACAAATTTGATATCATACAATAAATGGCTTGAGATTTGGACATTCAATTTCACTAACTTCTTATCTAAGCTAAAAATAACTTAGTCTTGTGGAGAACAATATGGTATAAGGTGCTAGTGAAGTAACATTGGTTGTGCAAGGAGCCAGGGAAAACTCATCAAAGTGGGCTTTCCAGGTAGTGGGGTCCACTTACACGCTTATTTTGATGAGCTTTTATTGACTTCTTGCACCAACTCATTTTGTATTTGTTACCACTTGTAATAATTCAAGACAGATAAACTTATTTCATGTGAAGAATTTTCTTGCAGGCTAATGAGAACACTAGATCAAGTTCACTTGACAGAATGCATTAAGTTTTCACATCTTTCTGTCACAATGACTTCGTGTTTATTTGGCATGTCTTTTACTTTCAAAAATTGATGTATTCAGAGTGGAAGAGCAAGTGTGAGAGACTCGATATACCGCTATATGTGCATTGCAGACAAATTCTCTCCCGAGAACCTTCTTAACCATCTCAAGATAAGTTCTGAACATGAAGCACTAGAGTTGGCAGACAGGGTTGAAGCTTCAATGTACTCATGGAGACGTAAAGCTTGCCTGAGCCATTCGAAATCATCGTGGAACAAAGTGAAGGATCTCATGTCTGACTCCGACCGGATCGACAAAAACTACATCTTAGCTGAAAGAGCTGAGACTTTATTGTTTTGCTTGAAGCAAAGATATCCTGAACTTTCGCAGACTTCCTTGGACACATGCAAGATTCAGTACAACCGAGTAAGTCTAGTTAGCTATCTGTAAATTCATATGCTGCATTGAGAAATAGAAGAAAGCTATGACATGGTCATTTTCCTAAACGGACAGAACATTTTAGAACACCCTGATATGAAACTGCGATTGTTAAGGTTGAACAAGACGGATTTCTGGCTTATCCATGGTGATTTAAGGGTAACCATTACAAACGTAAGTGAAGTTGAGGAAATTCTTGCGTTCACTGCCTGTATATACATGCAACAGTTAAGATTTGATCAGCACAATATGACATGTGGACCCCACATGTGCAAATTAAATCTGAATCATTGCATGTAAGTGCATGTGTTGACACGATAATTTTTATTGAAGTTGACTCAAGGCAGTTGTGATCGAAAGAAGAAGACTTCAACTAGTTTCAGGAAGCTTGATGCCACATTTAAAATTTTTTGGAATCAGTTTCAAATTCTATCTCATCCAGTTTCAATTCCAAGATCAACTGCTTATGTCAATGGCAATTGTTACCATAATTATTTAGGAGTAATTTAGATCAAGCCTTGGGCTATCTGACAAGAATGGAGAAAGAAAAGGAAGAGAAAATTTAATTCAAACATTTTTACTTTATTTAGATTTAATTCTAACCTTTCTTTTTCTTATCATATGTCTAAATTGAGGAAAATGGATGAAAAGAGAAAAAATGTTCATTTAAATCTAAATAAAAATTTCTTTTCCCTTGTTATCTTTTCATTCTCTTTAATTCAAACATATTGTTTGGTTAGTTGTGAAAAAGATATGTAAATTGCAGGGTGATGGACTAAGAATAAAAATGATGTTGTGCAGGATGTAGGGAAAGCAATAGTGGAGAGCTACTCAAGAGTGTTAGAAGGTCTAGCATTCAACATTGTGGCTTGGACTGAAGATGTTCTTTATGAAGATAAATCAATGAGGAAGCAAGGTATATAGAAACTAACATTGGTGTTCTTCCATTAAGAATTTTTCTTGTTAAAAGAACGTAGAGAGGTTTGGTGGATGATGATGCCATGTAAAGCTTCTCATTTGCATCCGTTTGAACCTTAATTTTGAAATTCAGTTGGAGGATTTAAGCAATATTCATATCAACTTTTCTTCATTCTCAGAAATTGTTTTATCATATTATATCTTCAGCAAATGTGCACTATTGTGTGTATGGAGCCTTTATTTATTTATTATTATTATTCACAAAAAACAAAAACCTTTTATGGATTCACAAACACTGCCTCCATGTCAATATATGCAGTCCAAAGTTGAAACTACAAGGAGTTGGCTATGCAAGAAGCGAACATGTGATATATTGTTAGATATAATAATTAATAACAAATGCTAAAATTCCAACCATATCAATTTGTTAGAATTAGATCACAGATTTTTCTTGTGAATTTTTTAGTTGTAACGTGGATAGTTTTCTTATAATTAAATCAAAGAGATAAATTAATTGAAATACGTTTTGTTAACTTAGATACCATTTAATTATAATAGAATAAATCATTCTCTTTTTTTTTCTAAAATATGATTAACTTACATAATCATATCTTTTATTAGAGAAATATATACAAACTCCTTTGAAGTTAAAATATGACCAGAAGGTCCTCAAGAATAATATTAATTTTTTTAATTGAAGATATAACGTATTTAAAGAATATTTTTAAGCTTTTATTTTAATGTCATTTATTTTATATTGAAAACTATAAATTACATTTATTTTAAATTTAAAAAATTGACTATTTTTATATTAATTAAATACATATTTAATACTTTTCATATTATATAAATAAAAAATGTAAGAATATTTTGATCAAAATAAATATAATTATAACCCAAGACAATGAGGTGCATATGTTGATTTTGGAGAAAAAAAATAGATTTTTAAAATTAAAAAAATGGTGTAATTTATATACTTTTAAGAGAAAAGAATAGTTTACATACCATAGTATAAGAAAAAGTTCATAACGACAAAAATAATAGTGATAAATCAAATAAAGGAATTATTGTTCATGGGCCCATTCATCCAAAGATGCAAATGGATCCCTGGTGCAATAGAAGATTTGTCTAGATCTGGTCTTGGGCCAAAAAGTTTATTTTACCGGATAAACTCATTTTTAAAAAATAAAAAGAAAAGTTAAAAAAATGAGTTTATTTTTAAAAAATTCAAATAAAATACAAGTCACGATTGAATTTTCCATTTAAGTCTAGCCCGAACCCAAATTCAACCTCAGCCTGTATTATTTAAGTTTTTTAAATAATAATATTATTATATTTCATGCTTCAACTCGTTAAAAAGGGCATAAATGTAAATTGACGGGAGATATTACGAGGCGGAGATGGGTGAGGGCAGAGAAATTCAGTGTTTTGGACCAACTTAAAGGAGGATCCATAACAAGTCAATAATTATTTATTAGGAAGTTGGTCCAATTTACACCTATCACAGGATCAGTTCCAAACGTAACAAGTCAATAATTATTTGTTAGGAAGATAGGCCAATTTATGCCTATCAGTATGAGTTCCGCACAAATGGTACTCGTCTTTCTTCCCTTGAGTTTCATTACCTTCTTAAATACTTCTCGTCCTTACTTTGTCTGCCATGTGAATTACAGAAAGTTCATTAAGCAGCTTTCGACACTAATATTACAAATAAAAAAAGATCAAAAAATTCGACTGTCAAAATTTTTTTTATACATTTAAAATTTTATTTTTTTATTAATGGATCACAATATCTTAAATATCACGACTCATTTTTTTTTATTTTGTTTTAATTGGGCTGTGGCCCATATAAAATTTTTATTATTTATATTTAATTAATTTTATATTTTTAATTTATTTAAAAAATAAAAATAAATTTAATATATTTATTATTAAATTTAAAATTATTTACAAATTATATAAATTAAATTTTTTATTTTTTTAGTTTTAATTATAATTGAAATTATTTTATCTAATTTTAAAATATATAATTTATTATTATTATTATTTCTTCAACATTTTGAATTTTTTATTTTAAATAAATTATTAGACTTGTTATTTTTTAAAAAATTTGAATTGAATTGAATTAAATTTATTTTTATTTTTATTTATTGTATAATTTTTAAATTTAAATTTTCTATATTTATTTCATCCAATCTTTTTAATTTCTTCATTTAAATCAATTATAGAATTTAAAATTTTTTTACAAAATTTTGAATTTAAAATTTTAATTCTTTGTAGTTATATATATATATATTAATTCATTAATTTCTTCAAAATCTTTAATTTCTAGTCTTTGAATGTTTATGTTTTTGGGATGAAAAAAAAAATAATTACAATTGTAGATTTTTTTTTTAATTTTTTAGATATACAATATTTCTTTTTTTTACTTTGCCCTTTACATTGAAAGAACAGAGAAAAAAAATGATATGATTCAACCTCAAACCCATTTAAATGTAGTTGATAACCACCAAGGCAGCGAATTGATGTGTATTTGAATCATAGGAGCTAGTAATCAATGATATGCTTATATTGGTGATGTTATAGACATTTAAGAATTAGAAATTAAAGATTTTGAAGAAGTCAATAAATTAATATATATCTATATATAATAACTACAAAGTAGGGGTGTTCATTGGCCCGATTGGCCCTAGGGGCCCACCCTAGCCCGGTCTAATCAGGCGGGGCCAGGCCGGGCTAAAAGTATAAATGGGCATAACTTTAAACAAGACTGCTCTGGGTCGGGCCGGGCCACGGGCGAAGGTATGTTCCGCCCAACTCGCCCTAATAGTTACTTCTTTTTTTTTTTTAGTTATTAATATCTTGTCATCTTATTTTTTTTATTTCATTTAATTATCTCTGCATACTGCAATTTTTATTACTTATTCAAATATTCTTTACTTCTTAATTATTTTTATCATTGATGTGAATCCTTACTGATATTTTTTTTGTTAAATAATGAAAAAATATATATTTACCTAAGACTAATTATGTTAGTATATCTTATATTTTATTTGATAATACTAGATTATTTTTTTATCACTGATACAAATATAAGAGTTCTAAAAGTCCATTGTTTTGAAATATATGCCTATAAGTTTGTGTAAAAATATTTTTATATTACAAGTATCAATTTATTAAAAAAATTAATTTGGGTGGCCCTAACCCGCCCTATCCCAACATAAATCAGACTTATTAGAATTGAGTAAGGCCACAGGTATAAAAAG
The DNA here is from genome assembly GCA_026724425.1 of Erythrophleum ivorense. NCBI lineage: Eukaryota > Viridiplantae > Streptophyta > Magnoliopsida > Fabales > Fabaceae > Erythrophleum > Erythrophleum ivorense. The sequence goes on along the minus strand of JAIUCV010000036.1, from coordinate 929,914 downwards.
AAGTTTCATGTCTTAATCGGGTCAGGTATCGGATATACTAGATGTTCAGTTTGGTCTTACCCATGTACAGCCCTACTTATTCGGGCCGTTCCGGGCCGCCCTAAAATCGGGCTTCTCCGGGCAGGGCAGGGCCACGGGCATAAAAATACGCCTAAGACCCTAATCGGGCCGGGCTCCGGGCCAAGCATTGCTCTGACCCGGCCCTGCCCATGTACACCCCTACTACAAAGAATTGAAATTTTAAATTCAAATTTTTGAAAAAAAAATTAAATTCTGTAATTGATTTAAATGAAGAAATTAAAAAATGGATAAAATAAATATAAAAAATTTAAATTTAAAAATTAGATAAAAAATAAAAATAATTCAATTCAAATTTTTTAGAAAATAATAAATCTAATAATTTATTTGAAATGAAAAAATTCAAAATATTGAAGAAATAATCAAAATAATAAATTATATATTTTAAAATTAATTAAAATAATTTCAATTATAATTAAAACTAAAAAAGTAAAAATTTAATTTATATTTTTGTAGATAATTTTAAATTCAATAATAAATATATGAAATTTAAATTTATTTTTTAAATAAATTAAATATAAATAAAAAATTATATATAAAAAAATAAAAAATATATATGCCGCAACCCATTAATAAAAAAAATAAAAAATAAAATTTTAAATATATAAAAAAAGGTTTTGGCGACCAAACTTTTTACTTTTTTTTGGTACTATATTAATGTCAAAAAACCTTTATTAAGCTTCACTTTAGACTATTTAATATACAAAAAATTAAATGTAAAAATAAAAAAAAATTATAAATAAAAAATACATATAATACTCTTATTTTTAATAATTAGATAATAATTAAATAATAATTATTAAATAATATTAAATAATAATTAAAAAATAAAATATACATTTTAACAAATTTTCCTTTTTCATTACATTTTCCATATATCAAACATGCCGTGATCAACTTTCTATTGGTTTTGAATAACGTTTCCGTAATTTAAAAGAAAAAAAAAGAATAGCATTTTCAATTTATGGTCCACCAGGCCTTTTTTAAATTGGATTCCACCTATGATCAAGTTCAGATTCTTCTTGTAATTATGCGGTAAGTGATTTTATCTTTTTTTTTTTTACTTTTTAGATTTAAGGATAAATATAGGGAGTGAAAATTATAATTTTAAATTTTAAGATATATTTTTTTCATAATTAAAATTCATGTCTGCAAAAGATCTGCACGCCCTAAAGATATGACGGGCAGGACATAAAGGCGCAAGTTACTGAACGGACTACAATCCGCTATTTTAGCTGTTTTCTTTAAGATTATAAATTTTAATTATAAAGATAAAAATTATTATAAGAACAAAATTTTTACTGTAAAAGAAAGTATAATTTAAAAATTTTAACTATAATTTTATTTTACAATTAACAATTTTTATCTTCATAATAATAACTTTTATCTTTACAATTAAAATTTATAACTCCTAAAAATAACGACTGTTTTAGCCGGCCACATGCCGTATTGTCCTAAGCTTGACCGCAATGGATCCATTTTGAATGTCGTGACAAATTTATGAACGAAAATGCAACAACGCTCTTTCTAATCGCATTTTTGTAATCATAAATGTAAAAAGACTCAATTGGTGGATTTTCAATAATAATCTTCATATAATCTAATCGAACTTTGAGAAAGAAAGCAACCTTCTATCATTTCACAGTTTAGGACTTGGAATTCTGGATGTGGCTTCCACTATTTCCATGGAATGAGTCAATGAACCATCATTGAGTTTGTCGTACTACTCAAAGGACATTCTCAATTTCAGTTAGGTAATTTCATGAAGAATTTTATTTTGTAAGAAATTTAAATTTTCTACTATTGTAGGAGTTGCTAAGCTCTTTTGTAAGAATTTAAATTCTATTTTATCACTCTTTTCAGTAGTGGCTAAGCTTCCAAATTGATATGTTAATGGCTGTATTCTAGAGGATTGAAACTTTCATTTGAAATAAAACTGAGCTAATGCATTTTTTCTTTTAGTTCATTTTGTTTGGTCTGAGGATGATTCCTCAACCTCTGCAGTTGTCCGCTTCTTGCCCTTTAATATATTCTTCTTGTAAGAAAGAGAAAGTTTTTCTTTGTATAATTTGGACTTTTTTTTAATTATATATCTTTCATAGGAGAATTTGATGTAGATGATCACATTTGGAAATTTCATTGAATATTATTATGAAATAGCTTTTTTCAAACTTTGGAACTTGATAGTCCTTGTTCGTTTGCTATATAGAATAAAAAGAAATAGAATGAAAATAAAATTAAAAAATGTGATTCTAATAATAAAAATAATCCTTGCACTTCTACTTTAAAAAATAATAAAAATAAATACAAATTATTAAATGATAATTATAATAATAAAATAAACATTATAAAAATAAAAATAAAAAATCCATTTCCATCCTTATACTAATTGGGCCTTAATGTTCAACTCTTATTGGAGAGGGCATCCTGTGTGTCATAATCATAACATAGAATTGCCTTGATTTTACCTTGCCAACTTTTCGTTTTAGCATATCATCTCAAGAAATTGGATGAAAAGAATGATAGGAAAAAAAAAAAAAAGGTGATAGAGAAAACAATCTATCTATTATAGTATAAAATAGATATATGGTTGTTCTCAAGCAGGTACACTACTTTGTCTAGAACTTCAACTCCTTTTCCACCTTAAGCGATATATGAATAATGAACATACGCTATAATGAAAATAAATCTGTACATAGGGTCAAACAACTTTCAGTTCTTGACCGTTAGCACTTATGCCCATTTCCTTGCTTGTTGATATTCTTATAGATGTGTTTATGCTCACATGCATAATTCCTCTTCTAAAAATATACTATCTCTAGTTTCATATATAAAAAAATAAATAACTAACTTATAAGCATTAAAAAATTAGTTACAAATAATTAATCTTTTTAATTTTGTCTTAAATAAAAAATTATTTTTTAAAAATACCCTTATTTAATATGTATATTTTTTTTAAAATTAATGACAATTACTACTCATAATTTGAAAGACTCATTTAATCAAAAATATAATTAAAATAATATAATTAATATGCCAGCCATTAATAGTTTATTTCTTATATTTTAAACCAAATCAAATTTCAAAAAAGCCTCATATATATGAGACCAGAGGTAATATCAAACATTAGAAAGCAAATCTTAATATCCATGTGTGTAATCCAATATAGCAAGACAAAGAAATATTGCCATCAGCAAAAGGTCTCTCTTTCTTTATTTATTTTACCAGTAAACTCATCAAATATCAGAGGAAATGTTAAATATAAATTCTACACCCCTAATAGATTCATGATTGTAATGTACAGCTTCATCCAAATGCTTGATGCTTGAGTGTTGTACTTTGCATTAAAATTTCATACAGTCCAATAGGAGTTTTCATCCTTAGAGATAAAAGGAAAAATCTGAAGCAGAAAAGCCAGTAGAGCATGCCAAGATGAATAATCAAACGCTGCTACAACATCATCAGATGTGGTTTTGTAGCAGCAGCATTTTTCTCAATTGGGTATGCAAAAGCAGTACTGCAATAGTTACAGTGCACCACAGATTGATTAGCACCACTATCTTCTAATGTATAGTGGTCCCAAAACTCAAATTTTGATTTCTGGCCCGGCAAATATTCAACTTGGATGGCTCTGTGGGTGTATCAACATTTTGGGAGGCTCCATGTCGGCCTATGCGTTTCACAGAGGTTTAGGCTCAATGATTTCATGAAAGTTCAATTGTTTCAAAATAACAAAAATTAAAAGTGAAAGTATTATGTAAGAAGTTTATGAATCTAATTCCTAAAGAAAAGTCCATATTTAGATGGATTCAGTTTTTTTATTTGAAGTCCAGTATGTTTGAAAAAGAATTTATTAGTTAGCAATAAATGAGACTAAAATAAAAAGAAGAAAAAACAAAAGAATATTGATTTTTTATCGTTTCACAAATCAAAAGTTCTGAACATATATAGTATTTTATCTCTTATCAATTAATAATAAAAAATATATTATATTTTGACCGTTGAGACTTACTTCAAAAAGTTCAACATACATTAAATGATATTTATTGAAGACAAAAAAGAAAAAGCTTGGGTCTCCTTTACTCCATATTTTCACAACAACAAAGAGTGAAGAAAGCTGAAATTTACTTGCCCTTGTTATAATGCATACTTCTTTGGAACTAGTCAGTATCAGGCTATCTGACTCTATAGAGAGATTTAGGTCTTAGAATAGAACTAGCTGTAATGGTTACCCATTTGTCTCATGTTCTAACGCATAAACATACTTATTTATCAAAAATGGCTCTTGCCATCACACTTGCTAGGAACTGCCATTATTCAATGTCAGATTGTAAATTAAAAGATTGTATAAAGAATAAGTTACCCAATTTTCTGACTTTTAAGTTGAATCCATTGTATAATTTAACACTAAATTTTAACAAACATAGTTAAAATTTAAAAAATATAATTTTTTCTTATAATTATAATTTTTTAATTTTAATTTTAATTTTTGAATGTATAATTTAAAACTAAAAAAAACTCCATTTGGACAATCCTTCATGACCAACTAGAAAAAATCCCCCCGATACTTGGTTATTTCCCTTCTAGCTTCAATCCTTAGAAGAATTAGACAATGAATTCGAATTCGAGATGAGTTCTACCAGTATTAGGGTTTATCTAAACAAGAAAATGGCCAAAAGGTTACAGCTTGTGGTGAGCCCTAATGGGTTGCCTGTGGATTTTGTTGGCACAAGCTACTCTGGTGAGACAGCAGCTAGACAGAGGTGCGTGTATGCACATGGAGTTTTTGATAAGGAAACTCAAACCCTAAGGTTGTGCCAATTGCTACAAAAGACAAGGTGATTATGAAAATATAAGGTTTTATAATTGTTTTTTTGTTGTAATTTAACTAGCGAAGTAGTAGTTTAGGAACTAGACATATAACTTGGGGACTGAATGTTCAAATTGGATCCTAAAGTGAGAGGCTTAGAATACTCTAATAAAGAACTTGCAAACTCGACGGTGGGAGAGCTTACATCACAGTGGAAAGCAGAGAAAGCTAGAGAGGTTACTATTATATAGGGATCAAAGAAGGGCAATAAAGGAGGTAGATTCTCACTTACTGTTGATAATATAAACCATTTAGCTTCTTGTGCCAAGAAAAGCTTCCTGAATTCATTAGGAAAATTGATGTAAGTGAGCAGAATAGTTATAGCTTTTTGACATGAGTACCACATATCTAGTCGCCAAAACTATTTTTGAATATGCTTATTTCTTTTATTTAATAGGTCGCAACAAATCATGAAATTTTTTTTAAATATGGGTCATGACCTCCCATTAACATTTTTTTTATATAGGTCGTGACATACTAAAGGCAGCAACCCATATAAAATATTTTTTTTAAAAAAAATTATGCTATATGGGTCACAACATTTTCCCATCCTTTTAATACATTTTGAAGTTTTAATTAATTTGTGTAATGTGGAATTAAAAAAAAATTATAATATTCTGTTGTAATTTTTTTGTCAAAGAAAAATTAACAAAAGAATAATGTAATATTATAAATAATTAAAATATTTTAAAAATATATAAAAATAAATAAATTTGAAATAAAATTTACAATTATAAAGAAGTAAATGGAAAGGTATAAATGTAAAAATAAAAAATAAGCTTATCATTTCAACTAATATGTCCTCCAGTCCTACATCAGAGCTTTTTTTTTTCAGTTGTTATAGATAGCGCTACAATGACTCCTTTTTTTTCTTCATTTTCTTATTCTTTATCATTATCAAACAATCCATTATTAATATTATAAGTTAATTGAGAGGATTGAATAGGTGGAATCAGTTGATTAGGAGTGAAAAATCCCTATCAAAAAGATGATCTCCACTCTTCTAAAGATATACTAGCATACTTTGTACTCAATGCAAATAAGTCAAAGAATAGTGTGGCAAAGGCACAACACCAGGTGCATGGTTTTAGGTGGCAAGGTGGAAAAGTATGACTAAGAAACTGATAGTGTGAATGAAGAAGAACTAACACTATCAAAATCTATTAATGATGCACAATGAGCAAAAGAAGAAGGACTAGTACCCCCTAAATCTAAAAAGGTCCACTCAGCGCAAAAGAAGGACTAGGACCTCTGAAATGTGTAAATGGCGCAGATGGCACAAAAGAAGGACCAATGCCCACTAAGTCAGTGAACGATGTAAAAGAAGAAGGACTTGGACCCTCGGTATCTTCATGGACTGGTGCTAGTGTGTAATATGATGATGAGACATCTGTCTAACATTTACTACTTCGTGCAACATCTATTAATAGCTTTTTAGTGGATATAAAACTATATCTGCACTTTCTTGGGTGAGGGTGGAGCAGGTTGAAAGACTATCATTTCCCAATATTCACCAAGGACATGTAGCATCATCCTAATGTCTCCGCTTACCTCTCCATGAACCCTACATAATCAAGTATCGGAGGGTCAGTAATTGCAAGTCTATATAAGTCCTTTAATGCATCGACTTATGGAAAAAAAACAACAACAATTATGTGTATAGATGAAGTATAAAAGTATATAATAAGTAGAATTAAAATAAAAGTAAATATAAAAAATTATGAACACTATATTTTGTCCGGACGAGTTTAAAAAATAACAACAAAATGAAATTAGTAAAAAGGTATGAAAAAAATGAAAGAATAAAGAAAGTTACTAAGAAAAAGTATTAGACTTATTTTCTCCCAAATTCCTAAAATCTAAATAATGAGTCCAAAAAGAAAAAAAAAGAAAACAAAATTAAAAAAAATCAAATTAAAATATCAAATGAGAAAGAAAAAGTCAAGGAAAAAAAAGTAAAACAAAAAGAGAAAAAAGAGAAGAAAAATCTCCAGCTTAAACAATTAAAAAAATGGACCAAGACAGCTCAACCCATCTTCTTTAAATCCACCGGGCCAAACAATGCAAAAAAAAAGAGAGAGAATAATCAGTCCCATTCAAACAAATAGAAAAAGAGAGAAAAAGGAGAATATTAAGGAAAAAAGAGATTACAGCCCAAGTGTAGCCTAATTCAAACTCACCAGCCTAACCAAAATATGAGAGACCAAAAAAAATTGTTTAGGTTGAGGTCAAAATGCAAGGCTTTTGCGTTTTGACCCCAATACCATTTTCGTGCATTTGACCATTGCCAGTAGGGAGAACAGGGAGACAGAAGGACAGAACGTTGAAAAGAAAAAAAAGGAAAAAGCAGGGGCATGCAACTCTGGAGACAGGAAAGGCAAAAAGAGACGTATCAGGGAAGAAGGTTTTTCGGAGACGAAGAAGGGACGCGAGGTTCGATATTCAAAGAGGAAAGGATTAGGAGGAGTGTCTGGGATTGAAACAAAAGGAGGAAGGAGTTGAACTGGGGGAGAGAAGAAAAATGGAAGGGGATTGGGAGATTGAAGGAAAGATCGAGAGAGGAAGAGAGAAGGCGAGGCAAAGATTTTCGGATTCGATGAGGAGAAGCAGAGAATAGAAGAGGTGAACAGAGAAGGAGAAAACAGAGATTGAGGGAGAGAAGAACAGAGGGAGGCATGGGGCTTCTGAGTTGATTTTGAGTTGAAGAAAAAGGAGATTGAAAGAGAAGCGACGAAAAATGGTTTCTGATTCTGGTCCAGGGAGAGCGAAAAATTCAAAAGAAATCAAGTGAGTGAGAGAGGAGTTTTGAGAATGGGAAACCAAGAGTGAAGAGGGGATTCAGAGATTGAAGGAGAGACCGAAAAATCGAGCGAGAGAGGAAGCGAGACTCGAGAGGCAGAGAGTGAAAAAAAGAGATGGGGAGGTCGAGAAAGGCAGAGAGGAATTGGGATTAAGAATCTAGCTATCTGGGTTCAGATGGTGAGTGGGGAATCCCGGGTTCCTGGTTCGAAGGGAGGACAGTGACAAAGAGTAGCAACCCAAGTGTAGTAGGAGGACAGCAAACCCTTTTTTCGTTGGTCATGATTCTTGCAGGTAAGATCCTTCATCTGTAGCCAATTTACAGTAGCTTGAATGTGGTGTTGCTGTATTGATTTATGTGCTGTGATAGAGTGGATGACCATTCTAGATTACTGCATTCTATATTTGTTTTAAAAAGTGCCCAACAAGTGTTCGATGAAGGGTCTGAGAGAAAAATCTGAGAGCAAATTAGATATTTAGCCTCTGTAATTACTGTGTTAAATGTCTGATGGAATTCCGACTATGATTTCGACCTCCACGATATTGTTATTTTGCAAATGAATAAGACATTGAAATTGTGTATTCTCACTTACTGGGACTGGATTTGAATCATGATTTGAGGAAGAAAATTTCAAAGCATCTCGTTATTTTGAATGGATTGATATTCACTGACTGGGATTGAATTTGAATTATGATTTTCTGAGTAAAAGAGGAAGATTTCTGAGGCAGCTCATTATATTGCCATTCTGCCATGTTCAAACTTTGATTGTTGTCTGCAATTAATTGGCTTTCCCACACTGATTGGATTGGGTTGAGACTGCTGATTTGGTTCTAAGTATGGATTCTGACAAATCCTGTATTTGCTTTCACTTGCTGGAATGTTATCATGAAAGTCCCACTGTTTCTACCTTTGTTTATTTGTTTCTTTTAGCTGCTAAAATGCCAAATGGGTTTGCTGACCTTATGTGTTTGTTTATGGATGCTATGCTGCTTCATGAGTAAGTATGCTTTCGTGGAAACTAATGCATATTTTTCTTTCTTTGTGTGAGGCTCGCTACCTGGTGGTTCGTGATTTGGTGAATTGATATGCAAAGGAAGCTGTGCCGAGGGACTTAACTTGGTCAGGAGAGAAACGTTATTTCTTTAGGCATTACAGATGAGATGTAAAATGCACTTAAAATACCTTAATTGGATGTACAAGGCCATACACAATCACTATTTACTGTGTGTTTGTAAAATTTATTTTATTTTATTTATTTCTTTTTCTTTATTTAGAGTTGCCGCGTGTGATCTGGTATCTCCTCAGGCGTTTAGGAGTGACCAAGTGCTGTGTGTGACAATAAGTCCCCTCAGTCACCTGGTTGAGTCGTCAAATATTTTTATATTAATTTTGAGTTTCCATAATTAATACATAAAAAAAAGAGAGAGTAAATTTTCAAGAAAAAAAGAGAATTTCAGAACAAAATAAAATGAATTGTTTTAAAAGTAAGTTGTACTTTTTTTAAATAAAAGAGAGTTCAAGAATTAATAAAAATATATAATTTTTGAAAAATCAAATAATTTTTACAAATCAAATAAAAAAAGGAAAAGAAAAAGCAGAACAAAAAGAGTAAATTTCAAAAGTCAAAGAAAAGAATAAGAAAAAGAGAAACCAAATGTTTAAAAACTTCCTCTTTCTTAAAAAAAAAAGCTTATTAAAAATCAACTCGAATTTTAAAGATTTATCCTTTTTTTTAACGATTCCTCTCTAAAAATCAAAAGTAATATATCAAAACAAAAAAAAATCAAAATCAAAATCAAGCCCTTTCCTTAAATTTGTCTATTAAAAAAATAGTTAAAAGTAAGAGTAAAAAGGGAAGAATAGTAAAAAAAACAAAACAAATGAAAAAAAAAACAAAAGAAAACTCAAACAAAAGGCAAAACAAAGATTAAAAAAAATCAAAAATCAAAATACAAAAAAAAGAGATATAAGAAACAAAAGGAACAAAATAAAAAATAATGAAAATGGGTAAAAAAAACAAAAGAAGAAGTTATTACTTAAGTAAAAACTAAAAAAAAAGCAATCAAACACGAAAAGGGAAATAAAACAAAAGAAAATTAGAAATCAAAATAATAAAAACGAAAAAACAAAACAAAACAAAAAAACACAAAAAAATTAATTAAAATAAAAAAATAAAAACAAAAAATGATAAAAAAAGGTGAAAATACTCAAAAAGCAAAGAAATAAAATTAATTCTACTTTTAGCAAATCAAAACTCATCAACCAATTCTAAATTCGTTTTATTTGCTAAGAGAAAAAATAATTTTTATTTTCTTTGTCTTTTCACTTAAAAAAAAGAAACAACAACACAGACAAAAAAAAACAAAAAAAAAACAAAGACAAGACAAAACCCAAAAAATATATATATAATAAAAAACAAACACCGTCTCTGTTCAAACTATGTTGACTTTGATTCCCCTCAAAGGGTACGTAGACCCTAAGCTCTCATCTTAGGTCAAATTCGCCCTTGTAAATAAATATTTTTTCAATTTTTATTTCTTTAATTTCTTTTCTTTCATTTTACTTTTAATATTATTTCTTTAAATTCTTTTCCTTTTTTTTACTCTTAATTTTATTTCCTTAATTAATTTCTTTCTCATTTTGCATGTGATTTATTAGGGAAAATTAAAATAGATTAAAGGCCACGATAACTTTGTACAACTGACTTAGGGTAACCGTTCTTAGGAACGGATGTAGTGGGGTGCCTAACACCTTCCTTACTCACAATCGACTCCCGGATCCATTTTCTAGTTCGTAGATCATTTTTTAAACTAAAAAGGTTTTTCCAAAATTTTACCTTTTCAAAAATAAAAATTTGGTGGTGACTCCACTACTTTTAATTTCTATTTCTATTTGGCGCCATGCGGTCATATTTTCATGTGTGACAAAAATCTTACCACGAAACCCTGAAAGTCACTCTCATGATAGATCCACTATCATGTATGTTGTCAATACCAATGCATGTAATTAAAAAAGATATCTAAGAGAGACATCTCCATATCTACCTAGGCAATAACCTATTGCCATGTATTTTATGCATTAATGAATACACTATATTCACAACGCTTATCTTTTTATGTTTCTCCTCTCAATTAAAGGATATGTAAGGACCCTACATTGAATGGTGTCTAGGGAATATGTTGCTGTTAACCAAATTGGCAAAAGACACGGTCTGTATGATGAAACTCAATGATCCAGAAGTAAATGATAGGAATAGATACATGCTATATATATGGAGATGTTAAGCAATAGTCAGGAATTAATTGTCAGACACGTAGAAGGTCATATAGTTGTCAAATGAACTCATTATCTTTCATTTGATCTAACAATATCCTGTAGGTCTGTAAGGTCTTTATAGTCTAATAAATATGTTGAGGGATATGCCTCCTTTAGAAACTCAACAGCGGACTCAAGAGGTATATCTCTAGCTAAGGATCTAGTTGAGGGGGTGGCAGTAAAGTGAGTCGCAAGAAATGATCTTATACCCATAAATGCAATAATGTCATACAACTATTAATATTAATCTCGTCGTAATTTGTTGCATTGCACATTTCTCTATACAAGTGTGCTAGAATTGTTAATCTCTAACTATAATAACTAATCTCATCGAAGTCAATAGGCAATGATAACTATATTAACATGACCCTATGCCAGATCTAGTTTCACATCAAGTATCCTTTAATCAATTTCATAATATATGTTTGGGCAAATTATTATACAATCTCATCATCAGCATCATCTGGTAAGGGCACAAATGTTTGGCGAGCTATGGGACACAGAGCCTTTATCCATCTATTGTCTATGGGACTATAGTCATGCCAAGTAACTGCTAGCATACGATTCTCTAATTGTAATATGTCCATTTGGACATGACCTATCCTATGCAGAGTAACCCAAATCAAATGGCAACATCTTGTAGGCCTAGTCAAGTAAAAAATATGTATTTTTTGCTACCATCTCTTTATAAGGGTCAAAACTAGTGCAGCATTAAAATCAAAATAGTTAAATCGGGATTCCCTATAGAAACTTGTCTTAATTAAGTAAAGAACAATAGTAAACAGGGGCTCGAAGATGTGGTCTTATTCTGCTACCTATCGTTTACATAGAATGTGATCAGCCTATAACATGCATTTAAAATATTTACATACAATAGTTTATAATCAGTCAAGTAAAATAACTTTGGTTGTGTCATCTCACCTGTCACTACCACACGACTTGTGACATATGACGAGTTTGCAAGTATAAGTGATTCATCATCAAGATCCAGATTTATAGCGCTTGAACAACTAGCCATTATACTGTTACATTCTTAAAGTTAAAGTTAAAATTATCACATTCCATTTAATATATTTAGAAAGAAAATTTTATATAAGGGAACTACAAATCTAGACCTAAAAAAATTGCAATTATTGCTAAAAAATTTACATGTCAAGAAACTAATTTGTGTATAAGATAAGAAACATTTTTATGTTACAAGAAAAATTCATTAATGGAATTAACTACAATGTCACAATGAAATTACATTGATGAAGTAAAATATATGATAAAATCAAATACATTACCATGCTCTCAACCACCGAGATGGGCAGGTTGCTCAGTTGTGCCCAGTCTATTTGCACAAGTCACATCATTGTTGTTCTTTTGGCCCTTCACGCCAATCCATCTCATTTCAAATTCTAAAAGATTTTGGCCTACCTCTTTAGCAAATTATAGTAAGATTAGATACTAGCCATAAACCCACTATTTGTTGTCAATATAATTTTCTTCTTATCAGTTGGAACTCCATCTTGTACTTATTTATTAGAGTGTCCAGTCAAAAAGGTCGATCCATGTATTGTAGTAGATTAATAGAAACCATGGAACATGTAGCAAATACATGTTGGTACAAATGTTTTCGAATTTGAAACTCACTATAGTCACATGTGCGACGGGACGGGCTTACCTTATAACACTGATCATATTGCTTGTTCATCATATCGTATGGCTCTTCAACCTTGAATTTTTATACTCGCCTGTCAAATCTGCATATAGTTAAAGCAAATGCCCTCTATAATAATGATGATAGCTTTTTCATCATATCTTTAGGGAAAACTACCTCAGCCTCAAACTATGTGATTATTATCTGTGCACGCTTCACCTAATATCTATTCAGCCTGTACATAGTTGCCTTTATCAATCCATTGATAGGTAAGAACTTGATCCCTTTCAATATACTATTTATGCACTTAGCCAAATTTGTAGTCACGTGTCCCCAACATTGACACTTAACATTATACGCATGAAACCATTTATTATTAGAATATCCTTAATCTATTTTACTATCTCCATGGACACTTCTTATGAACAAACTCACAATATGACCTTGGCATAAAATGGCTAACCACAACCAGCCATTTTGGCAAGAAAACATATGAACATTCTTAATTTCTAAATGTGATATTGATTGCTCAATGCTTCGCCATCTGTACATTTGTGCATGACACTATATAGCCAAACATGTTATTCACCTATTCAATAACTTGCCTAATGGTGACTGATGAATTCTTAGCTACTATTGACACAATATATAAAGAGATCACGTCAAAGTCAAACTTTGAATGATCTTGGAACAACGACAGATAAACACATATGTGCGGACCATTATATCTTGTTATTTTTTAATGATTGTCCTTGTTATCGCAACTTATTCTAATTCTCCAATTACACCAACTGCCATACTCTGAATAATAATATTCTTTATACTTCTTTAACGAGTAATGTACTTTAAAAGTATAGTATTTACGAACAGAGTATATCTTCATCACATGACACATAGACTATTTATCTTAAAATCTCATGTTAATATACAACCCTTAACTATTGTTCAAATCAATATCTTCAGCCATATCAAGGATCTTGACATAATTCTCATCATCCAGGTTAATCTGTGACATAGCATATGCTCGATCCACATATTGAGCTACTGGAGTAACCTCCTCCTTGTCAGCATCGTTTCCCTTAAAATCATCTTCTCTATGCTCATTGATATTTGGAGGAGCATCATATTTATTTTCCTCTTCAAAGTCATCTATTATATCCTCTGGCTCATCTGAGGATGGTGGAGGATTGGTATTGAAAATAGGGGGTTGCAACGAGCTTGGCTGAAATATGAAGTTGACAGTAGGTTGAAAATCAAAAGGGTGAACATATGTTATGTAAGAGTTAAATTGTGAGTTATGCTCGTTCGTACATTATAAGAGACTGGTAGATGGGAGGGTCAACAATGCATACACTTCAACTTGGGGCACATTCAAATCTACATTGATAGTTGATATATGTGCATATATATCTAGTGTACCCAATTGGTTTGAAATTTTTTTGTTAGCTTCTCACATCATTTAGACATTAGAATCATCCTCTAGAGTGCACGCCAAGTAGCTTGTAGAATTACAAGAATAAAGGTATCTATATATTAACTTAAACATAAATTGATTTGAGGTTATCTATAATTTTTTTCCTACTACCTTCTTCAACCCGTTGAGAGTAATGTCTGAGTCAACTAGTAGTATTTTAGGCCTATCACATATAAATGTTGTGTCTTTGTCACTATTATAAATCTTTTCATTTGCATAGATGTATATAATTTCTTTTCTCAAATTCATTATAATCTCTATCATGGCATTTGTGTAATGGTATGTGAAAAAAAATCTAATAATAATATTTATATTCTACATACCAATAACATTTATGTTATTTAAATAAATGTTTAACTAAATAATATCAATATACAATTAAATATAATTTAATAAACATACTTTAAGTGCTATATATTCCATCTTTATGTACTTATTCATAAATACATATTTTTTTAAATTACATTTATCAACATTACATTTTATGTAATTATATTTTAATTAATTTATTTATTTTATATCTACATTTATTTATGCTAAAATTTTACTTACATGTCTTTTTTTTAATTTCTTTTTTTTACATTATATTTAATCATATATACCTTTAATATCATATATATGTATATATTTTTTATACTATGTCTTTATTCATTTATTTCTAATAAGTATGTAATTATATATTTATTTTGAATATCATATATATTTATACAATACATATTTTATGAATATCTATATAAATATATCTACATAACAAATAAATTATTATATAGCATATTAATTATTGTTGTATATAATTATATGTTAATTTATTTATCTCATATATGCATTTATTTATACTAAAATTATTTTCATATCTATTTTTTTAATATTTACTTTTTTCATTACGCTTTATTTACTTATATATAGCAATATTATATCATATACACACACACGCAGGCGCGTGCGCGCGCGCGCACACACACACATATATATAATTATATATATTTTCACTATCAAATATAATTATATAACTCATATTTTATAAATATATATAACAAATAAATTACTATAACATATATCAACAAAATCTATATATAGATATATTTTAATTTATTTATTATTCATTTATTTTAAATATATATTTGCTTATACAAAAATTTCATTTACTTGTATTTTAACTAACATTTTTTACTACACTATATTTACCTAGACATCCTTTTGTATCATATGCATATATATATATATATACACTATGTCTTCATTCATTTATTTCAAATGAGTATATATTATAAATATTTATTTTGAATATTATATGTATTTATTTGATACATATTTTATAAATATCTATATAAATATATCTATATAGTAGATAAATTATTATATGGTATATTAATAAAAATTGTATATAATTACACATATAATTTTACTTCTTTTTATTATTTCAGGATACCATGGGTAATGAGTTGGACCTTTGTAATTTTTACAGGAGTAATTACAATTATTTAGCCAGAAAGCTTAGAGTAAAGTGGTGGAAGAAATACAATCAGAAATTTGCATACGTAAATCAGGTTAATAATTGGATTAAGTCAAACACAGCCAGAGTCCGAGTAGAAGATCTATCCCCTTTCCTGGCCAACAAAAGCAAGATAATGGCAAAATTAGCAGTCATACAAGACCCAACTAATTTTGCTTGCTAATTTTGCCAAGAAAATGCAAGAAATAGCTTCTTAGATAGCCTCATCTTCATATGCAAAATCATCAACCCAAAAGACAAACGATTTACAGCAAAATGAGGACTACTGTTTTGGATTAGAATTTGATCAAGAATTTAGTTGACAGTTGGCAGCTTGTTGTGGTGCCGATAGTCCTGCAAATAGACAAAATCATCAAACCAACAGAAGGAATCCCAACACGGTAGTTTGCGACAGACAACATGGCAGACAAAACCAAAAAATTTGAAGACTTAAAAGAAATAAAGTTAAATAATTGGAGTCTGAAAAGTGAAATGAAATGCAAATGAAACTGAAATGTAGCAAAATAAAGTTGTAAGGTCATCATATAAGACCATTTGTGTTCAGTTAAAAAGTAGACTGAGTTTTTAAGTGAAGTATGAAAATCCTCTTATATAATATCTCCCATCTATTTTACTAAAGAAGTTGCCTTTGCTTGTAAGTTTTAAAGTCATTTCAATAAAATCTTTTATTTACATAAATATGTTCTGGCCTTTTATAATTCTTATTATTATAGATATATTTTAATTAATTTATTATTCATTTATTTTAAATACGTATTTGCTTATACAAAAATTTCATTTACATGTATTTTAACTAATATTTTTTTACTACACTATATTTACCTAGACATCCTTTTGTATCATATGCATATATATATATATATATATTACACTATGTCTTTATTCATTTATTTCAAATGAGTATATATTATAAATATGTATTTTGAATATTATATGCATTTATTTGATACATATTTTATAAATATCTATATAAATGTATCTATATAGTAGACAAATTATTATATAGTATAGATAATATTATTTTGAATATAATATATAATTACTTATACATAATAATATTATTTTTAATATAGATTTACTAAGATTGTATACATGTAATTTTTTTAACATATCTTTTTTATACTACACTATATTCAGTTAAATATATATATATTTGTATATTACATATTTTATCATTACAGAAAACCAAATAAACTATTTAACATCAACATAATACAAACAAGTAATATGTTACAAAATAAACTTCATATTATTACAGCTACATATCTAAATTACTCTTTCCAATTTAAATACTAGAAGATTAACACAGCAAATTAACTATATACCTATAGACATAGCATATTCTAAGAAAATTTGCTTCTTACTTTTAAAAAATTATTAATCAATGGAAGTCATTAATAGCTTACACAATCTTTGCAAAATAAATAATCAATAGATAGACATGATCTATAGTTTACTACACCTTTTTCTTCTGTTGTACTACAAAATTATTTTTTACGCACACTGTGAATATACAACAATTATCAGATGTCTCTAAATATAAACAATAAAAAGTTATAGTACTAAATATATTAACAAAAACTAAAAAATTAAAGAAAAATCAACCAACAATTTAACAACGAGAAACCTCCTTTTCAAATAGAAAATTATACAAAAAATAAAAATGCTAACCAAGAAAAACCTTAAATTTTTTTTTTCTACTTTGCTATATACATCAAGTTAACCCAAACTTTACAGCTAAAATGAAGTAGATGATGAAACTTCACTCTCGCAACTTTCAAAATTATGAAAGAAATTAATATTTAAGAAGGAAACCAGAGAGCTTTGCAAATTCTTCAACAAAGATGGACAGAGCAAGTATTGCATTCTTATAAGGGGAAAAAGCTAATCTTTCTTTATTTTCCTTCAGCACAATTCACTCCTTTCTATAAAATTTCATATGGCTTTGGTACTCTCCATGCAAAATTTCAATGAGTAGTCTTTCAAACTACTCACTAAAAAAGCTTGGCACGCGGATATGTGGCCACAAAATGCATACACCTCTTGTTTGCATCTCACTAAGACATAGATGAGAAATGTCAGTATCCCAGGCTGATGCAACTTGTCATCAAGTCACATTAGCCATTTTAAGGGTTATGGGTGCTCACATGTGAACCTAAAAAAAATTAAAAATTGATCGTGGCAGATGTTTTACCATGACCAAAAATTTATAAATAAAAAATAAAAATGATTGACCCAAAAATTAAAAAAAAAATAACAATGAGTCGTAGCATTAAAAAATAAATAACTATATCCAAAAATAGCTTTAGCGGCTAGGTATTTGGGTTAAAAGTTTTTTCTTTGGCATACTCATGTTAAAAAGCCTAGTAGTTATTATTAAAATCCAAGGGCACAATAGGAATAAAATGGAACAAATTGGCCATTCTTATTCCCATGTTTAGTCCTCTTCATTTCATTTTTTTTTAAATTTGGCACATTGAATCATGGTAACAAGGAATCATAATATAACTATATAAACATTAATAAAGATAGAAAATAAAGGGGTAAGCCATTTCCAGTTGTCAAGAGTTGCTATTCCCATTCTAGGATGGAATGATTACTTATGCCTATGTAGAATTACAAATTGTAGTGGAACTAGCATTTCTTGTTTTTCCTTGTGTACCAAACATTTGAATCCTCATTCTTATGGAATGAAGGTAGGAATGCAATTATCATTCTTATGTGCCGTACATGCATATATATGTGTGTGTGTGTGTGTACTGATACATGAACTTGCAATGGCGTTAGTTTATAACTAAGAACGGGTGTGTTGGCTCGTGAGCCTAGTAAAAGAGCTACTTTATAATGGTTAACTGGATATCAATTAATTCTGCTTGGAAATTTTGAGTGAGAATATGTTATTGATATGTTCTTATTTATTTACTTCACCTTGTTAGATATATTAGCAATGTTATATGTATAAATAATTTGGTGCTACTATTGAGCCCATTGATGTCAACGAGACTGCATTTTTTGGTGAAGGTTATTTCTTGTGACAAATAATAAGTATGTGGCACAATACAAGGTTATATCATAATCTAAGAAAGTATGAATGAGTTAGCTAAGAGACTAGGTATTTGGTAGTAACATTTCAGTTGTATTTAAAATGTGCATTTTACTACAAGCTAAAAAGTTGCAAGCTCTAAAACAAGATGATCCTAAATCTCAGAAGGATCTAGATGTAAAAATGAAAAATGTTGTTGTGAACAAATAGGCTCTTGAAAGTACCAATGCTCATGTTTCCTGCAATATACCACCATATGATATTTTTGCCACTACTCCTCAAGAAGCAGATCCACGAGAAAAGATTATACCTAAATGAGAATGGGATTACCTTAAAGATATTTAATAGCTCTTGCGATAGGATGGAGCAAACTTCAAAGGTTACCCAACATTTGTCTACAATAGGATAGAGAGATTAAAGGAGATTCAGCTATTAATATTGTAAAATTCTAATGACATGACAAATTAAATTAAGTGTTGTTAGTTGTTGGTCATTGGAAACCTTCTAACTTTGAGTTAGATAAATAATTGTTTTGCTATTCTAGTTAATACTGCTTACATTATGGAAGGGTAGAAAATATTGGTTATATTAATTATTACATTATATATTTACAACCAGATTTTCAAATTCTTTCTCATGGGGATGCTATGAAAATTTTTTATTGAACCCTACTATAACTGTTGAAGATGGCTGGAAAGCCTCAGTCAAATTATGGTTGAATATCATCAAATAGTTATTTGTTGTTGTTTAGTTCATATGAGTACCAGACAACATTTCTAGCAAATACTAAACTTTGAATTTTGTAATCTCCAGTTCTAAATCCATAATCTGAAAGTTCTTTCATATTTTCCTTTCTCAGTTGATATTTTATCTTATGTCTATTTTTATAGGATCAGTCAGAAAAGAGGAAGCTCTCTTGCATATTCTCATATATCAATCATGTTATAAAGTTCAAAGATTAGCACTCTCTTGATGGTGCTTCCTTTGCAAAGGGTCAAAAAAATCCCAAGCATTTTGCCTTGTAAATTTTTGACAATGTTTGATGCTTCAAAATTGAAAAGGCTGCCTCTAGAGGAGATAAATCTTCTTATTAGTTATATCTTGGTGCTTATTCTATTCTTTGATCAATTTCGAACAAAGTACATAAATATAACAAAAGACTTAAGGATTGGTTCAGACAATGCTATGAGAACTTGGGTTGCAAGATTTTACGTCAAAATACTTTGTGGTATGCTACACTTCTTGTCCCTATTCAATTTTCTGAGTTAAGGCAGAAGAAGCGAAGAAGATAAATGGCTCATTTTCTGAGTCTTTGTTATTGTCATTTATGATAGCAAGTTGTCATTATGTTTGTCATGACACAGTGATTATGACAAATTTGGTTGAGATAATGCCTCAAATACACTATTCAAAATTTATAATCCACAAAATGCACAGCCGTCAACCTAATTTCCCAAGATACAATACAAATTTTTTTAAAAAATTTTTTAAGGACACGATTGGAAAGCAACCGTGTCCTTTTAAAAAAAAATTAAATTTTTTTATTGGACACGGTTGCTTTCCAACCGTGTCCATTTAATTTTTTTAAATTAAATTAAAGGTTTTTAAAAATATGCAACAGAATTATTTTTTTATTTAAATTTTTATATTTTATATTAAAAAATGATAATAATATTTTAATTTTGAATTTGTAATTTTTTATAGTAGTTAAATAATTTTTATATAAAAAATTTTATATTTGTTTTTTAAATAATTTAATTTTTATAAAAAAGAATTGATTTTTAAAATTAAATAAAAGACTTTGAAGAAAATACATTAGGAGGAAATATTTTTATATTTAAATTTTTATTTTTTTATTCAAAAAATGGTAAGAATATTTTAATTTTGAATTAAAAATTTGCTATAGCACTTCAATAATGTTTATATAAAAATTTTTATGTCCTTTTGTTAATTTTTCGATGTAATTTTTATAAAAAAAAATTTTGTATAAATTATTACATTTTTTATTGTAATGTAAATTAAAGTGTGATAAATATATAATCTTTTAATAATATTATTATTATATTATATAATTTTTATAGTTTAATATTACATGGTTAAGTGTTTTTAAAATTTTTTATAAATAATATAATTTCATTAATAATGTTGGTAGTTAAGTTTAGTTATATAATAAATAATTTTAAAACATATTAAATGTGCTTTTTAAGTGAAGCAAGCAACGGCACAAATAATAAATTAGTTGATATTAATGAAGCAGTAGTTTATAATTTAAAGATTGATAGATAAAAAAATTAGTTTGATATGAAGTTGAATGACATTTTAGCTGTGCCGCAAGCAAAAATTAAAACTTAGGATACATTAGGTTATATGTAGATGTTCACAAAAAATGAAAAGGTTTGAAAATTTTGTTATGTAATGTCTATTGTATTATTATAATTATAATTTAATAATACTTTTATTATGGTTTAAAAGTAAGACTATAAGTGTTAAAAAATGATAAGAAATAGTTTACATGCAACATCCAATATTGAATACTTTTTTTGTTCACAATGGATTGCATAGCATGCAAAGTAAAAGAAAGAAAAAAAGAAATAAATAGCAAAAGGAACAGAAATAGAACTAAATAATGTTTAAGAGACAAATGGATATCGCAATTATGTTTTCATGTTGTTCAACACGGATGCTTCACTTGTTTTTGTGCCATTTCTTTTGTCTTTGCGCAATTATTAATTAGTATTACTTATCTTGGTCATGGTATCTCTTCTTCTTACTACTATAGTCTCACTTATATGTTAATTTAGAAGTAAGCTCCTATGGGTTAAAGTATCTTTGTTTTTAAAATATTTTTGATAATATGTTGTTAATGTTTTGCAGCGTTATTAATTACACGTTATCTTGATATTGTAAATAAGTGTAATATTTTATTAATGAAATAATTAAGAAAAAAATAATTTTTTAGCATTATTACTTTTTAGTCATTCATATGTCATAAAATACATTAGGTAAATTGACATAATTCATTTTTTTAAGAGAAAACATAGAAGTGAGAAATATATATATATATATATATATAGAAAGTTCAAAAGAAATGACTGCCTGTGCCACATCGAGTTCGTGTTCTTAATCGTTGACCTCGTCGTCGAGCAAGATGGTCTTCGTCTTCTGCCTGCTGTACCTCAACCTCTTGCTCGACGTCTTCATCATTATTAACCTCATCTTCATCTTCTTCATTATCATTGTTTCCTTCTTCTTCCACCTGTTGGTAGGGCACAGGATTCACATTCAACTGGGGAGATTGAAGTGGAGGAATTGGCTGATGTGGTGTGATATATCCTGTTTGTTGTGATCCAATACATGGAGAAGACCCAGAAACAAACTCAAAAGCAGACATTGTTTGGTCTGCAAAGATAGGTGTAAAAGGAACGGAACCGCATGGCATGTGAAATGAAGAGCTAACACCTCCAAAATCAACAAAATGCATAGGAGGCATGGAAGAAGATAGACCTGGTGTGTCATGGTGGGTCTGTGTCCCCATAGAAGAAGATGGACCCGCAATGTCATGGTTTATTTATGTCTGTATCGCTGAGGATGAAGCTGGTCCAGTAGTATCCGAGTGGACGTGCATCTCTATGGATGTATGAAAAGAGGGATCAGGCATCGCAGATGCAGTGCCAACACCAGGGGTAGAATCACGATAAGGTTGATCGTCTACCATGGGCTCTCTAGTAGACATAAAACCGCGAGCTCTCTTTGCTGTGCGAGGTGGAGGAAGTTGTGGCCTTGGCAGATGAGGGGCAGGAGGAGCAGCTTGAGAAATGGTCATGTCTCGATGCTGACCAAGTGTATCGAGTATGTTAGAACAATCAGTGACCACAGCAAGACCTAACGGTGAGTGGTCATCTATAGCAAGAACTCATAAACGATTAGCAACATCAGCCTGTCAAAAAAAATTAAGTCTTATATGAAATAAGTATAAAAAAAGTGTAATAAAATAACTGTGGTACATCTTTAACAATTACCACGAAACCTTGGGCACCACTAATGGGGTGGATCCATCGATGAGTAACCATCCAATACCATTTCATATATTCTGAAGAACGATCTAGAGGCTCTAATGATATTGGTGTAAGTGATAAAGTATCTTGCCAGCTCCACCAAGCATGTATGAAGTTCTCATGCTCCTTTTGCCAATCCAAATGAATTTTGCCTTTGAGCGTAAGTGTATAGACCTCTTCTAAATTATAGGGAGCATACGGTATTGGCTGTAGCCGACCAAACTGTCGGAGGACACGATCAGCATGATGCCACTCTATAATGTGAAAGCAAATAAGTGGCACAGATGCAAACCAAATATCTGAGGAGATCAGACAATAGTCAGGTATCAACTGGCGGGCATCATCTGCATCATATGGATGCCATATGATCTACAAATAACAAAATAAAATCTGTAAAGATATAGTATAACTAAGGTAACTAAGCAACAAGCCAGTAGGAAGTGTTTTAAACCTCATCAGCTCTCATCTGGTCTAATAGTACTCTGTAATGTTGTATTGCTAATTTCCTCGGACGTGGATGTTGGCCCATACGCCTCCACCTGTAAGATGTAAGTGGAAATAGTTGTTAATTCTGATTTCTATAAACAACATGAACCATGTAGTAGGCATTTATCTTACAATAAGATTCATACCTGTAAGCAAGCGGGGGGAGCACATCATACACATCAAGTTGAAGCTCTGGATGTGGGGGCCTTTCAGGGGCTAGTATAGGAAATCGATCACAGGCCCACAAGTGAAGTAACGTTAAACAGCCACTAATATTAACCTCCTTATAATCAGTGGCATTACATAATTCTCTATAAAGGTATGCCAGCACTGCGGAGCCCCAACTGAAGTGGCGTGCTACTTGAAGGTCTTGGAGGAATGGCAGGTACATAAAGGGAACTCTATGTCCCGACCTATCTGGCATTAGAACTCCTCCTATCAGACGTAATATATAGGCACGTGCAAAATATAGTATCGCATTTTCATCCGCATTCTCTGGAAGCGCCTCAAAATGATTTGCGAGCCAGGTAATACTAAGTCTTTGGCCATCAAACTCCTCCTCTGGCGACTCAATCCCAAGAAGAACCCCACAAACACCTCGCCAATTATAGTTCAGTGAACCAGTGATAGGGAGACCTGCCACTGGAAGACCTAACTGCACTGCTACATCCTGTAGCGTAATAGTACACTCCCCCTGTGTTGTATGGAAAGTATATGTCTCAGGTTGCCATCGCTCAACGAGTGCTGAAACAAGAGCCGCATCAAAATCAAGGGCTGTGAGACGAGACACCCCATAGAAGCCAGCGGCTCTAAGATGTGACACTATAGCTGGTGGAGGAGACTCTAATCGTGGGCCATGTGCAACTCGCCGTAGTTGAAAAATGCAATCTGGCTGTTAGACGAAAATTTTTTTTAACTATTCATAATGATAGAATAGGAAAAAAAAGTTTTAATTTTTAAGATACAGTAATAACATACCCTGTTCAGCCACACTGCCTGAGAGATGTGTCTGGTTTGCAAATACAACAATGACTCGTCCTCTGGGCCTGGATGAACAATGTGTCTCGGGCCTGACATAATTTTATACTGCAAATGGTATGAGACACGTCTGAGCTAAAACTTATAGAAAAATATTTGATAAATACATAAGTTAATTCGTAACATGCAAATTCTTAACAAAACACATGATAAGATAATAAAATAATAAGTGTATAGAAACAAAACAAGGTGGAATGAACAATAGAAAATAGCATCTTTGACAATAACAACAAAACATGTAACATTCATTGCTGAACAGTTCATAATCAGATAAGCAGCAAAAAATGCAATAGAATGTATGGAAAATTACATAGCAATACAATGCAGCTGCAATACACCAGCTGAAAAAAATAACTAACAAAGTAAAAAGCTATGCGTTCAGGGGACAACGTGAGGGACAAATCGCACGGTTATGACCCGTCTACCTACATAAAGCACATCGTCGCAGCTCTCTTGAGGATTCTCGCCAATCCATTTCATTTCGAATTCGACTTGCCTTGGGTCGACCTTTGCCGCGTGTCATTGTAGGATCTGGAATAAGTGTTGGACCTTGAACCTGCGGCCAATATACTTCACTTCCAATAGGGCAGAATTCAGTCTCATAAGCCTTTAAAATAGTCTCTAATCGAAATACTTGATCTACATATTGTATATAGTCTACTCAAACATGAGCACAGGCTGCTAATACATGCTGACAAGGATATTTCAAAGCTTGAAATTCACCGTAATCGCAAGTACGACTGACTAAGTTGACTTTACATGATCGGCCAAATTGTTGATTAGTCAGATCATATGGCTCCTCAACCTCAAACGTCGACCCGCGTCTATCAAATCCACGAACTGCACATGTTGATGCTCTTCGAATTCTGATTGCCAACTTCAATCTGATGTCCTCAGCTATGACTTCTCCTGCTTGAAGCTGTGCACTTGCCTTCTTGGCTCGCTGGACCCAGTACCTAGTTAACCGGTAGAATGTTGCTCGAACCAACTCAAGCACAGGTAAGAACCTAACTCCTTTAAAAATTGCATTTATACTTTCCGCTAAATTTGTAGTCATGTGACCCCATTGTTTTCCATCAACATCGTACGCCCGACACTATTGACTCTTAGGTATCTCCTCAATCCAATTAGCAGCATGTGAGTCGAGTCGGCGTATGTGAGCTAATTCTTCATCAACTTTACACTGCTTATACAGATAACCTATATATATGAAGATACGAAAAATAGTCATTCTCACAAAGCTGTATCATCGTACAAAATGAATAATTACAAGGTTAAATAATAATAAGACGTACCAATTTTTGTGAACTGTTTTTTTAACCACTGCAGTCTAAATTTTTTATTGATGTTGCTAGCTAAATGTCGAAGACAAAACATATGATGAGCCTGTGGAGGCTGCCACCCTACGCTCCGATTGGCCACAACAGCTAAGATACTAGCATGACGGTCAGAAATCAAGCAAAACTCATTTTTCTCTTTCACCACATGTGCTCGGAGATTAAACAAAAACTATGCCCATACTTCGTAAGTTTCTCCCTCTACTATTGCAAAAGCAAGTGGAACAATATTCCTCTCACCATCTTGTGTACTTGCAATTAATACGGTTCCCTTATATTTGCCGTAAAGGAAAGTTCCATCTATTTGGACCATTGGTTTCAAGTAGTTAAATGCCTCAATGCACGACCTGAAGGTCCAAAATACTCGATGAAATATGACAGACTCACCATTAGCTACGCTAGCCGGTATAGGTTCCTTATGCATAAAGGTATGGTACGAGTCGGGCATGAAACGTTGAACAGCAGCTAGCCACCTAGGCAACAAAACATAGGACTTCTCCCAATTTCCAAATGCATATGAGATGGCTCGATGTTTGCCTTTCCAGGCCTTCTTGTACGTGACATGATACCCAAATATCGAGTGGACTCGCTCAATGACCTCTCGGATTGATACCCCAGGATTCTCAGTTACCATAGATACAATGTATACTAAAATAACATCGGAGTCTAATTTCGGGTGATCCTGTGATAAAGATGCTGAAACACATGTATGAGGCCCATTGTATTTTGTTATCTCCCAATAATTTTCTTTCTTTCGGTAACAAGCTCTAACCCTCCACTTGCACAACTCATTTTCGTATTGAAGGCACCTGTATTCTGCATATTTTTTAGAGGAATGGTACACCTTAAAAGTGTGATGTATGCGAACCGAATATATCTTTATTGCTTGACGAAAAGCTCGCTGATCATTATACAACATGCCTACATGTAACTCTTAGCTATCATTCATGTTTATCGCTGCTTCCTCCAGTTCGGCATGATCAGGAACTCTCGCACCATCTGCAGCTACTTGTTCAAGGAACGCAATTGTTGAGTCATCATAAATATTAATGAGAGCTACTGGACTCATGGTAGCATCTACACAATCAATGTCTTCATCATCATCTGTATAACCATCATCTTGGCAATCATAAGGAATAGCATCATATTCATCCTCTGCCTCAAATTCATCCATTATGTCCTCTGTTTGTTCTGGAGGTGAAGGGGGGGACTCAATTGGTTCATGAGACGAATACAGGTGTGAGATATCATCAACTGGCAAACGAGATGAACTCGGATGAGAGGTATAGTCAACCGAACCAATTGGTGGATATTCACCACTACCTGTAAAGTACGTCGTAAACAGGGCAGACTGCTCGTGGGTGACATTACCATAGCTAGATGATGGGAGGGGATCTGGCACATTTTCAACTGTGGCTTGAGTTGCCACGTTTAAGTTTATGTCATTCGATGATATTTTTGCGTACAATTCTACTGAACCCAACTGTGATGGAAACTTTGCATTTGTCACCCACATAGCTTGGACGTTGGCGTCCTTCCTTAACGTACATGCTCGATATTTTGTGGGCCTCAGTGACACTGGATGTCTATATACCAAGTCAGACACATATTGATTTGAGTTCAATTGTAACTGTTCGACAACTTCTTGTTTTAACCTCTCCAGGGAAATGTTATAATCAACCGTCATTACATCAACTGTAGCTGCAATAAATGTTGCACCCTCTTCGGTTTCACATATTTGCCCGTTTGCATATATGCATATAACCTCCTTTCCGTTATTCATGTTGCCTGCCCAATCAATATTATTGCTAATATCCAAACTAAAGCAAAAAGATTATTATTTTATTACTATTTTATATTATACTGATATGCTAACAATTTTTTTTATATTTTATACTTTTTCACTTTCATTTTTCTTATTATTATACTATTTTTGTATGACTCACCCCTTTTTCCTAACATTCCTCGTCACTTTTTCCATTTCTTCATTCCTATTTCTTGTATTATAATCTTTTTCTACAATAATTGAAGAATTTTTCCAATGATTGAAGAATTTTAAATTTTAAAATTCTCTTAAAGGATTTTCAAACACAAAATTTCAATTGCTTGAGAATATTATAATTAAGACCTCAAATTAAAAATATTGATATTGAAGGACCTTAAATTTTAATCTTATAATCTTTTAAAATGATTATACAATTTAAAATCTTAGATTTCTAATCTATAATTTTCTCTTAAACTTTTTCTTTATATCAAGCACAATTCACCTTTGTTTAATGCATGACTTAACTAGTATAGTACATCCCCTTTTAAATATTAAATAAGATGCTTGTTTAGACAAATTACTTGAGTAGAGAAAAAAGGTTAGATATTTTTTTAAAAAGGTACGTATTTTAGAAATAAAATGTTTGACCAAGTTTTAGACTTTTTTATTAACAATAAAGGTATTTTTTATTATTAAAAAAAATAAAACTTCTATCTCAAAACATAAGTAAAAACAAAAACAATTTGTTGTAAGACAAAAATTATCTCAACTTGAAATTATTAATTATAATTTCACCAACTACATATTTTCTACCTATAATCTTCTCTTTTACTATTTTCAATTATTCTCTTATCTCTAAATATTTATTTTGATGTATTTTCTTATATTTACTTTAATTTTATATATTATACATATTTAACTCATGACAATAATTCTATAGGTCTCGAAAAAAAAAGTATCAAAATTGGTTGGAGTATTATAAGTTTTATTTCTTTAATGAATTGCTAGTAAAATTTTAGATATTTTTATCTTAAAATAATATATTATAACCTCAAACTGAATAATATTTTGTTAGATGACACCATGAATTCCAAAATATCATATTTCAACTAATTTGAGATGGTTGGTGTTGATGAAATCCAAAGAAATACAAATAAAATTATTAGAAATAGTAAGTTATGCATCCTTACTTCTTTATCCTATTTGAAATGGGTGAATAATAGAAAAATAGTTTTAAATTAGATCTAATTCAATAATACTTCATTTAAAATACGCACCTAACCTAACTGGTGAATTCTAAATGTACAAAATATTTTTTTTATACTATCTTTTGGTCTAAAATTCACACATTCATAATATTTCTTTTGTATAGATTATATGTTTTCAAAATATACAATGCTTGCACATTTTTCCCCTCTTATATACTTCAACAGTATTTTATGCCTCACCTTTATTTTTTCCTAACATTCTTCGTCACTTTTTTCGTTTCTTTCATTCTTATTTCCCACATTATAATCTCCTTCTACAACATTTTTTCAAAATTTGTTTTTAAATTTTTTACCCATTATAGTATTTAATATTTACAAACTTCTTTACACTATAATAAATTTTTTTTAAATTTATTATTTTTCCAACCTCTACCACATATTTTTTAAAATTTACTTGATCTTCTTACATTAAAAAATATAAATAAATTATTATTTTTAGGTTATTTTATCCAAACCTTACAATTTTTTTTTTACTACAACTAAATTTTTAAAACACAAATATAAATAATCATTTCACAATTTAAATCAACCACATACATATATCACAAATATTTAATTTTAAATTGACAACAAAATTAAATTTTTAATTAAAAAAAATTATAGTTAATGCTTTCTAATGATTCTATTAGGGGGTTTCTATAATTCTTTTTGAAAGACAACAAAATTCCTTTTAAGGACACGGTTGCTTTTATGCATCTTGGGAAATAAAAGTTCTGTCAGTGCATTGGGAGATTTCAAAATCTCACGTGAGCTATTGTGGTCAAGAAGCCAAATTTGGTTCGCTAACTTTTCTGATGATTCTATTAGGGGGTTTCTATAATTCTTTTTGAAAGAATAATTCTGATCAAATTTTTTGTGGAAATTTTTTCTTGTTTGAATTATATTAATTCTTTTCTATAAATTTATGTTAACAAATAATTAATGTAAGCAAAATAACATGTGAAGAAATGAAAGGAATCAAGTGATAAATGAGGTAGCAACAATGGCATGCTTGAAGGAGTGAAAATGGAAGAGTGATTGGTTTTCTGGGAGAGGATGAGAAGCATGAGAGGTGTGATGGAGATGAGAAAAGGGGAGAGAAAGGTGTGTGGTATTTTTCGTTAACAAATGATTTTTTCTTTTAATTTCAAAGAATAAGAAGAGATCCTAAGGTGTTTGCTTTCCATTCCTTTTCATTTCTCTTTTTTTTTTTAGAAAAATTTATTATAGGTCTCCCATGAGAAGATTATAGAAAATAAATATATATAATTTTATGTGTTTTATTGAGGCCCATTTGATAGTGGAAGGAAAATATTTTTTTATTTTTTTATTAAAACATTTATTATGCCTTGTTATTATTATTTAATAGTACTTCTCTTTTTATTTTTTTAAAAATAAAATCACAAGGTCATATTTTATCTATTTCGTTCACATTTTATATTTATATTTTTATACCTAACATTTTGTATACCAAACAGCTCTTAAAATAAGATTGAAAAAGTAGACCTAAACAAAATCTAAAGTAGTATCATCTAAGTACAAAATAAAAACATATTGACCTAAGATAACTTTTCTTGATCAAACTTGATATTTTATCCTATTCTTCTTCTTGCCTCTTACTTGAGATTAGATCTAATTATGGGTCATAAAGCCCGACTGAAAAAAAAAAAGATATAAGCTCCAAAAAAAATCTGATAAAAAATGAACCAATTTTAAAAAGTTTAAAATATAAAACTAGTTAAACTTAAGCTTTTAGCTCAGTAATAACGCAAGCCCAACTTATATTATAATTATTTTTTATATATTATTAATAAATGCTATTATTAAAAAAACTATTTATAACTATAAATATAAGAAAAAAGAATTATACAACACATATAATTTTTTTATTACTCTTACTTGTTGCATAATATATCATTAGAAATAAATTATAATTCAAAGAAAATAAATTATTAATCAATAATGTCATTAGAAAACTATCATTTTGAAAAGATGAACTATCTTATATGTGTTCCAAGTGGTTTAAATTTCTTCCAATATCTTTTTTGGCCTATTTGATATTTAAAATAAGAAAAAAAATGAGTCTAACAAGTAATAAAATAGAGATAGCTAATATTTAAAATAAAAAATAAAAAAATTAACTTTTTAAAAAAATGAGTTGAGCCGAAGTCAACCATTTTCAATCAAGTTCTGGTCCAACCCCATTATAAGTGAACAATATGTGGCCAAGTCTGATCTTAAATTTTTTATAAGCTCATCCTGTGATCAGGTCTCCTTGAGATAACTTTCCTTCCATGTTGTTAACTTCACATTTCGCATTATTTTTAGAAATTGGCCATCTATCTTTGGAATTATCATCATATATGACGTTCATTAAAAACGTAGGTTTATCTTTGGTGCCAGTCTGTTTATTTTGATTCCCTGCCAAAGGAAGCACGGAACAAGCTGGGATTCTCTGAATTTAACAGTAAATAAAATATATAATTAAAAAACAAAGAGTTCGGAAATTGAGGTGGAGTCAACAATAGAAATAATTTTCAATATTGAAAGCTCTCAATATCTTTTTAACTGCATCTTGTATAATACTACAGAATATTCATTATAGTATAAAAGAGAGGACTTCAACTAGAAGACAAATACATTTTGAAATTCAAATGAAGAAAAAATAAACGCGATGCCCTCAAATAGGGGGGGAATGCCTCAACTTGTTCTTCCACAAGCCCAAAACCTTTGAGAAGCCAATTCTTCTTATATTACCCCGAGAATCTAAAATCGTCCCTAGAGAAATTGGTTAAATAATTCTATTTTTTCCATAAGAGTTTGAATATCTAAACATATAACTTGTAAAGGTACTGGAGTTTGGTATTACATCTTGAAATATTGAGCATATTTAAAAAAAAAAAAAAAAGAGTGATTGGAAAGTTAGGAGAATTAGTCATGAGCCCCTACAAAGACACAAAATTC
Organism: Erythrophleum ivorense; assembly: GCA_026724425.1. NCBI lineage: Eukaryota > Viridiplantae > Streptophyta > Magnoliopsida > Fabales > Fabaceae > Erythrophleum > Erythrophleum ivorense. Next base: position 898,287 of record JAIUCV010000036.1, on the reverse strand, counting down.
AGACCTTGTCCAATTGCTTCTAAAAACAATCTAATTTTTGAGTTGTGATATTTATTTCCGTAGTCCCAAGCCTAAACCACACACTGTTCAAACCAGATAAACGTTAAGATATGAGGATTCTGTTGATGTGGGGTTAAGTTAGCTATCCAACAACAACTGTATCAATATTCGTGAAGGAAAAGATCTTGCCATATAGGAGTGCTTTTGCTTAGTACTTGCATATTCTCTATATGTGCCTCATGTGGACAATATTGATATAAAAGCCCCCACAATTTGTTGTATTGCAAACTCTAGGTCAAATTTTCTATTTTCAAAAATTTTCCAATTGCAACACTGCCATATCACATGCAAAGTAATTATGCAAATATTTCAATGTGTCTCATCCCCTATGATTCTTTCTTTTTGAACGTGCTTAATGTCTTCAGATACAATACCAAACTCTAATATCATTATAGGTTCTATATCATTTGTCATTTAAAGCAAGCTTCATGTATTATTGTCATCAGAAATTTTCTAGTTGTTAGTGTAGTTTAGGTTAATAACTATATTATTATTAGTGTTTGGTTTGTTACTGTATCAAAAAAAATTACTTACACAAAATAGTGATCCATATAATTTTGAAACAAGGTGTTATAAGATGAATTGATATGAGATCCTAGTTCATGAATAAAGTGTAATAAGTAAAAAATTTGCCTATTAACATGACTTCTACCCTATTTTGAAATGCTTTCGCTTCAATTTAATTTATAAAATAAAATGCTAAAACCATTAACAACTAATTGGTCTTGACATTAAAAGCATAAAATTTACCATTTTAATATGGTCCTTTATATATAAATATTTTTTTAATTTAATTTCTAACAAATAAAATAATTATCAATAATATCTTTATGTTAATCTATAATTAATAAAACTAATAATCAATGTATTATTAATCTATATATTATATAATAGTGACTAAATGATAACCTATCAAAAAATATCTTACAAGTTATTATATCAGTTAATTTTATTAACATCAAATAAAGGTTTTATCTATAGTAGTTTTATTTGTAATAGACCAAATTAAAAAATACTTATTTATAAAAAAATAAATTAAAAATAATTTCATAAAAAAATAATTTAAAAATTACTTATATATGAGACATTAAATTAAATTAAAAAATATTCCATCTATAAAATATCATATTGAATTTTAGTCATCTCTTTATGCACTTGGTGGGAATTTCCTCCTACTTTCTTCTATGGAAATGAAATTATCTAATAATAAAAATGTATAAATAAAAAAGCAGAAAACTATTTATCTTATATTAAAAATTAAAATGAATAATTATCAAAATTAAAATATACAATTAAAAAACTTCATATACAGTTATTTATATTTTTACTGTTAAATTTTGTAATTAAAATATAATAAATATATAAACTTCTAATAATAATACAGTAAGGATATAATTTTTATATACAATTATTTAATTTTTTAATTAAACCATGCACTTTAAATTTTATTGTATTTTAATTAAAAAGACTTCACCAAACAAAAAATTAACTTGCTGCATCTAACTTTAATACTATAATCAATCGCCAAAGAATAGCGTCAAAGTTAATCATTTGGATTTTGGGCTTTTACGACTCACGAATCACAATAACGCAGGGCGAGGGTTTCTCTCGCATGCCATTCGCTTTCTGCTCTTGTAAGTCAAGATACCGGTGAGTGATCGGTGATCGGAGACTGACGGAGCCGTTGACGGAGTTCAACGGCAGTGGTAACTTCGGAAACTCTACTTGTCTAGATTTCAATTTCTGTTCCATCTCTTTCATCCTCTTTGGCAAACTCTTTCCCAACCTACCCGTCGATCAAAATTTAGGACAATTTTTTAGATTATTTTTCAGCTCGCGATTGCTCTCGAGTTTACCCATTTAGATCGCGAACCGGTGATGATTCTGCGCTTGTTACTCAGATTTGAATCTTTTGGCCATGATTAAATTGTAAAATAATCAATATTTTAAATTGAAATCGCAAACTTGAGAACTTTCTGTACTTGCTATTTTTCACCTTTTAGTGGAATGAATGCTCAACTTGTCAACAATGATGAAAGATAAGTTTATCTTTTATCTTTTTTCCTTTCTTTGAGATTGAGATGAAAAGCTACCAGCAGTGCATGAACGGGTTTGCAGACAAGAAGGATGGGTTTCAGTATGAGATTTTGAGTTTTATGTGTTGCTTTTTCTTGTTGGTTTCATTTTATTTTGGCTTCTGTGGATGAATTGGCCTGAGGTTCTGTTGGTATAGGCAGTAATTTTTAAGCTGACAGATTGGTAAACGAGCAACATAATAGAGATGCTCTTTTCAGCTTGACTGGAGTTATTGTTTCGTGGTTTTAGCTTCCTTACAAACATTTTGGTTGAATGATCAATTTTTTCTTTAATATTCTATCAATATAAAATGGTTTATTCAATGTTTTTTATGGAAGTGCTTGTATTAGAATACTTAGATTTAGATTCTCCTTGAATTTGGTTCCCATTTGTCCATGATTATCTTTCTCCTGACAACTTATTCATCTTCCATCAATTTCTTGCAGCTATTGCTTATAAAGCGATAAATTTTATTGGCCCACTGGTATAATACTTAAACCTTTTCCAAATGGCTTTGGTTGTAATATGTGGGCAGCCATGCAGTGGGAAGTCTAAAGCCGCACTCTGTCTGGCTGAAGCTCTCAAAGAATCAGAATCAAAACAGCAAGTGAGGGTCATAGATGAAACTTTTTTCCATCTTGATCGTAATCAGAATTATGCTAATATGCCTGCGGAGAAGAATTTAAGAGGGGTTCTTAGGTCAGAAGTAGATAGGTCAGTGTCAAAAGATAACATCATTATAGTGGATTCTTTGAATAACATCAAGGGTTATCGATATGAGCTATGGTGTTTGGCTCGTGCAACAGGCATTAGATACTGTGTGCTGTATTGTGATGTTGAAGAAACCCATTGTAGAAAATGGAATGAAGAACGTAGGGAGAAAGGAGAAGCTAATTATGATGATGCAATCTTTGAAGATTTGGTAAGAAGGTTTGAGAAACCGGACAGAAGAAACCGATGGGATTCACCTTTGTATGAGTTATGGCCGCATAGGGATGGTATAGAAAAATCGTCCCCTGCCATTCAAGATGCTCTTTCCTACTTAACCAAAATGGTGGACTCCAAAACCCGAGATGTTAAGATTTTACAGCCAACTATTGCAACTCAAAATACACGCTTTTCAGATGCAAATTCTCTGTATGAGTTGGACAAAGCAACACAGGAGGTCACAAATGCCATAGTGGAAGCTCAATCCCGTGCTCTAGGTGGGCCTCTGAATGGAATTTCTGTAGGGAAGGACTTGCCACCAATCAATATATCAACATCGGTTGGGCTGCCGGAGCTTCGGAGGATGCGACGTACCTTCATTAAATTGACAGGGCAAACAAGTTTAAGCGGACCGCCTCCTCCTTCGGATGCTGATAGTGCAAAGAGAATGTTTATTGACTACTTGAACAGGGAACTAGGAACTGCTTGAAGAACAATGCGCTATAGCCATGCAAGTCAGATTGGTGTGTGCCAAAAGCTGCTCTATATTTATTGTATAGGGAGCTGTTTAATAGTTCCCAGAGCTTGATCAAAAGAACATACTGCCAATTTTCGTTTGTGTCTAACTTAGTTTTTTATCAGTTTCTTTAACCAACTCAGCATGACCTTGAATCTATTTATGATGTTCTCACTTCTGTTGGTCCTCATAGGTCATGGAATTTGTGTTTGACGAACTCGAGGGTTTTATATTCGATAGATGAGTTAAACCTTGGCATGCATGTAAAACGTGTTCCTCTACCTGGTAATTGAAATTAGTTGCAGTGACAAAAATAAATAAGCAGTTCATAACAGTGTATCCGAGACCCAGATCACAAATGAACATTCAAAGAGAAACCTCTCGTGTGAAAATAAAGAAAAGTGGCCATTTATTAAATGTAAAATGAAGCCCAATTATTTTACTAAAATACTATTTTGCAGCAGGTTAAAAATATGTAGGTGAAGAATCTGAGGCCAAGGAGTGGCCTAGCCAACCTATGAAATTGCTTTGCTTGCAAAGAAGAGGATTTGAGTTTTCTAATTTGTAAGATGGTGTATCTTTTCCGGAAAAAAAAAAAAAAGAGTACTTTGTTACTTAAATAGCCCCATCATTTTCTTTATCTCCCAATTTTCTCACATCCTCTTCATTCAAAAATGGGATAACAAGTTTATTTAAAAATTCTTAACAAACTTTCCCCAAATTAAAAAAAAAAAAGGCAATTATTAACAAACTAAGTTACAAAGAGTGATATGGTGACAAAAAAAATCTAAATAGTGCAAAAAGTTTTAAATTCACACCTTAATTCAAGATAGCCATTCACATCTCAATTTAAGATCGACCGCGGTAAAAACAAAAATACACACTTAATTTATGTTGTAAAACTAATAATAATAATATATAAACAAGAGCAAAAGAAAAAATTGAAAGAAGAAAGAAATGAATAATTTTTATTCACTTAAATACTTAATACTTGGTATGTAACATTTATTTACAAGCCTTTAACCATAAAAATAGATCTAAGAGTTAGAATAATATAAATAAAAAATTAATTTATATAATTATACAATATAAATTCTTTGAAAGTTTAGGATATATGACATTAAACATTAAAAAAATCCTAAAAAATTATTTTTTTAATGGATTATAGATATCCATATAAATATATCATTTACAATACTCTCTCTTAGTGGCCAATTAACAAATAATGTGTTTCATTAAAACCTTATTAGGAAAAACTTAATAAGATAAAAATCTAGTAAAGAAAAACAAAAAGTATACAATATTTATAATATAAACTACCTTACTAAAAGCCTTACCAAAAAATTCCATGGGACAAAACCTTGGTTAAGAGAAGAGGAGGGAAAAAAAGAGTACAACAAGTCTTTTATTCTCACTAATGGTGTAACTTTTATGTTTTTAAGTTGATGCATCTCAATACTGTACACAAATTTCTCAAATATGATAGTTGATAATGTGTTTTAGTAAATAAATCTGTCAAATTATCATATAAACAAATATGTTGAACATATATTTCACCATTCTTATAAAAATTATAAGTTAAAAAGAATTTTAGTAAAATATATTTTATTGTATCACTTTTAATGTACTTTCCATTTATTTTGAATTATACATATTATGTTATATTTGTACAATATTATTGAAATCTTTTTCTTTAAAAACAAATCACATATTTCCTAGATATATTAGGTCATTAACTTTAGCTAAATACACTTTCAACTTGTCTCATATGTTGTAATTATTTCTTCATGATTTGATAAAATAGCAGCCAAAGTTTATTTAATAAAATGTTGTGATATAGTTGTACCCCTATATATAAATAAATAACCTATTTAAAATTGAGCTTTATATGGACAAGATAATTATCTAGCATTTTTATATCCAATTAATTTTGATCTAGATTCAATTGAATAAAATAATCTCGTATTAATGATCCCTAAAAAATATTACAATAAATGCTTGGCTCTTTTCTAATGAAAACTCTATTCCAATGTCTTTTCATTAGAAAAGAACTAAATCTTGTTAACAAATTTACAACAAATGCAATATAAGTTATGTATTATTAATAAAACACATTAATGCCCCTATAGTATTAGGATATGATATTTCAAGACTAAAAAGTTATTCATTATTCCCTCAATAACAAAAAATGTTTTTATTTACATATAATGATTTTACAACTATTAGAGTACTTAATGAATATATTTTATTCATATAGAATCACTTTAATATTTCTTTCATTATAAATTGATTGATGACAAGAATTCCATCTGTTAAGTGTTCGATCTATAAATCAAGATAAACTTTTATTTTTTCAAAATCTTTTATTTCAAATTCTTTCTTTAAATAATCAATTATTTTTTAAAGTTTTTTAAAAATATCAATAATATTTAAATCATCAACATATACAGCAATTATAACAAATTCTATAAGTTAAATCTTTTTATAAATTTGAATCAGTTGTATAACATTTTTTCAACAAATATTTGATGAAATGATTATAATATATATATACCCAAATTGTTTTAATCCATAAAAGAATTTATATAAAAGTATTGAACAATTTTTTCAAAAATCTTTATATACTTATAACATTTTAAATTTTTCAAACATTTTTATATAAATTTTACTATTTAGTGGTCATATAAATAAGTTATAACAATATTCATTATATGCGTATTTCATATACAGTCAAACTAATGAACTATCTAAAAGTGATTGTATTTCAATCACAAGAGAACAAGTCTCTTCACAATCATGTACTATAAGTCATATTTTATATTTGACGTTTTTATTTTTTTGTTTTATTTTTACAAAAATACTTAATTACATCTTAGTAACTTTATACTTTCAGATGTTTAAACTATAAGTTCAAAAATTTCACATTTTAAAAGTGAATTTAATTATACTTGAACTGTGTCTTTTTATTTTAGCCAATTATTATGTTTACATTCTTCATCAAATTTTGATTTAAAATCCTCACTTTATTAGATTATTTCTATGGCTAATTTCATTCATCTTTTATTCAGTTTCAAACCCCTTTTTTGTAAAAAAAAAAAAAAAAAACTTTAAGATGAATATAAAAATAGATTTTAAATGTTGACTCCTGATTTTCTGCTTTTCATTCTTGGATCAAATAAGGGTCATTTTTTTCTTCGGCTTCGTTTTATTCCTTCTATTCTTTACAGATCGCTCAAGCGCATAGAAGTTTTTGAAAATTCTTCCTAAAACGAGTCAGACTACCAAATTTGGACCATTTTCCAGTTGAGGTTTAATAATAAATAAATAAAACTCTGCAAATATTATGTTTGTATTGTGAAGAAAGAAAAGAAATAGAAAAGAAAATATAATTTTAATTTTTTATTTAAATTTAAATATAATATTTTGTTTTTAAAATATAACGAAAATATGTTAAATTTAAATAAAAATTAGATAATATCAAAATTAAAACTACACTTTTCTTTTGTTTCCTTCTATTTTTTCCGATCCAAGCATACTTCAAAAGCTAAAGCCTACGTTGTGCTTAACACAGTATCTGAAATAAATTAGAAGGTTTAAAGTTCATTAAAGTACTTTCTATTCTTAAAGGACAAATTTATTTACTAAATTAAGACTTTCTAATTTAAGGAATGATGGCCCCCAAAAAAATATTCATATAGAAGAACGCTTCATCTACTACAGCGTATTATATACTACTGTGCACTTAAATAAGCTGACAACATGATTCTTTAGTTTGCTAGGCAAAAATGTAGAACAGGACTTGCCATTAAACAAAGGAATGCTACATTTCATGCTCCAAATCAAGCACATAATTTGATAATCTGAAAATATAGAAAGAAGCAATGGCAGAGAAGCGTGCATTTAGAAATGGGCATGAAACAGCCACAGATCACTTGAGATATATTACCCAGATCAATTGATAAAGTGAAAAAATCATCCCTATATGTACATCAAACCTCCGAAACCGCGCCGGATAGAGCACGGTCCAGAAGGGGGTGATCAACAGGTTAGTAGTCAACCAGCCACCGGCAGGATGGGCTGCGCAAAAACTTCGCCTTCACTTTTCAAACAAAGGACCCATCCCTTCACCCGTTTCATCGAAATAATCTACCCCTCAATCTTCCTTCTTCAAGCCGAGAAGGTTAAGCACAAAAACGGCAGCTTCATGCCAGTCATGCATGCATTATAGATAATGGAACACCGAATGCACCTGGCCGAGGGGTTTCTCTCATGCCAAACCAATCAAAAATCATGTTAAATTAACTCTCATCATCCACAGCGCCAATGTATGTCAAGTCTGTCCGTCTCATCCTTATCGCCCCTTTAAGCCAGCTAGTAGCTCGAAGATTAACATGGTCACCACTTACTATGAGAGTCGTATTACTAGCAGACAGGCCCAATCCAGCACCATCTTCTAACAGTGTCCAAGGGTCCACTTCCAAATCATTGTCCTGTTGTTTCAACTTCCCTGATGTGTTAGATACACTTCTTGATAATGGAATCAGATTCTTCTGAGGAACATTTGAACTGCTGGAACTAAACCCAGGATTTGCAATGCTTGGTTGAAGAGAAACAAGAGCAGAAATTGGAACAGATGGTGGCTGGCAGGACAAAGAGCACTGTGAAGAGGGAAGAAGTACCGGCATAGCAGCTTGGATTCGCCACCTGATAGTGTCTGGCAGTTGCATACGATCAAGTTCATTCTGCAATCAACGATAGACCTTTAGATGCACAAGAAAACTCCATCACCTAATTAACTTTATCCTTCAAATATGAGAAAATTTTAAAATTTCTGATATAGCGAAAAAAAAAAGGTAATTAACAGACAGTTGGGAAGAGGGGGGCAAAATCCTTGTTTTAAGCAATTGCAAAGTTATAGAAGAAATGAAGAAAAAGAAAATCTCGTCATACATCATGTCCAGTGCTGCCAAGCAACCTTGTATGTCAGCTTATCCATTAACAAAAGGAAAGCCATTTTTCATAAATTTTGAGATTATGATTGCCTTCCTAGGTATGGTCAAAATTACAGAGACATCTCTTTTAGTTTCCAATATTAAAGTTGTCTTCCATACTGTTTACTATGAAATTACATAAAATTTCCCGACTGTAAGATGCCCTCAACTCAAAAATTACAGTAACCTCCTCGAGGTATATCATATAATACTTTGCTCCCTCATTGTTAATTTTATTTTGAGAAGTTGCTTATATTATAGTTTCAATAAAAAAATTGAGACTACAGTAATTTGGCCATAAGGGGAGGATTTTTCCCATAATAATAATCAGTTTTATTTGATTTTGGTCCCCAATTAGCGGGAGTTTTTCAAGGTCAAAAGTACCAAAAATATTATAGTAACTCCACAAGTCCTGATATTTTAATTTTAGTTTCAGCTGACTTCCCAACATTTCCAGTACAATTTTTCGTCAAATCCTTCACATTCTTCAAAGAGTTTTTTTATGGTAACCTAGATTAGTATTAAAATAGATCTCAAATCAGGCCAAAATGCCTTAATATAACATAAAGGCTTGACCACTGAATGTAAGAGCTATAAATTCATAGGCTAAGATATCAAACCTGCAAAGTCTCCAGAAATTCTCGATCAAATCCAGAAAAATCCCTGCTAGGTTCATTAGTTGTCTTTGAAGAAGGCTTTGACCTAAGCCAACTGGGAAGGCAATCACTCAACAATGCATGCAAAACCAACAATAATCGATCAAATAGGCCCTCAAAAGAAAAATCTACAACAGCAGCTTCAGAAGGTGACTCCACCTCCCTCTTCAAAAGAGAAGAATGCATGACACTCACTGATATGTCTGCATCCTCATGTACAACCCGGTTACAAAGGAGACGAAGAATTACAGAGGCAAGTGAGTGTCTCGTATTCCGCACAGAAGGCTCCCTGCAAAATTTAATACATAAATTCAGATAAACTCATTCTAACATGTGACAGTTGTACCTACTATATATATTTCGTATATTATAAATATCCATAATTTCACATCTAAAAAGGCCAAGACCTAATTAGTTTCCAACACCAAAAAGGGAATTCTCAGAACCATTACAATAGAAGGGAAAAAAAACTATCATCATCAGTACCAACAGCTGGAACACATCATATTGCAGCATGTAGACATCTTGTCAAAAATGTTAGAAAAACCATATTGCGGTTATCTTCATTTTATTTCAAGAAACCTACAAAGGGTTCCTCACTTTTAACACAGCAAATGAGGAAAAATACAGGAGGCCCAGTTTTTAAAAAATTTCCCCTGATACGTAACTCAGTAAACATTATCCAAGACAATATCTTATTTCACTCAGCCATAGTAAATGGCATAGAAAAAGCAATAATAAAGCTAGCCATAGATTACCTGTCTGTGCAAAGATTAGGAAGAAACCTCATGAGTAATTGCAACCGTAATGACATTGAAGCTCGTAATGCTGCAGCAGAAGGTGGCGCAGAATCTGTAGCAGGAACTGTAGCAGCTGTCGGTCGTCTGGCTAACCCAGGGCTGCCACCTCTTATATTTTTGCGGCTACTTACTTTGTTTGTTTGACCTTCGATTCCAGAAGGAGTACTTCCAGCTGCCTTACTTGCCCCACGAGTAACTGCAGGTATTTGTTGCTCAATATTAGATAACTGTTTGATCAAATCACTAGCAAAGGAATTGCGAGATTCTTCAGAGCTTTGATCAATGCAAGGAAGAAGCAGCCCAACAAGAGCTCTTTCAGTCACGCGCTGGTGCATAATGCTCGAGTTTTCTGAATCAGACACGTGAGAGAGCCCTTTTAGGGTCCTTTTCAAGTCCATGCCCTCTTCAACAACCTCTCCTTCTTCAAGACATGCAGCATCAAATTTCTTTTTGTCTCCCTTGTTAGTCAATGGATCACTACCAGGACTACACCAACCCCAAGGCTCCCAAAACTGGGTTTTAACTGAAAGGCCTTTACTCTCAGCAATATTATTTAGCCTTTGTCTTATAGTCTTCCGACCAAAAAGGACATCTTGGCCTCCAAGGAACCATTTTGCATGCAACAACATTGAATCCTCCAGTGATCTCCCAAAAAGATGAACCAGCTCTGAGAAAAGGGGTGCAGCATCAGGTCTGACCAGTAACCTTGTGAGTATAATTTGTATAAAATTGTTCTCATTTTCAGAAGCAGCAACCTTCTCCGAATTCGATGAGGACAACTGTATAGCATTGGCTAAGGACATGTCATGTGCCTCAAGTTTTTCAATAAGAGCTTGTTCATTAAGAAGTAGCCTGAGTTCCACCCACTGCCAGTGAAATTTGGCAGGCTGCAAGGTATCTAAAACATTTACAAGCTTATCCTGCAGCTTTGATTCACTATCACTAAACCGAATTTTAGACTCACCATGTCCAGAAATCCGGCTTCCATCCTCCTGTGTAAACATAGATTGTAACATCTTACAATCAATGATGGCATTCAGAAAAAGCCTAGCACGGAGAGGAACAAATGCCTTAGACTTCAAATGCATATCAGAGCCATTCAGCTCCAGCAAACTTGCAAATTCAGCATCAGTTGCATCTGCAGCCATAAGATCATAAAGACCCTGACTGTCTCTCAAACATACTTCTCGAAAAGGCAGATGTTTCACTGCATCATTTATGGCCATTGTTAGAGACTGATACAGTTGATTCATGTCTTCACGGACTGCAATATTAGCATTCAGAATGAAAGGCCGCCACATAACAAAGGCAAATATTGAGTAGGCAGGTGGAAAGACCAAGCTTAAAGGGAGCATCCGCTGCATCCTTGAAAGAGCTATAATAGATGGTTCACCCAAGAGTTCCACCACTAAGCCTTCACAGATGGTTCTGCAGTTCCCAACAAGCAATCTAAACCAATGGACATAAAGTTCAATCGAACCATCCACTTTAAAAGCCCCAACTGAACGTGCATTTCCATTTGAATTCGATCTTGTACTTCTTGCAAATTGTACTACATCTAGCCCCTCCTTTAATTTTAGAATCGTTACCATTCTTTCCAAGCTGGTAACACCATATATAATTGCACCAACAAGCAGTGAAGAAACAGCAGCAGCAATTTTTGTTGCTTTCCCAACCACAACTTTAGAGTTGTTTTGTACATCATTTGAAATACTAGTACTAGTATCATGGGCTTCAGGAGACATTTGAAACTGACTTCGGGACGCTTTACCGGGAGCAAAAACTCCAGCAAGCACAGTAAAAGCTTCTGTTGCGAGAGCAATTTCAAATACACGGCTTTGGCGCTCTCCTAGGGCTTCCTTAAGCAGGCAAAGGCAAGTTATATGCATTCGCAGAATGCATCTGGCATAGTTCAAAGAAGTTGTAGCTGATGTACTATTTGAATAACTATTGCCAGCTGAAAAATCAGGCATTTTGGCTAATGTGGGGCCTACACTACCAACAATGGCAGAAACAGCAGAAGAGACCAAAGAAGGATCCCCTTCTTGCGCTGCACCACCAGTCTGCCTTATGCACTCAATCAGACCCACGACTATTTGTTGAGCAGTTTGATATCCATTATCCCATTTTTCTACAGCAGGACCTTTTGTTGTACTCGGACTAAATACTTTCCTCTCTTTCCCAAAAAGATAGTGAATTGACTCTTCAACATTACGCTGCACTATGTCTCTCATGCCCAAACCAACTCTCGATAACCGTCCACCACTTATCTTTTGACGGAAAAAATCATCAAGGTCCTCAACTCCTGCAGGTACTCCAAGTGGAATCCCCAATTCTCCATCCATTAACCATCCAGATTCAAGTTCAGAAGAAAGTCTCTTATCACATGTTGCCTTAAAATTTTTCTCCCACTCAGCGACACTAGTCACGATGCTATATTTTTTCAACAAATAACGAGCAAAAGCTAGGGCTCCTGAACCTGAAATTCTTCCATTAGATGCTACAATAGCTGCAGCACGATGCATAGCAGCTGACAAAGCTTCAGGAACAAGATCTGCTGCAGCAATCATATTTTCATACCTGAACCAAATGCAATGTACAACAATCAACATAGGCTTTAGAGAAATTACTCTCATATCTCAATTATCAAAGAAACAGTCCAACACATTCATAAAGATGCAAAAGCAAATGCTCATAAAACACTGATTCAATAATTATTTTACACAATAAATGATAGTTCTTCTTCTTTAAGAAAAAAAGATAGAAGACAAGAATATAGCAAAGAATATGATCAATGTGAGATAAAAGGGGGTGGAAGCTCAAACAAAGTTGTGGAAACCTCACTGGAGGTTCAGCAAACATCTACACACAAGCATTCTGTTATTGAAATTTACAACTTGCCTGTTAAATTTTACCAATATAATAGTTCAAGTTATCAACTGATAAACATGGGAGTGTTTGGGCAAGTCTAAGCAGCAGTTGAGGGTAACATAGGTTCCGTTGAAACTGCCCTGATTTACTTAAGATAACAAAGAGGAGGAGGATAAGAAGCAAGAGGGTGCAACAGCTTGCTAGGTACTCTTGGTAAAAATCATAATTGAAGTAAAATACATAATATATCATATTTTAAGGCTCAAAAAGTTGCAGATCATCTATAATTCAGAAATAGGAGACCAAGTTATTAAAAAGGCAACACAGCATCAATTACAGGGAAAGTGGATGCGAAATACAAGGAAATTCACAGATTAGATTTGCAATATAATAAAATTGGGCACAGATAATAAATAAAAACAATATAATTGAAATTAAAACAGTGAAAACCTTCGCAGTGATGATAGCAAAAAAGCCTCTCCCACGTCACAAACTTGGCTTTCCATGTTCCTTGGCAGCATCAGAACATTCCTTCCACTATGAATTGTAGAATTGGGGCTATTGGCAACCTTTGGCAGCAACCAGAGAAGGAACTTGACAGCTGATACTAAATCATCTGAGATATCCATCAGATAAAGTATAGCAGAAAGTTCATCCTCACCAAGTTTCCACCGTATTGAACTCCGATCATCCACAATAGCAAAAGGCCTACCAAACTGGCCAACTTTACCAACATTTTTTTCAGTCTCTTCAACTAGACGCCTAACTACAGTCATCAACCAAACTGTTACTGACCTTTTCTCAACAAAGCGAAGCTGCTTTAGTGTTTTTCCTATTGAAACAATATCCCCACATTGACTTGCTCGATTTCCATCCACTGACTTTGGCACATCTCCATCAATGGCAGTTCTATGGTGAGGGCAGCTAACTCTACTATCACATACATGACTTGTAGATGCTCCTTGGCTACCCTCAATTCTAGCAGCAGCCAGTTGAGCAAGACTTTGAGTTTTACGCACAGTCTTTTGGCGGCTCTTAGTAACCTGCTTGGTTGGTTTAAGTGGCTGATCAACTCTCAAAGACTCCGAGGATTTCAGCCCCTTCTTCACCCACCATGTATCTTCATCATCAGATAGAACTGGAGAATGACCTTGAACAAATGAATTTCTCTCCTCACTTAATTTTTGTCTCTTTGCCTTTCTACATTCTTCACACCCAGGTGTACCTTCCCCTAGATCAATCTTGCTGTGAGGAGACCCAATAGGTCTTTTAACACTTCCTTGAGATTCATCCAAGCCCATAGAGCTCAAATTAGAAAAACTATTAGGTAGTTGTAGCAGCACTGAGATGGCTTCTTTCAGTTCTTCAATATCAATGTCATTCTTTGCATTTTTTGAAGATAGTTTAGAAGGAACATTTTTCCACTGATCAGTTGTGACTGTAGAAGCTCCATCCTTTGTGGAAGCTGAAAATTTTTTTTTCTTCAGACCAGATAAACTAGCACTATTATTGTCATTCAGGTGATCACTAAGAGGACAATGAAGTATGAGGCGCCGTTCATTCAAGTAGATTTGCAGGGCTTCCATAAGCCGGAGCCCCTCAACAAGGCCTGATTCTTCCAAAGCATCACGCAAGAAGTGCCCAGGAAGCTGCTTCAGGATTCGGTAGTGTCTCTTCTGTCTCTCTAGGTCACCCACATTTACATTCATATCCATGATCCCGCTTACTATCAGCTGGCGTACATATGCCAAGGGGTAAAATATACCTGCACGTATGAGTTCCACTATAAACAAATGAAGACGTTTGAGACCTTCCCCTTTATGCACCACATGCTGATCAATCCAACAAACTATAATATCATGTAGGGGACCTGGGCTTTCAAACATAAGTGAAGAACTTCTACTCCAGTCTCCATTTTTTGATCTAGATTTTACTTTTGATGCATTACCCATAAAAGTCTGGGTACTCTGCTGTCCAGAACATTTTGCTAAGCTACTGACTCCGTGAATGCTTTCATTCTTTTGCCTTGGAGGATTCTGCATATCCCTCATCTTCATCTTAAAAATTCTAACTGCTATATGTACTTGAGAAAGATCTTTCCTACCTGTGAACTTTATGTCACACGGTGGAGCAGTCCGAAAATCCCTGAAATCACATGTTGCCCACTCACAAAGGAAAAACACAGAATGAATGAGTGATGTATTCACAGTCCCAATCCCCTTGAGTGATAACCTTAAGCAAGGGCTGACTTTTGCAATCCAACCTTCAGATACAACAACATCACAAAGATCTTCAAAGAGTAACTTATAAGCTCCTCGTATATCACCCAACATAAGAGACCTATCCAAGACTTGAGCAGCTTTAGCTAAACAGTAACCAGGATAGCCTGGGTTTGCATCTTTCACAAGATCTTCTGCATGCTTCTGAATGGATGAAATAACATGGCCAAATGCCAATGATTGATATTGCGTATCAAGCCCTTTACTTCTAAATATACATGCAACATCTTCTGAACTGCTTTTTATCTTTCCTGCAACTTCAGATGCCTTTAGTACGAAATTCCCATCATTTACCGTATGTGAAACCACACAGGATGGTAAAGGAAAGCAATCCAAAGCAACAAAAGTATCCGGTGCCGCAAGTATTAAATACCGGAGCATCTCAATCAGAGCAGAAGTTGTATATGCCCTCCGGGAATTGTCAACTAGATCTGATCCACCAGGAGCAGGATCACGAATGATACGAAAAGCTATTCCAGCTAGGGCACGTACATATGTTTGAGATAGAACAATAGTTTCTAAAAAGCCATAAATCATAGGCAATAGCAGCTGCAAAATCTCAAGCATTTGTTTTTCCTGAAAAGAGCAGAGATGTCGTAAATCAAAACCTGAAGCAATGAAACCCTTAAGAAGATCAGTTATATGCAAAAGAGGATGTTAGAATGACCAACAAGCCCAAATCAATACCTTTAGCTGATTCAACACCCAATCAATGACAAGAGAGGGAAGAATCAGCCCTTCAGCATGATGCCATTGCAGAAGCCGCACAACATACCACCATTTAAAATATAGGGATGGCTCATCAGAATCAGAAAAAGATGATAATGCATCAATTCTATGCTGCAGTGATCCAGTATATGGCATTTGTGGTGATCGATCTCGACTATGAGAAGTGGAATGAGAAGCATTTTTTGAGAAAAATTCATCCAGAAGATATTGCAGGTAATCAACAACATCTCTAGTCCAATGCTCAGAACGAGTCAGCTGCGTTTTATCAACAGTCCCAGAAGAAATACTGGCAGAACCAGGCCGAACCTGTAAAATTCAACCATAATTTAACTCCTGTTATTAAAAGGAACAGTAATTACAGTAATTTGGGAAATAGTAGTAAAGTTATATACCAACACTGATGCATCCCCACCTGATTGAGGTAAGTAACTTTAATAAACCAGGTTGCCCTCAGCAATGGAACATTATTCCTGATAAGAACTTCTAGAAGTGATTTCTTCCTATAACCATGAGGAACATGATCAGCCAAAGAACGTAATCGTTTGTGCTGTTGAGATAAGCCCTGCAACAAAAATTTATGGAGTTTAAGTTGTAACAATAGCAGTAACTGTAGCAGCAATGTCCTAAGACAAGAACAACAACCAAGTAACATTGGTGAAAGTACTCAAGAATTTAACAGGCATATCAACCTAGACCACAAAGAGCTTGAGCAATTTGATATAGGAACTTACAGGACAAGGGTTCTTTCAAGATCATGAATAGGCAAATAAGCAGTACAAGACTACTCAGCATATAAACATATTTCAGATATATCCATATTAATACACTGATTCCAGTGTGTTTGATTTAGAAAGATTCATATTTTTTATGTTTTATTTTGGCTCATCCCTACGAGAGGTCCAAACCATCCGTTCAAGTGTTTTCCCAGGATATTATTCTCATCATTAATAATAGGAAGTAAATTATTCAAAACTTCCAAACAACCATATTGACCTTTATGGTGTATCAATGCCTCAACAGAGTGCATGACACCCAATCACATTCCAACCCAAAACCCCACATTTTTACTCTCAGATAGCATATACAAATTAAATGTTGGTATAAATTGGTCTTTAACCATGTCATGTTCCCACAACTTCTACATTCCTTCGCAGTTAATAGGAACCAAACTTCAGATCAATAGATATTTGTTGAAATTAATATTGACAGCCTTCAAAGAATGCTATTTTAATCAACTATATAAAATAAAAAATAAAAAGGGCATGAAGTAAGTTATCTCTAGCTCTGCTGTTTTGGAAAGCAATTTAAAATCTAAAATACTTCACTAAATATTCTTTTTTTTTTTCGGAAAAATCAAATGCGCACACACAGCAATTTTCCAACCAATGGTCTTATTCTTAACCACCACCCCTGTTTCTTAAAGAAGGAAAATATCAATCTGAGACCAAGACCAGAACCACCCACCCTGAAATACAAATTATTTATCAGGGTTTTCCTCCTATATAAATAGTAAAAACTTCTTATAAGAAACCAAGGGGCAAGATTGTAATACAGAAAAGTTAGACAAAGAATAAAGGCGCAGGTGTGAGCCTTCTACTCCGTTAGAATAGCTTTTGTGTGTAACGGCTGGGTTGAAATAGGTATGTTAGTGATTAATGGGCTGGGCTTGTACTCCACGTTGTATTTGACCTGATTTACACACAAGGTGCCTAGCTAAGTAAGTCAGCATCCCAAGTTTTCCAATTACAAACTGCATATACCTCAATCCATTTCTTCCGGAAGTCTTCACCACAAGGCCTTAGTTCAGGGAAAACACCAGGCTTACTGAGTTGTGATCCTGAAAGAGCCACGCCATACACTTGACCAGCCTGTCATAGTAAGCACTATTAGTTACATCAAAACCTTCATAACAAACTGGGAATGGTAGAACACACTAAATTTCACAGAAGGAAAAATATATATATACACAATTGACATGTTGCAGCATTATTTTCAGCAAGCATAAAAAATAACAGAATAAAAATAATCACCTTCCGCTTTTGAACACGAGATTCATTGATGGCCCTTAGTCGTTTTCTAATGGCCTGGAAAGAAGATGGAGTTAAATGATATACCTTAACACATTTTCTAACCGATATTTATTTTTATTTAAACAAAAAAAAAAAAGAACAAATAGAATGAGCATAAATATATCACCAAGACAACAGATTCACCTCTTTGCAATTTAGAACACTTGTCTTGTTAAAGGTCGCTACCTGGGTCAGTGAAATTTCTCTGGCTTCCTGACGACCCAGAAAGTATCACAACGTTAACAGGACATCAGAAAAAAGAAAAGATTTAATTTCCAAGTATTCTTGAGTTGATTATCAATTATTCATCAAGCAAAGCTAGATGTGAATAATGTAGATTGTACCACTGCTTCAATTAACTTGATCAATAGGAGATCCACATAAAAAATTTAAAAAGAATTCTAAATGTAATAAGAATCTAACCAATACCAGTACAGAACCAGACATAGAGGTACAACCATAAACACAGTCCAATAACACAAGATCATCATCCTAAAATAAGAACCATTGAAAGCATCATCAGACAAAATATGCATGTACAATACTAGACAAAACCAAGACAACCAATTTTGACATCACAACAGATTGCTTTTGGATCAAAAGTTATGCTGCCACTCCCCAGAGCTTGAACTAAAGTGTGGAAGTATAAGTAGTATCAACTGGAGAATGGAAAAATGAAATAAAAAGGACAGCATCAAAACTCGAATATATTGAGGCTGCTACAGCATTATGAAAGAATTGCAATGATGTAAATTGTAAAAAGTAAGAATTAGAAGAGTGCTAGGTATGTACCTACAATTCATTCAGAATAAATCAGAAAGTGCATTTGGAAGAAAAGCAGGGAGAAGATAGAAGAAATGCCAAGATATGGTTTCAATATATCTTAAATATATTCAACGGAACACTGGTACAATACAATAAATGGACAGTTCAGGGCGGGTAACTCATTAAATTCAAAACTTCACGAAATAATTAATAAATGGATAAGTATAAACCATGCAGCCACCGTCAAATCTGCTACTATACATTATCTTATTTAATATAACCAAAACAAAATTCACCCAAATGAAATTTTAATGATCTACCTCAAGACCCTCAACCGTCTCTCTATATCCAGATTGCACATATTCTCTAGTCAGAGTCTCCTCAGAGCAATTTGGTGTTTGTGGGTGGAAGTCTGGTGGCCCAAGTCTGAGATTCAAATATTGACTTTTAATATTCAAATTTACTACATCAGGATAATATGAGCACAAGAAAAATTAATAATAATAACTACAAAGTTTAACAACTTGTTAGCTATATGCTTTGGAGTGACAATAAACAAAAGCCATCAATAGAAAAAGAGTACATGGAAACTCAACCTCATAAAGCATAGAATGCCCATAATTTATGAACTAAAAATAAACAATATGTTATGAACAGGTACTATTATAAGCAGGAATTACCTGGAGTTTAGAGGCTCTTTTTCACACCTCAACTTGTAGGGGGTTAGCTGTGGTTGTCGCCTGCATATACAAAAGCAGTGTGTTAAGAGGAATTAGATGCATTAAGTTATTATCAAAATTAGTAAAACATTTTATTACTAGGTATCAAACTAGATAAACTATAAAATCAAAGTAACTTTAGCAATATTAAGTCAAAGGAACATAAGCAATTTTATGAAGGCAAATCAGAATTGAACTCCAACTGCCATCCTTATTAACTAACTGGTTAGCTTAAAACACAGATTTACAACCTGTGTATTCTCAATCCAATTGTCCATCTGAAAACTCAAGGATCGCATGTTGCAGTAGCTAGCTTTAGATTAAATTTAATAAAAACAAAAACCAAACCCTCTGCGTCCATCCCATAAACCAAACAACCTACCTCAGCCAGTATAACGGCACTCCCCTTCTGGGGGTTGACATTTGACAATATTCAGAAACAATTGAACATATAAACATGTAAAAGTAGGAACTCGTTTAATCCAAAACACACAGAAAAGAGGAACAGAAAAAGATTGTATTACACCTTTTCAGAACTGTTGGTACTGTCTTCTAGTTATATGATAATAGTTATATAATCAATTCTAATTTGGAAGTTGAAATATTCTTTAGGCAATATTGATCTAACAGACGTAAGACAGAGATCTTTCAGTTATGAGCTCTGCCATTGAGCAGGAATTTCTTTTAGGTGATGACAAAGCAACTTCATGTTACAACCATCTATTACGTTGAAAGCCAACTTCAAGGATTCAAAACACTTCAATTTATTTATAATATAACCAATCCAACAAAAACTACACTTCAGATTTATTGATAAGGTTGCAGACAACAAAGAGAGAATTTATAATTTCTAAAAATACTCTGTACAAGCACTTAAACATTTTCTTCACAAATTAAGTCCAGGATGATACATATTTAGTTTGTTCCAACAATTTAGAGTATAACAAACTCTAATGAAAAATAGAAGTTTGAAGGACCAAAGATCTAAAAAGAAAAAAAGGGTGCCAACTTAAACTAGATAACGCAGAACCAACATAATTGAAGAAATATATTTGAAACTTTTCAACCACAGAGATCTCCTTCATGGATATTTGTTAGTTGCTACTGTGGATAGAAATTTTCCTTTTATTTTCGATTCTGACCACCCAAGCATAGCATCAAAAGTAGATAATTGGGTAAATTGGGAGGTGGGGCATGGCCAAAATTCTTAAGCACTCAATCACATAAGAACTAAAAAATAAATAAATAAATTCAAGATAGGATATTCTAATTAGTCAAGAAATAAAGAAAATAATTTCACAAGTCTCAAAATAAATTAAATAAAATCACAATAACTAGGACGAAAAAAAGTTGGCAATAAGATTTTAAGGAGACAAAGCAGGAAGGTCTCGTACCTTGAATTTATCGAGTAGTTAGCTGGCAGGGAAGATGATTCAGATCTTCCAGTGTCCCTAGCTGAAGGCCCACCTATTGCACTGTTATTAACTGCACTAGTGCAGCTGCCAGCATGATACCTTTGCATTTCCCCCAACTATCACCAGCATACTGGCCCCAGCATCAAAACACAAGTAGCGGTGATAGCTAAAAGACATCATCGACAATGTTCCATGTCATTTTCAACCAAAGCCAATTAAGCAGATTAAAAAGTAAATCCTAAGCATACAAAGCACAGTAGCCAAGGAACAACCCTTAGTTGAGGAAAGGATTGACTTTCTGGCATATAACCTTAGGTACCAAATCTATGTGTTGTTAGATATCCTTTAACTGCCAAAAAATGTACTCAGAAATCATATATCCCAGACTTAAAACACACTGTATGGACCACAAGAAGAACCACTAAGAAATATCAAGAAACAACCATCCAAATAGTGCAACTCAAAGGTTTCTACTATGTCTTCCAAAGGATAAATAAATAAATTGTATCTTATCTGTACATTGTATTCAAAATTCATCAAACATGTTCAGCAGCATTTAAGAAAATTAAAATCTTAAACTCTGGTCCACAGTGAGTCCTGTTTCAACTACATAATAACCTAGCCTGGATGCCAGAGCATGAACAAGTTGACACTTTTATTTCAAAATTGAAGTTAAAGTCCACACTCCTTGTAAATCCAAATAAGTTTTCGAGAAAACATTCAGAGATAACCAAGAAATTTGTAAAATAAAGAGATCCTCGATTGCCCCACATCTGTCATACAAATGGAAATATGATAACACCTATAAATTAGTTAACGAAATGTTGGATTGGATATTGACATGGAGTAGAGTTAAAACCTTCTATTATAATCTATCTATAGAGAAATTATAACAAATAAATAATACTTATAAGAAGCGGTAGCATCACCAAATAAAAATTAAACTTCTCGCCCAGCATTTTGGAAATGCCGGGATTTATAACTCCAACCGTATCTTAGCTAGTAAATTATAAGCGACAGTGGAATGCTGCATAAATTAATCAAAACATTTCCGATCCAGAAGCATACGTCCAAAACCCATAATAAAACACCCTCGATTTGCAACCTCATCCCTCCAAACTTAAATCACCAAGTAGCTCATATTACATTTGAACTAGCTAAAGCACAAAAAGAAACGTTTTCAGGTGTAAGAAATGAATTGGAGATGGCCTGTTAATTTCAACTTAAGATTAAATCCAAGCTTTCCACACGATTCTCAAAATATTATCGCACAACCCAATAAATCAAATCTAATGCGAAATAACCACAGAAATTTAAACTTTAAAGCACGATCCAAAACTAGGGTTTTTCGACGAATTCTAATTTTTCAACTTCAAAAATGCGCGCGAGAGCTAATTGTGGAGCTGAAAATTGGGCCTTTGACATGAATAAACCTAGGGTTTTGATTGGCAATTCCGCGAACACGTAAGAGCTTTCGAAA
Source organism: Erythrophleum ivorense (assembly GCA_026724425.1). Taxonomy (NCBI): domain Eukaryota; kingdom Viridiplantae; phylum Streptophyta; class Magnoliopsida; order Fabales; family Fabaceae; genus Erythrophleum; species Erythrophleum ivorense. Next base: position 875,933 of record JAIUCV010000036.1, on the reverse strand, counting down.
AATAATGGTAACAAGATTGAAGATTAGAAAGAAAAGTTGGACATACCTTGTGAGAAATTTGGAACCCAGAGAGAAAGAGAAGAAATGCACTGTAGATAGAGAAAGTAAGAGAGAGAGAGAAACGAGCTGCCAAGAAGGAGAAGGGTCGCAGGCTATGAGGGCTTTGACTCTCAGCTTGGCTGATGATGACGATGATGCCTCTGTTTCTTCCTGTGATAGAATAAATGGTGAAGGGGATGGATCTAGTAATTATTAAACATTATATTTTATCTGTGCTCCTTTTTCCATTTTTTTCCTCGTATTGTCATGTTATTATACCCATGTACCAAGAAGAAGAAGCGCAATTAAAGGGGCACAATGGTCAAAAAAGTTGCAAATGCAATCCATTAAGGAGTCAATCTGCAATAGATATATGAAGGAATTAAAGAGTTTAATCTTTGACCAAAATGCAAACAACTTTTTTATCACAATTTTTTCCCCTTAATTTTAAAATTTTGGCCAAAGATCTTTCAAACATTTTAGTTTTTATAACCTAACCCTTCAATTAATTTTTTTAATCCAAAACTTTAACACTACTGGTCTCTCTAAGTCTAATTAGCAAAAATATATATTTAATCTATCATTCAAAGAGAAAAAAAAACAAAAGGTATTTTTGTCATATTTATACCAAAAAAAGTTTTAGAATAAAATAACACGAAACTTTTGTTTTTCATTTGAAATGATAAGTTAAATATATTTTTACCGATTTAGTATATGGATAAGTGGTGATAAAGCTTTGAAGGAAAAAATTATAAAGGAATTATATTGCTCAACACAAAATATCTAAGGTTTCTTTGATCAACTTTTCAAATTGAGAGGATTAATCCTGTAAATTAATGAAGATTCTGTATATTTTGACCTTAATCTTTTGGTAAGTACTTAATAATATTTTATATATCTTATGTTCAATATAAGAAAGCATACCCTTAATATTATTTAATAATAGAATTTAACAATTGACCATAAAAGAAGTTGAGGAAAATATTTGCTTTATTTATCAAGGATTCAATGACCATATAATGTTTTTTGTTACTTCAATATATAGATATATGAGAGAAAATCTAAAAATATTAGGGTTCTCTCTTTGGTCTCTTCTTTCCTTTTTATAGATATCATTTTGTTGCAATAATAATTTTCTCTTTCTTCATTATTTAGATTGAAAACTTAGTATAAACTAGTTGCGATATGAATTTCGTAATATGAGTATGTTTATTGTATAATTATTATTAGGTACAATATTTCAATTTTAGTAATAAAACGTCCTAACTCATCAACACCTGAGTTGGAAAGAAAGAAGATGATAGTTGGGAAATCAAATCTCATTCAGTAAGTACCCAAGAACGAAGGTGTTACAGTGGAGTTTATTTTCGGTATTTTTGTAGTACTAGGTAGTTATACTATAGCAATTGTTATTTAATTTAATTTATTTTTGTTAAAATCATATAATTTAATTTTAAATTATAGATGAGTTGAATTTAAATTTTAGATAAAAATTACTTGTTTATTGGTATTTAAATAACAATAACACTATCTTTTGTTTTGGTGCTACAAGAGTAATGTAGATATTTTTTTCCAATTTTATAATAGCGTTGACTATTATTATTAGTGTTGGATATTATTGGGTCACACATGATAGGATAATCTAAATTCATAAACTTATAAATTAATTAATTAATGAATATTTAGTTTTTATTCCTTCAATTTTGAAATTCAAAAAATAGTCAGATATTTATAAGGGAAAAACAAAAAAAAAATGACTAAGAGATTTTCTGTCAGTAGTGCATTTTGTGTGCATTAGTGGTGTGTGTGTGTGTGAAAACTAAAAGAGAAAAAAAAAACGCTCTTAAATCACAAACAAAAGAATTTTCATTCCATTTCCTTCACTCTCCCCTGGAAATTGGTTTTTTTTCACTGTGCATTTGTGGTTATAAGTCCAAATTGTGACTATAATTTAGCGTGTAGGGCAATTCTTTTAATAAATTTACCATTGCAAGTAAGTGTTTAGATCCATTCTCTTTTTCTATCATTTGTAAATACATGTTAATTAGAATGATTATATTGTCTTTATTAAAAATTAACTTGGTTTATTCATATTTCAAATTTTAGACCTCAGAGACCATTAATGACAAAATTTTGTAAAGACCTTTTTAAGCCACCAAATTCACACCATAAGAAGCTTACATAGTGAGAAAATTATAGAAAATTTTGATAAAAAAATACCTAAGACTTCACTAGAGAGAAATTTCAATTTCAAGTTTCAATTTATCTATGGTCAAATAACCCTCTTTCGAGGGCTCATGTTCTTAACATACAGCATCATTCACTACAAGTTATACACAAATAGAACCTTCCAACACTATTAAATTTGTCCAAATCAGATAAAAAAACCCCAAGCATAGCCCCTCAAAAATGTTTTTTTTGAAAATTTTCTACAACTTCAAAATTTGAAAGGTTGAAGGTAAAGTGTGAAAGCCACTCAAGGGTGGTATATGTGGCTCACCCCCACATCCAATTGACCAAAACTTAATACCAAGAGAAAGAGGAAGACAAGATGGGGACAACAATGAGGTTATCATTGCCAGAGTTATTGCGTAGGGTTGCATGTGGGTTACACATCCTACCTTAAGTACGTATATGTCCTTCCTTTTTTTTTTTTGAAAATTTTTAAATTAGAAAGATTTTGGTAGGGGCACATGCAAGGAAGTTAGGAAATGGTTTTTTGCCTTAAAAATCCTTAAATTTATGAGATTTAATTTGGTATATAATTTGCTCATGTTTAAATGCTTATTGGTTACTTTCAATAATTTTTTTGGCTTTTAAATGGTATAATTATGTATGAAAAATTCATAAAATTTTAAATTTTGAATTAATAAATTTTGTTCACCCTTAACAAGTCATTATGAACTTAGAGACATACATGAACAACAAAATAAATCTAAACCATAACATCTAGCAACATATCTACCACATGAGAGACTTTTGGTTTGACATAAAGAAGCAAAACCACAAAATCCCATCCTCTAAATTGGCCTTATGTCACATTCCGAATTTTTCGTAACTGTTAACGTAACCCACATTAATTAAAGAGCTAACTAAGTCAAATAACATGGAAGGAGGATGATCAAGGTGAATAAAACACTTGCACCTCACACTCGTACCATGTATATATGTAGTACCTAGTTAATGGGCACATCTTATTAGCCGTAGAAAAGTTATAGTCTTATATATGGTATTAGATGGGAAAGAACCACCAATAGGCTACAACATTATCTAGCACAAAATGGGAAATGTAAGGAAGGGATTTTAATTATTTTAATTACACCCATTTGACACCATCACCACACAAGATTATAAGCATTCATTTGGTTACTTATAATTAGGTTTAGTTGTGGGAATTGGCATAGATTCCATGGACTTTGGTTATATAACCTAAAGTAGAGACACCTAGCAAGCAACCAGGGAGAACCAATGAAATTCCTTAATAAATAAACTCCATGCACCTAACCATTATGTTTACACCGTACCATATATATGTATGGCATTTGGTGTTATCTTTGGTCGTGGGAATTAATAAGGAAAGTGCATGTAAAGGAATAGCTTATATGATCTAAAATGGGGACACCTATCCTACTCGATGGAGAAGTAAGTGGAGGAGAATAATTAAGAATAAAAACCCCCACACCTCATGCTTACACTATATGTATATGTGTCCATAAATTATACTCTAATCTTGCTCACAATCTGAATTGCCATGGGGGTAGGTACCGTATGCAATATATGCATTAGAGGGGAGTAATATATAGATGTAGAATGCTGCCACCTAGCTTGTACCAAATAAGAATGGGAAAGAATAAAACTCCACACAAAAACAAGACACCTTATGCTTGCACCACCCACCTACATATATAAATATTCAATTGTAAATTGTTATTGCTCGCATTTGGTTTGACAGCAGGAGTTAAATATTACCTTTAATATGTAGTTTAAATGAGAATAAGACACATACATGTTGCCACCTAGCATTGCATCGAGTCAAGGAAGTCTTGATTTGCCTTCATGCCATCCAAAAGCGGTGAAAAAGTTTAGGGAAGTAGTGGTAAGAAAGGAGAAAACTCGGACAGCCATAGAAGAGGAGAGAGGAAAAGATAAACCAAAGTACAAGGCCTCCATAAAAGGGTGAGTTCTAAGTTGCTTCCTTGTTATGGATTGAAACATTTTGCCTTTTGTAGAATTAGTTAGAAAAGGATTTTGAAGCCAAAATTTGTATAACAGGTTGTCCATTCCTTATAATTGAAATCTGGAAAATTACAAAATTTTTGGAACAAGGTAGATTAAAGAAATAACCCACTAATTCAATTTAGCTTTTGGATGGGACAGCTTGGGGCTGATTTCATAAAGAATTTTGTTAAATGGGTAAATGAAGGAATCAGTGCATGAAATTTAGTAGGGAGGTAGCTAAGACGTATAACTTTAGGTCTACAAAGTCTTAGAATTTTCTGAGCTCATTTTGTATGAAAACAAAGCCAAAAACAACAAGGGCAGTGTACAACGAACTCAACTGAGGTAGTGACCAAAACAATAGGAGTTCAGGGGCTATCCTTGGGAATTCTTGAAAATTGTTTCTATAGCTTATAATTAACATAATAAGGGGTCACTCTACCAATTTTTATGATTTATGGAGGTCATTTAGTGGAGGAAAGATATTTCACAAAAACAGGTCCGAAAATGTAGTTAAATTGAGACTATGGTAGTTTTCGTTTTTCGCTATTGTAGTATGAATTTGTATGGTAAATTAGAGAATCAAGCTTGAAAATAAGAACTAAGGACTTAACTTCAAAGCACTAGACCACACATGAATAACTTATATAGTAACTAATTAATGAGAAGGAAAAGAAAATGAAGATGTGATTATTTACAATTATGAATTCTAATCGTCAACTAATGAAAGGGGTTTAGGAATTTCATACGGGGGGATTAGTACTTTAATTGCAATGTAAATATTAACCATGACTCGTTCTTAATTAAGGCAATGCATGATTGAAATTTAGGAAGGCAATTGGGACAGCAAGAACTGAGGAATAAAGTGACAAAATGACGATGACAAAACAGGTAGTTAACACTGTATTCATTTTGCTATTTACATTAGTATACTGGATGAATTCCTGAAGTCCCAATGTTGTGTTTAGTTGCATGTATATCTACTAAGATGACTCTTATAAGTACTAGATTATTGTTATTGGCCAATAACCGAAGCATGGTAGCCTAACAAATGAGAATATGCTACTACCTAGCTTAACGAAAGAGAATATGCTGCCACCTAGATATTACGTGCTCTGACACTGAAGTATGTATCAAATGTATCCTGGATAATAATCTGTACTACCTATATGTGAGTTTCTTAAGTACATTGTTAGCTACTGGGATTTTATCTCATTATGAATTAACCATTTTTTAGGTATTAACTATGCTACGAATAGAGCTAGATAAATAGAGAACAAACAAACTAACTAATGGGTTACATACTGACTGTAATTAGCCTTATGAATCCTTTGAATAAGCATTGAATGTAAAGTCTAACTCCAATGAGGATGTAACATTGTAATGTTAATCTCTCTTTTGATTTGTATGAATATAGTGCATGAGAAACTTTTCGTATGACCTAACGATTACATTTAACAGAAGTGTTTAACGTTACATAAAAATAAATTTTGATTATTACCTTTACATGAAAAGATGATAAGACATACTTGGGTTAGTGTTAGAAATTCTCTAGATAGGACAGTATAGATCTCCTAGGTCTAGGCTTTTTTTGACAAGATCTTAGACTCTACACTATAGAATTAAAAACCTTATCGACAAGATCTTGAATTTTGCTTTGTGAAACTTAAGACCTTGTCAATAGGGTCTTCTGAGGGTAGTACAAGATCCTTCAATACTATGAGTTAGAATATATGAGAAAGGTAGGTGTGACACCTTAGGTCTTATCAACTCACTCCCTAATAACTATTATTGGACAATAATCAAAGCAAAATTGAAAAAAAAAATATAAGCCAAACAAAGAAAAAGGTTAAAAAAGTTTAAATTTTTACCAATGTGCTACTAAGATAAAACTTATAGTATAAAATCCCATTATTGTGAATGTTACACTATTTGTTTTTCTATCACAATTTCCAAATATGAAAAATGGATGAAATTTCGGCATAGTGCACATGAAGAGGGAATTCATCAAAACGCATTGATCAAACACACAAAGTCTTTGTACGAAGTACCAAATAGTCCTTTTAATAATTATCGAGATTGTTTTAATTATAAGGTGGATGAAATACCTTTTAAGAGGATGAAATATCTTTAAATTATAATTTCTCTATATTATTAATGTTAGTGTGGTGATAATGATGTAAAAGAGACTATTGTTTGTATTTTATTGGACAAATGCAATTTTTTATATTTTGCTTTTTTTAATTGCACATTATATTATTATTGTTATACTTGATAAAATGTTTAATTGAGTGGCATAAGAGAAAATTTTCACATAAATTCAATACAAAAATTACAACATTTCTAAGGTATATATGATGGAAATAAAACAAATATAAACTTTTAATCATAAATCCAGTAATGTTATTATTAGTCTAATAAACTTTGTTACAAATATACAATATTAGGTATGGAGTTTTAATTTTGTAATATGTTTATGTAGATATCTAAACTAGTGAAAATGGCCACTCAAAATATCATGGTTAAGCTCAATAAGGGTGAGAAACTAAATGGTGACAAGGAAATCTGACATTATAAAGCTTTATACATCCTTAAAGGATCAAGATGTTAAAGAGTCTTTGAATAATGTCATGCTGGAAGCTAAACACGAAAATTCAACTCAACATAGGAGAGATTTTAAGGCATTTCAAGCCTACAAAAAAGAAGAATAGTACAGCTTGCATTACGATGCTAAATTGCTTAGTTGATGATTTAACATGCAAATATAAGTCTTATTCAATCGCACAAGCCATGTGGATTAGTGGTACTTCTATAACCAAACTTAGAAAGTTAGTTATGAAGTTTGACAAATATAAATTGTAATCAAATAATTTTATAGAATAATATTTAAAAAAATGTCAAACATGATAAGTGAGCTAAAGTCAGCTAGCCATATCCTTAGTGATGAGCAATAAATTCAAATTGTTATAAGATCTCTTCCTACTAATTAGAAGCACATGAAAGTAAACTTGGCTCATAATGAAAGTATCACTACTTTTAATGATGTTACTCGTCATTTGAACCATAAAGATAAGTGCTTAGAAGCTACTAGATTATGTAGTCATGTTTATATGACAAAAACTGTTATGACTTCAAGACCTGAAGGCAATAAGGGTAAGAGTTTTCATAAAAAGAAAGGATCTAAGTAAAATTTCAGGAAGGCCAATAAAAAGTTTAGGAGAGGCAAGCATGATGAAAGGAAACTTAACATTGCTAAGTTAAATGTTATGTATATCAAAAGATGGGTCATTTTATTTATAATTGTATTGAGCAAAACAAGATAACATCATGTAATAAATTTATACATTTTATTTATGTTTCAAGCATTATTTTAATGGCTAAAACTCATTTTTTGTGGATTGTAGACTCAGGAGCTACAAACCATGTAGCTAAAGATTGTGGATCCTTTATGAAATATCGCCAGCTACCTTACAGAAGCATATGACTATATGTAAGAAACAATGCAGAAGTGGAAGTTAAGGGAATTGGAATATGCAAGTTGGTTTTGTCGTGGCAAAAAAACCCTAACTCTACACGATGTTCTATTTACACCAAAAACTCAACAAAATCTATTTTTTATAATTTTTCTTCTTAAATTTGGCTTTAATGTTAATTTCATGATGACTCAATTGACATTTGTAATGGGACAACTTTTTATGGTTCTAGGTTTCTTTTGAATGGTTTTATTGTATTAGATAATACTTATAATATGTATAAACATGATTGCTTTACTATATCTTTTGCTTCTAATTTAATTTTGAATTTAAATATTTAGCATGCTAGGCTAGGCCACATAAACCAAGAACAAATAAGTAAACTAGCAAAAGAAAAGTAAATTAACAAAAGAAAGAACACTAGTATCAATTTTTAGTTTAGAAGTGTTTTTGTGTGAGCATTGTCTAGCATATAAAACAACTAGAAAATCATTTGAAAAAAGAATTAGGGTAAGATATCCATTGCAACTAATCCAATTTGATATATGTGGTCCAGTGAGTATGAAAGTGAGACATAAAGTGTAGTGTTTTATTATGCTCATTGACAATTATTTATAATATGGTCAAATTTATCTGAATTCCTATAAGTCAAAAGTACTTGAGTGCTTTAGATGTTACATAAATATGATTGAGAACCAAATAAATAAGAAAATCAAAGTTTTAAGAACAAACATGTGAGTATCTATTTAAGTAATTTGAAGAGCTATAAGGAAAAAATGTATAATAAGGCAATTAATAATTCTTTACACTTTACAACAAAATGAAGTTGTTGAAAAGAGAAATAAGATGCTACTTGCAATGGTTAGGTTAATAATGACTAAAGCAAATTTAATCATTTCATATTGAGGTGATGCATTATTAACTGCTGCTTTATACTTAACCAAGTACCCTCTACGTTAGTTACTTTCACACCTTATGAATTATGGACAAATCATAAGCTACATTTAAACATTTTAAGATTATACGGGTTCAACTGCTTTTATCCATGACACTTCCCATATATATGGGAAATTATGCCCGAGAGGAAAAAATGTATCTTTATTAAATACTTAGAACAATCAAATAGATATGTCTTGATTAATAAAAATGAAGATAAAAGTGTAACTAATATTAAATATAAAAATACTATATTTTTAGAGAATGAATTTCCTAGTTGGAGAGAGATCAATAAAAGTGCATCTTTTTATAAAATGCTTGATCAAGAAAATAAGAAATAAATAATTGTATATCAATCTATTGATCCAGGTGAAAGCTTTACATAACCAAATGAGTAGAGTGAAATTGTTACACAAACTACCCCACTACATAAGAGTAATCCAAAAAGTTTGCCCAAACATTGTTTTGAAATTAAAAGAGTAGTACTTATAGTTACTCTACAAGATGATAAAGAGCTGAACACAATTGAAGAAGCTTTTATCATGGCCTATTAAGGAAAAATATAAAAGAGCAATAGAAGAAGAAATGGATTTTAGAAAGATAAACAAATTTTAAGACTTCATTGATTTACTGTCTAGCTAAAAGGCAATTAGGAATAAATGAGTTTTTAAGATAAAAAGGAAATCAGATAGGTATATTGAAAGATAAAAGACTCACTTAGTTGCTAAGGGATACATACAATAGAAAGATATAGATTATGAAGATACTTTTTCAACTGTTGTGCAATTCAATTTGATTAGACTAATTATAAATATAGTTATAAATTTAAACTTAGAATTACATCAAATAGATATGAAAAGTGAATTCTTAAATAGAGAACTAGATAAGAAATTTATATGGAACAACTATTAGATTTCATTAAAAAAAGAATGGAACAAAAGGAGTGTAGGCCATAAAAGTCCATTTATGGACTAAAATAATTATATAGATAATGATACTTAAATTTTCAATAAGTAATAACTTGCATGAATTTCAAGTGATTAATAAAGATCACTGAGTTTTCCTTTAAGTGGTTAAAGAAAATGTTCTAATGTTATCCCTTTATGTGAATGATATACTATTAATTGAAAATATTCTAGATTTAACTTTATCTGTTAAACAATAGCTATCCTTAAATTTTGAAATAAATGATATAGGTGATGTAGAATATATTTTTGGAGCTAAAATTAAAAAAAAAATTGTTTAAAGAAATTAATTTCTCTTCACAAGAGGATCATATAAAGAAAATTCATGAGTGATTAAATATGAAAGACTAGAAACCCACAGATACCCCTGTAGTAAAAGGCGAGAATCAAAGTCATGAGACGTGTTCTCAAATTGAATTTGAAAAGAAAGTTATGAAAAGAATCCTTTATTCTGATGTTGTTGGCAACTTAATGTATGCAACGATATGTATAAAATTGGATATTTGTTATATGGTTGGCTTTATAAGCTAGTACTAGTAAAATCCAAGTAAAAGCATTGAAAAACAGGTAAGAGAATCTTAAGATACTTGAAAGGTATTGCTAACTATATGTTATGCTGCCAAAAAAGTGATTTGCATTTAGTATGATACTCCAATGCAAATAGGGATAGAGATCTTAATAAGTGAAAATTAGCTTCCAAATATACATTCTTACTAAACAATTGAGTCATATCATTGAGCAACAAGAAGCATACATGTATCACATTATTTATCATAGAAGTAGAGTTCATAGCATGTTTTGTAATAGTACAAGATGTTATATGATTGAAAAGATTCATGAAACATCCAAGGATCACAGGTGGGATGTTAAGTCCAATATTAGTGAATTATGATAATTAAATAGTCATAACCTAATAAAATAAGAGAAATACTGTCACATGTAATTCATAATGCATGTACTTATTAATCACAATTAGTAAGTAAGTAAATATATCTATGCTTCATTGCTATGCAAGTCCCAAAAAAGAATAAACCCTTCTATAGATGCCCTTATAACTTTAATAATATCATAAGAAAATAAGTTAGTATTTATTATTTTAGCATATATTCTATAGTAAAGATAAATTCAACCAAAATAATTAATGCTAGGAAAACGACTAACTTTAATCCAAGTGATATGTGGACAAAAGAAAAATCATTTAAGATATATATGACTTTGCTAGTGTAGATATGTTTGTTATAAAGTTAATTCAATAATATTATAAGTGTAAATATACATATGAAGAGGCAATTTGAGTAACACTAAACTTAGGAGGGATTAAATTTGCTATAAGTAAAATGTATATGATTGAATATAGTGTCCTTGAGACACATAAATAAGTGTATAAATATTCCAAGGATGGCAATTTCTTATATTGGTCTTATAATAGGATTTTTGATATAAGAGTTTTAAGATATTGTATCCAAGTGATCGTGGCAGGGCCCTTACTATAAAAAGTCCAAGAGGAGTAGAAAGTTATGTGTTATTCATCACATCACGTGTGAATAAAATATTTTGGATTATTGGGCTGAAAGGCTAATCCAAATTCATAAACCAATAAATATACAAATTATTTATTAATTAATTTAAGTTGGTTAATTAATATTTAATTTTATTTCTTTAAATTTTGGAATTCAAAATACAAGTCAATTATTTGTGAGGGAAAAACAAAAAATTGACTCAGAGATTTTCTTTTAGTCATGCATTGTGTGTGTGTATTAGGAATAAAAACTAACAGAGAGAAAAAGACAATTTTTTAAAGGAAAAAAAAAACACTAACAAAATTTTTTTTGTTCTATCTCCTTCACTCTCGTTTAGAAATTAGTGTTTTGTATTGTGCATTTTTAGTTAGAAGTTTGAATTATAATTGTGATCTACCGTGTAGAGGACAATTCTTTAAGTAAATTTATCATTGCAATTAAATTATTAAATCCACTCTCTTTATCTATCAACTAGTTATGGTACGTTCTTGCAAAGTTTAATGGTATGTTTAATCCATTAGGTTATTAAAAAGGTAATTTAGCTGATATCAATTATATTAGAGTAATAGTAACCTTATATTTCATTTATTATAATAATTTAGTTGATAAACTTAAAATCCATTTTACACATTTAAATATATTGAAAAATGGAAATTAAAGACAATTTTCAATTTTAATTTTTGTGATATTATAAAATTTAATTATTACTTATTTAATTACTATTTCTAATTATTTTAATTTCACCTTTAAAGAGATAATATTGTTTTAATTTAACATTAAAAAATTGTTTAATAAATAAACTAAGGGAACAACACTAGTTTATTAGAACTATAATGGCAAAATTATTATTTTGACTAATCTATATGAATTAAAAATACAATAAAGTCGATCAATAGTTACAAGACTATTTATTTGAATTTCTACCTATTGACTAAGGGTGAATACTTGCCTATTAAGTCCTAAAAATGAAAATCAATCTAATTTGAAAATTACATAACCCACTTATGAAATTGAAACCAAACCTACATCTAAACACATATTGACCAAAATATGGTTAAATGAGTAAAATAATTATTTTTTAAATTTAATAAATTTTAAAATTTTTTAATAAAAATAACAAATTATTAAAATTATTTTTACCAAAATACTTTCACACTTACAAAATAATTGCTTTATTAATTTAGTAACAATTAGTTGTCTTTCAAAACATGTCAAATCATTAAATTTTCAATAACATTTTTTCAACATTATTATATTATAATAACCAAGTGATTTTGCATTTTGATACATCTTGGATCCATATAAATTAGGACAAACTTCATTTTTTTATATCAAATTTTTACATTCAACAATATTAGCAAATCGGTGTCAAGCACACTAGTCACTCTTGTTTCTAAAATGAAATGATTGAAAAATTTTATTTAAAAAAAACCAAAGAATGATCATGGGTAGGTATTATAGTCTCTATTCCCATATCCATACTTTAATAGGTGTTCAATTTAATCTCCATTCTTTCTCCATAAAATCTTTAAATCCTTAAACTAAACCCAATTATTTAATGAAATTTTAAAATCAACAATTTTTCTTAAATTGACACTCATCCACCTAAAATTTATTCATATTAAATTTAAAAAAAGTTTCAAACATGAATAGTATTTTAACACACAATTAACATAATTTGAAATGACATAAATATCATATATATATATATATATAATAAGGAGAATGTAGCCTAAAGACTCAGGTTGGAAAAGGTAAAGCTTTAGCTAAATCCTGCTCAGTTGTCTTCTTAGATTAGCCATAGTAGTTCTTTAAAAATCGGGCTCTCGGAGCCCCCTTTTCCAAGCTCAGTGTACAAGCTGATAAGGGCATTAAAACTAAAAGCTTTTTTAGAGATGGCCCTTTTGCACCGATAATAACTTGGGGGGGTTTCCCCCAAGTTAGCATCTTTATAAAGCGAATGAAAGGATTTGATTATTCCATTTAAGGATCTTTCCTTAAGAATTTCTTGAGAACGTCTCCCCAATTTTGAACACATCAAGTATGAGTATTTTGATTATCTTTAATTTCACATCTCATCTAAAATTGATATTTGGCATTCACCCCACTAAAAAAAGAGATATAATCATTTAAAGGTTAAAATATACAAAACCTCTCTAAACTTTGGATATGTGCAAAGAAGCTCCCTCACCTTTAGAACTTGATAAAGGACTCCCTTGAATTTCCACTTTTGTGCAAAGAATTTCCCTCCATAAATAATTTTATTAAATATAACAGCAACACATTAACTTTAATAAAAACACATTGACATGACATGGCATCTGAAATGGCCCCTCTTTCATAAAACCCAAAATGCAAAGATGAACCCAAAACACTTAGGGAATCCCCATTCTCATTGTGTATGTGCACCATGGCAAGGGAATCCAAAATTTGCAATTTCCTTCATCTTCCATCATTGGTCATCCAATGCAGGCCTATTCAACAATAAGAAGTGAGGATACTTTCTCAAGTCCTTTGGTAAATGGAAGTTCAAACTATTGAGTAGTGTGATTTATCTTTAGAGGGAACACAAACAATTCCACTCCTATTGGTAGATAGGAGCTATCATTTAGAGCAAGGCACTTTTGCTTGTCATTACATAATTAATAACATATATAAATCCAAGCTTATAAGAGACAAAAAGTAAATAATGGACTAACTACTAAATATAGGTGACCATGACATCAAGTAAAATTTAAAAGAAATTTTTTTTTGACATGCCTATAGAAATTCTTGCCATGGTGTTAGGGTCAAGTGCAAGTAAGAGTAGAAAGATATCCTATATTGTGTAAAATTAGACTAGAAGAGGGATATATAAATACAAAAGACTCATAAACTTAATGCCTTAAGGTATTAAATTTAAAAAAAAAAAGTAAAAATGAAAAGAGAGAAAAGCCCAATCCAAAATCAGTCTTTTTAAAAAAAACCAAAAAAAAAGGTAGCCAAAGGCCTGTTTCCCTTCTCAGCCCAACAACCCTCAGCCTTTCTGATCTAAGTTAAAAAACCCACCCGAATCCAAACCAAAACCTACCTATTTCTTTTCTCCCTTGCATGCTTCGGCAGGAGACTCTCGAGCGCACTGCTGGGGGGACCACTCACACAGACGCACAAAAGCAGAGGGACAGACGCGCTAGAAGCAGACGGAGACGCACAGACAGAGGGACTGAAAGAGGCATAGACGCACAAAAGCAAAGGGACAGGCATCAAAGAAAAGGAGGATGAGGGAGAGACACAGAGGAAGAAGAGAGGCGAGACTGAAGCAGAGGAGGAGGGGATTTGCCTTTTCGGATAAAAGGGGAAGCGGAGGTTAAGCGAAAGGGAAGAAGAAGAAAAAGGGATTTCGAATCGAAAAGAGAGAGGGGGAGTGAGACGAAGAACAACGAAAAAAAAAAAGGCAGAGACGCACGAAGAAAAAGGGTATTGGAAATCGAAAAGAGAGGAGGGGGTCCGGGGTTTTTGGAGAGGGAGAACCAGAAAAGAGGGGAGGTTTTCAGATTAAAGAGAAGGAGAGGCAGAGAGGGAGGTTCTAGTTTTGGAGATGGGGAAGAAAAGAAGTGAACGGGAGGAGAGAATGGAAAGAGAACCAAAGGGAAAAGCCGAGAGGGAGCATCGTTGGGGAGTTATTTTCTGACTGGAGGAGAAAAAAGAAAAGGGGATTGAAAATTAGATCAAAAAAGTGAGGAAGAGCCTAAGAGCGATTTAGCGGGGAGGGACTCTGTTTCTTTTCGGCTAGGGTTTTTTGAGTTAGTTATGGATTGCTGAAAACTGAGAAAAGAGAAACAGTGAGAGAGAGGGGAATCGAAAGAGAGCAAAGGGGAGAAATTAAGAAGGGGATTCAGTGAGAGAATAAAAAAAATTCGAGAGGGAAAAAAATTGGGAGCCGCAGAAATTGAGGAGAACTGAGATTCAGCGAGAAAGAAAAGGCTTAGAGGGGAAACTGAGAGAGAGATTTTGAGGATTCGAGGCCGGGGAAGAGAGACAGTGGCCGAGAGAAAGGCGTGAGTTAAGAGGCAAGGGAAGTTGGCGGTGCTCGAAGAAAGCGCCATCGACAGAGAAAGAAGGGGAATCAGAGGAGAGTTAGCTCAGAGATGACGAGCAACTAAGGCCGAGGAAGGAAATCCTGGAATCTCCAATATGAGATGCTGGAAGCAATAAAAAGAGAGGAATGTAAGTTCTTATGGCTTTGCTTCATTTGTCTAGTTGGTTCTGATGGATTGGAAAGTAATGGCTCTATTTTGTTTTTCTATATATGCTTTATTTTGATTTTAGTCTCGGTTCTCCTCTGTGCTAGTTTCGGTTTTACTTCTGATTGTATGATCTGGATTGGGGATCAATCTGCCGAATGGATGTAATTGAAAGTAGATCTACAAGCTTTCCATATATTCTCCATGTTGTTCTTTTTTTTTCTCTTTGCTTGCTTGGATAATGTATTATCATTGATAACATATGTGGTTCATTTGAGATATCCATTCAATTTTTATCTGCTGACTTAGAAATTTCCCACTGATATGAACTAACGAGATTAAAAGGAGTTCTCAACCCTGGTCTTAGTTCTGTAGTTATGACATGAAGTCTGAGAGGTCCTAGTTCTGTAGTTATGTTTTGTTAAATGAATGACCTTATTCTCATGATGGGATGTTTGCAAAACATTTTACACTCGAATAAGATGTGGGCCTCAGTTCATGAAGTATATGTGAGTTTAGTCTCCAGCGATTAATTTTGCTTGAAATGGTGAATATAAATCCTCTTGGAACTGAGACGTTCCTTTGTTTGAGATTTTTGATAATGTTGTCGGTCTCTTCCATCAGATGCATTTGTCATGGGCTGGAACTTTTGGATACATGTTTGAACAGGAACTTTGTGTTTTTTTCATTGTGGTTTATTGATTGGATTTGACTTCATTTAGGTCTTGAAATGTTTTGGATGGGACATGAAATCTGATAAGTGTCCCCTTCCTTCCTCGTTTTTCTTTGTTTTGAAATTATTCCTGGTCTTATTTAACATGTGGGCAAATCTATCCATGCTGAGCATAATTAAGGAGAACATGGATTAATAGAGGAATCATGGAGGCAAGCAAGTAAATGCCCACGACGTAGAAGTCAGTAATTAGAAAAAGCAAATGGACGGAAAGCAGTACAAAGAGCCTCATATTGGGAGAGGTTTATTGAGGGCCAATCAAGGATTGAAGAGATGGTCAAGAGAGAGAGCTTCACTGGTTCATCTTTTACTGTATAAATGTTTCATGTAACATGACATATGAGAATTGATTGGATGCATACAAAACACACGATCACCAAATTTTACATGTCCATAAATATTGTCATTTTACCTTCGTTATATTTATTTTGATTTTTTTTTTTAAATTTTGTCATGTGGGATTTTTTGTCCCCTCAGACGCATAAGAGTTAGACCAAATGGTCATGTGTGGCAATAAAACCTCCTTGTTACCTTTTGGGTCTCAAATTTACATTTCAGTAATGTTTAGTTTTTCTTTTTAAAAAAAAATATTTCAAAAAAAAAAAGAGATAGGATAAAACAAGAAACAAAAGAAAAAACAAGAACAAAAAAATGGGGTTCACAAGTTAAATAAATTTTCAAATTCAAAACTAAATCTTAAGTCATCAAGTTTTTTTTTAAGTTCCCATTTCACAAAATAAAAAATAAAAAAAAACAAAAATTGGTTTTCCCTTTTGTAGACTTTGGATTTTCTTCTAACTTTCATTCAATAAAAATTAAAAATTAATATATGCTTTACAGAAATTGAAAAAAGGGGTTTCAAAACAATAAAAAATTCAATAAAAAATAGAAATAAAAAGAGAGGATGATAAAGAAAATGAGATTATTCTAGTTTTCACAAATTAAGACATACAAATCAATCTTAAGCTTGTTTTCTTTATAAAACTCTAAAATGATTTTTATTTTCTTTTTCTCTTCAAAAAAATGTATAACAATAAAAGTAACCCAAAAAAAAGAATAAAACAGAACAAAATACAAATAAAGTATGAAAAATCAAAAAATATATATGAACAAAACACAAACAAAATAAGGATAAGCAAAAACAAAGAGGAGAAAACCAAACAAGACAAAACACAACACAAATAAAACAAAAACAAAAGCAAAAGATAAAAAGAAAAAGAAAAAGAAAGAGAACAAAATAGAACCAAAAATAAAAATAAAAATAAAAAGGAGGAAAAACCAAAGATTAACAGAATCAATAAAAAACAAAAATACAAAAAAAAATAGAAAACCATATAAAGAAAATAGAAAAAAGGGGGAGAAAAGAAGAGGGGAAAATAAAATTAATCCAGTCTTTTGCAAATAAAAACATATCAACCAATCTCAAATTTTTTTTGTTTGCAAAAGTCCAGATGATTTTTATTCTCTTTCTCTTTCTCTTTTCAAAAAAATAAAAAATAAAAAATGAAGAATCAAAAATTAAAAATCAAACAAAAGCAAAAATAAATAAATAAATAAACCAAGAAAAAAAAACAAAACAAAAACAAAAACAAAACAAAATATCAACAAAATGCAACTTTCAATCGAACTACGTGGACTTTGATCTCTCTTGAAGGGTACGTAGGTCTTAGGCTTTCATCCTAGGTCAAGTCCGCCTTTGTAAATAAACATCTTTCTTTTAATTTCATTCATTTTCTTCTTATTTTAATTCTTGAATTTCTTTCTATTTTATTTTAATACTGATTTCCTTTCTTTTCTACTTAAACTTTATTTCCTTTTATTTTTTTATTCCTATTTTACATGCGATTTGTTAAGGAGAATTTAAATCGAATTAAGGCCATTTTATTTTTGCACAACTGACTTAGGGTAACCGTTCTTAGTAACGGGTGTAGTGGGGTGCCTAACACCTTTCCCACTCACAATCGACTCCCGGATCTATTTTCTGGTTCGCCGACCATTTTTCGAATAAAAAGGCTTTTCCGAAATTTTGCCTTTTCAAAAATAAAATTTTGGTGACGACTCCTGAACCCTACCCTTACACTTACATTTTCAATTTCTATTTCGATTTTCAATTTCAAAGAGAAAATCGAATTTTACTTATTTTTCTTTAAGAAAAGGCACCACGCGGTTGCATTTTCGGGTGTGACAAATAACATATATAAATCCAAGCTTATAAGAGACAAAAAGTAAATAATGGACTAACTACTAAATATAGGTGACCATGACATCAAGTAAAATTTAAAAGAAAATTTTTTTCGACATGCCTATAGAAATTCTTGCCATGGTGTTAGGGTCAAGTGCAAGTAAGAGTAGAAAGATATCCTATATTGTGCAAAATTAGACTAGAAGAGGGATATATAAATACAAAAGACTCATAAACTTAATGCCTTAAGGTATTAAGTTGAGATAAACCTATATACATGATGGCTACGAGTTTAAGAAAAATGGACAATGGATTTGATTGTGATGTCTATAAGCTCGAAATATTGTTAGGATCAAGTGTGAGTAGGAGTGGAAAGAAGTTTCACATTAGATAAAACTGGACTATATAGGAGGTATATAAGTGAAAAAGACTTGTAAATTTAATGCTTTAAGATATTGGACTGAGATAAAACCATATGTGTGATAGCCACAAGTCTAAATGAGATTGACAAGGTCTGATTGGGATGTTTGTATGTTCAAAGGTGTGGTTCCTCACTCTTGCCTTAAAGTTTTAAGTTAAAAGGAGGTGTCAAGCCCATTTATATAATCTCTCAAAGTTTAATGAAGAAAACCCAACAGATCTCTAGGATAAGATCCAAGCAAATGGCTTCTCTAAAGTTGAACACTAAATTTAAAGCTTTGCTCTGGGATGCCAAATTAGGTGCACTAGAGGGAGAAGATGATAGATTTTCAAGTGAATGAGTGACTAAACAAAGGGAATGAGTTTTTAGTGAGTTTGGTTGAAAGAGAAGCTAAGCTTTTTGTCAAATTTTGTAGTAAAACTAGTAGAATCCTAGGTTGAACAAAGGAAGAGAGCCACAAATTCTTCCAATTGAATTAGAAGATTAGATAGAGGTGAGGTCTTCAATGAGCTTTTGGTCTTGGATGAAAGTGTCATGATGTTTCTTGGAGCTAATATGATGGGCAAGTTACAAGGAGGAAGATGCTCATAGAGAGGAAGGTGCACACAAGAGGAGTTTTTGATTTCTTTCTGATTTATTTTCTTTTATTTTGTTTATTTTTTTTATCTATTTTTGTTTATTAATTAATAATTTTTTTAGGTATTAGCAAGGATATTACATTTATGCATCTATGCATTTTAGGTTATAAGAAGGGCCACATCATAGTCATGTCCATATATTTTCATTAAAATTGATATATCACATCTCTGTTAATAATTTAATAAAATCATTAGGTTCTTTACAAAAATTAAAAGTTCAAGGGCATTCTTTATCAAATTTTGAAGGTAAGGGAGACTTTCCACATATAACTCAAAATTTATGGAGATTTTGTGCATTTTTGTCTTATTAAAATAATAACAGCATTATTGCACTTGCTTGATAATTATAATAAACATAACCATATTATTATCTAACCAAGCATATCCTTATTTCAAACCAATTCTTAGGTCTATCTCAACAAAATTTTTAACAATAATTATAAATATTGTATTTTATTCGGCTCTTTTTCAATATATATTTTAAATTAAAAATCCTTAATTTTGAACTTCTATTTAATATCATTTTTAATTTAATTTTGGAGTTACTTGATTTATAGTTAATTTTGAATCAATTTTAATTTAATTATGAGTCAATTTTACTATTCATGTCAGACTTAGTTTTTTTCAATTCTAATTTAATTGGGAGTTTTATAAAAAATATAAAAACAAAAAAAAAACAAAAAAAAAAGTTTAAATAAATGAATCCAGATAAAGCACCCAAAAATCGCATATGATTTTAAGTCCAATATGAAATATAGCCCAGATGGCCCAAGACTCAAAATAAAATGGAGAGAAAGGAAACCAAACGCAGCGTTTTGACCAAACCCAATTAAATCCCAAAACGCAGAATCCCTGCGTTTCTCCTGCGTCAGCTCCGTTCGCGTTCGGCAAGGAAGAATGGGCCGAAGAAGAGAAGGCAGAAATAGGAAGAGGAAAGTCACCGGGAATTAGGGAAGAAAGAAACTCGCCTGGAATCGAATCTGTTTGCGATTGCATTAGTGCTGAGAGGAGAAGAGAGAAGAACTGCATCAGTGGGTCAGTGAAGGAATCGAACGAATAACCGAAGCTATCAGGAGGTAATCTCTGCTTTGTTTTGCCTCTCTGGATTGATGACAATTATAATTCAATTCTGTTGGGTAGACTAATGTATGTTTCCTTTTGTTCCTTATCAATGGTTAGTTTTTTTCCATGCCAGAACCAAACCTCCATTCTTTGTTCATCGTTATTCATATTCTGATCGTGACCTTGTTGCCTTTAGGGTACTTTCAGTATTTAGAACTACCTAACGCTATACTAAAGTTGAGAGTTTTGTTATTTCTGATCTATTGTTGTCAAGTTTATGGCACACCCACATGCCAAATAAGCTCCATAGCCACTTAATGTTTCTTTTCGGGGTACTTTCGCTATGTAGAAATATTTTACATTAAACTAAATTCTGGATTTTTGTTTATTTGGTTATTGCTTCTATGGTATTTGCAA
Source organism: Erythrophleum ivorense (assembly GCA_026724425.1). Classification (NCBI taxonomy): domain Eukaryota; kingdom Viridiplantae; phylum Streptophyta; class Magnoliopsida; order Fabales; family Fabaceae; genus Erythrophleum; species Erythrophleum ivorense. The sequence goes on along the minus strand of JAIUCV010000036.1, from coordinate 855,106 downwards.
ATTTTTAGTGGACCCATTTGATAATTAAACTCTATAATTACTATCACTTTAATGTATATGTTAGAAGTACTTGTTCATAGTGGCATAGTACTCTTGAATTTGCCAGCCATGGAAATTCATATATAATTGGTTTTACTTTCTAGGTTGGATTATATATGCTTTTGTTGATTACAACCCAAAGTTGAGATGAGTGTTATAGAGCTGTCGAAGAAGGGTGCTCTTCCCCAAATTGTTAAGTTGGACAAGGCATTGAAACTGGTAAATGCTCTCATTTTTTGTTTTTTGGGTCCACCTTAAGGTCCTTGTGTGCTGACTATAGTAAATTGGTATATTTGTATTGTATGCTTGTTAAGTGATATGTTTCCCATATTTGATAGTGAATTTTTGGGGATTGATGTGCATTCATATATAGTATTAAACTAGGAAGCATGGATACTGATACGTCCACTGGACACAACACTGACACGGATATGATGACAGGACATAATTTGAAGTGCTCACATCAAATTTGAAGTGTCAAGTATTGTCATATCAGTCTAATATGAGTGTTTGATGCATCACATCTTGATGCCCTTAACGTTTGATAATAATGGATATCCTTAGAGATAAACTTCCAGGGGCTTGCATGAGTAGCACCAAACCCAAAATTAGCATCCCATCCCATTTTGATGCCCTTAACCTTTGATAATAATTTGAAATTTGATTAGAATGTCATAAGAAATTATTTTCTTTTCCATATATATTCTACATTGGCTCAATGTGTAGTTCTAAACAGAAATTTTGATTCACTTGGATGGACCTTTGTTCCATAAATTATGAAAGTGGTGTCCTCCCAGAATCACAATGACTAAAATCAGCTTTATCGAGGCCCTCTTCTACTTGTTTGAGTGTACATTCGCCATTGCTTGGTAAAAAGTGAATATGAAGATTATGCAAGAAGTAGATTTTTAAAGTATCATATAATCAGGAGTGATTTGAAGTAAGACAAAACAAGTAACAAATGGGTTCAACTGGACTTATTACCTGCATGGATAGAGGAATAGTTTTTCCACAGCTCTCATTGAAGTCCATACAGAGCAAATTTACTTTCTGTGCCTGATAGGCCACACTCCTTTCAGGATTATAGTTTCCTGATGTTGTCTTTACTTGTGAATCCTTTGTTCACTTCTTAATCTGACATCCTTCCCCCCAACGTTTTTCCCCTCTCAACTTATTTCCGATAGCTCTTGCTATTTTTAAGGAAAAATCAACCCAAATGATGTGTTACAGGTGCAGAGGCCATAAAATATCTTGTCCCCTGATATCTGTGTTACAAGAGTTCAAAAATAAACATTTTCCTGCATTGCAAGTGTTGGCAGTTGTGGAATATGCTTTTTGGGGATTTTGGTAAACAATGGATTTGCCCTTCTCCTATTGAGGATTTATTTTCTATTAGTTTTTGACACTTAAGAAGAAAGGAGTGTAAAGTGCTATGGAGTTGTATTTTTTCTGTAGTCTGGTGCATTTGGCTTGAGTGAAATGCTTGAAATTTTACTAGTATGTTTTCCTAGCTTCTTTGAGGGTTTCAACCCATTGTTTTTTCAGGGTTAGTCTATATCTTGCACGCAGAGGGACTGAGTTGCTTCTTTGAGCTGATATACTTTTCACATATACTGTTTTCTATGTTTTTGTATTCTGTTAAGGAGGATTTCTGACCTTCCTCTCCCGTTTCGCTCTTCCTTTCTGTCTCAATGAAAATTCTTTTTAATACAAATAAAGAAAATTGAAAATCTGGAGAAGTTGTACGATCCTGTAAAATTTGGTGTTGCTGGTAACTGATTTTTGCATTATTTGAAATGGTTGAGCTATAATAATTTAGACATGTCCAGAATCATGCCTTGCTGCCCCTGAAAAGTTTATTTTGAATTTCACCGTTCATAATTTGAAGATGAGCAGCAGCAAAATTGTAACTGTCACATATTGGCCCTGAATATGAACTTACGTTACTTGCCAGCTTCTGGAGTATACTGCATTGGTTTTCATGGTCATTGCAAAGACCTGAGGCTTTTGATATTTACTGGCCTATGACGCCCAATGGTCTTCAAGAGTTTTGCTGAAAGATAAACATGGAATTTGTATTGATATTGTTGGTATATAATATTTGGGTCCTTATAATAAATAAGAAAAAGAAATTGAGCAAAAATATATTTTAAGTAAGTAAATCTGTCACAAACTGAGGGCAAAACTTGTTTTGCTCCTTAAATTCCTTTCCACCCAGGGTTGGGATTTGGGGTGCGGGGGTTTGACCATGGGACAATGAGATGTTGTATGAAATATTGTAATTTTTCAAGTTTTGCCCCTTAAATTCCTTTCCGCCTGGGGTTGGGATTTGGGGTGCGGGGGTTTGACCATGGGACAGTGAGATCTTGTATGAAATATTGTAATTTTTTTGGTACTGCTGGTAGTTACTTGTCAAGCATTCTCTGATTGGCAGGCTGAAGTATGGGTAAATAACATGAGCAAAGTTGAAGATGATGAACCAACGGAAGCCAACAAAGAGGGTCGACCTCCTAGGTCAGTACTCAGTATGACCTCCATCATTAAATTGTTCACCATGTTAACTTTTGCAAGTCTGTGTGCTGTAAATAGTTTTAAACCATGATAACTATTGTTACACATCTGTATATAGGCTTGGGCTAGGTGCAAAATTTACTCGCCAATCCAAAGTGGGGCCTTCAGATGACCCTGTTGATCGGAAATTATATGCCAAGTTGGATGCTAAAAAAAGAAAAGCTGCTCAGTTTGCAGAGGAGTCTGGATCATCTCAAAGAGATGTTGTTGAAGATGATGAAGACGATGCAGATGAAGATAGCAGAAGTAGTGCATTTATGAAAAAGGCAGCACGTCCTTTGCCCTCATCGATACTAGGAAATAAGAAGAGGAAATAACATGTACCATTACATAGTTGTTTCTTGTAATCTATAAGGGCTTTATAACTTATTAACTGCATTTGGCTTAATGGCTTCCACCAAATAGTCTATAGGTATTTACCGTAATTTTTTGGTAATGGTATTTAATTTAGTTATATACTTCAGGAGACTAATAGCTTATAGCAATTTTATGTTAATTTAATTAATGAGGGAAATATTATGTTCGTTTATATATTTTTGTTGCATATTCCATAATTTGAATATATATACTCTATCATGTATTTGGAACACTAATTTTGGCAGAGAATTTATAGAAATATTGGATGCCTCTTATAGAGAGTAATCGCTGGTTTCTTGTATGCACTGAGTTGCACAGTGCCCATCCTCTTCTATGCAAGGTCATGACATATAGTGGACACTTTTAAAGGGAAAAAAACTATTGAAGCCCTAATCTTTAAAGCTGGTGATTAATTGTGACGAAAATCCTTCTGCCCGAATTCGAAGTATTTTGCAGTATCTTAATAAACAAAACTTCGGTGTAACTTGCTATAAGACATTTGCACAAATATCATTGTTTTAAGCTCTATATTTCTTCTGGCAATATATATATATATATATATATATTTCTTCCTTTTGAAACTATGCCAAGCTGAACTAACAATTCATTATTTCCAAACTTGTAAATACATTAGGGAAACTGGAAAAAATAATAATAAAGACGATTCCAACCAAATTTATGAAACACCAACTAATGTTACCAGCATATCAAACGCTACAAAATCTACAACCAACAGCATTTTTTACTCACACTGGGTTAAGTGAAACACAATGAACAAAAGTATAAAAACTGTTATTTTGTACTTTTTGCAAGAAGCAATTCCAACTGGGATTCTGCTTGCTCCTTGTGACCTAAGGTCCCTTATTTGAATATCCGCCTTCATACTATTCTAACCAATATCAGAGAAGTCAGGTATGGCCAAGAGAAACACTGCTTAGGAATCTCCAGAATTCTCTAACATTCTTACTTATATATTTCCATTTCCATGAAGCATAATATATAACTTCCTTACTTTCCTTCTACTTCACAAGGGAATTTATCTGTTGGAATAAACAAAAAGTAGTCAGTTGTCTTCTACATGTTGATGCTGCTTTCATTTTCCTGCAATTTAGATTGAAGTTGACAGGGATTCACTTTCTGGGCTTTCACTCACACAGCTCAATACAGTGTCTTCCATCAGTTCTGCAAGAATAGCATCACCCATTTCAACACCGACTGTTTCAACATCACCCCGAAGGTCCATCCATGCTTCACTTCTTGCCATGTCTTTCTGCACAATTTGGTCCAATGTGTGTGGCCGGGGAAAGGGTAGGAGATGCCAGCACACTCCTTCCCAGACCTTAAGAATGACCTTTTTCATATCTGGGTTTGGCCTTATACTAGGTTTTATGAATGATACCCAAGGGAGTACCCCGAAGTAATGCCAACAAACATCCACAAGAACTTCATTGATACAGTCGAATAGGAGCTTCTGATCATGACAAAGCTGGTTTGGGAAAAACTCTGCCTCATCAAACAAGGATTGATCTATTATTTGGTTTGAGGAAAGGTACTTGATCCATAGTTGATCTCTATTTAAGCCAGAGGCTTGAAGGACTGCTTTAATGTAGTCAAATATCAACTTATTTTCTTCAGTACAATATTTTTCTCCATCAATTTGATCCATAGGTGAGGAGTCATGATCTTCAAATTGAATTTGTAAAGGCTGCATTGGTACGTTATCTGAAAATCATTAATGAATCTAAGGTCAGGTCAATTTTAATATAATAATTAAGATATGCAACCAACAAGTTTATAGGCCGATTGGCCATCTTCTAAAAGCAGTTTCATTTTTTTTGTCTGCAAGGGGGGGGGGGGGGGAAGACTTTATGCAACCAAACAAATTTCTAAGTTATATTTTAGAGGAATTATGGAATGAGATATGATTTAGAGGACCCCAGCAACCAGCTTGCTGGTTTCTATTTCTGCATTCACTTTAAGATTGAAGGCAGTAAAACTATTAGAAATAACTTATTTCTGAAGTTACACACCATTAAAGAACAGTGTTTGTGTTTGCTCACTTATTAAAGAAAAGTTTTAACAAAATTTCCAAAGAGGCCTCTCATGGCTCTAATGCATGAATGCATACCAGGTTCAAATCTGGTGTTTCCAGGGCTGATGTCAAATGGTGTGTCAAGAACGGACACAGGACTTGGTCGATCAGATACATCTGAACCACATTCTAGCTCTACAATTTTCTTAGTGATTGAAGAGTGAGAAGGGGATGACAACGGAGAAAATAGAGGTTGGTTTTCTTCTGAAACTTCCTGTAAAGGGAAAAAAAATGATAGTGAGATGGTCTAGATAACATCTTGCAGATATAGGGGTTATTTCACTAAAGAAAAGGCCATAAAATGACAGCAAGGCATCAAAGAAATACTAAGAAGCCTATCATCACTTATTTTGACTACACTTCTAACGCAGACATCAAATTACCCCTAATTCAAATGAAATTTTGATTCAGCACAAACTCTTTTAACTAGCACAATAGAAAAAAGAATAAAAGTTTGTTTAAATATGCAAAGAAACATTAAGATATTACCTGGTTCAGACATAGAGAAGGTCTTGAACCATCAGAAATTTCAGAGTCAGAACTTTGGTCCTTTCTTGCTATTAAATCTACAGATTCAGAGGAAAAATCCAAATTATTAATTCCTCTAACAGATCTAACAATATCCGCACAAAATTTATGAAGGAATAAATAATAGAATATTTTAAAAGCAGGCACCAAAGTTTTTCACAGCATCTATCTATCACTTAAATTTATGTACTTTGAACATCATACCTTCAGGGACTATCTCATTCCTGACAGGATAATAGGTTCCTTCCACTTTATCGTCATGAGTAAGATCACCTGAGAAATTCAGCTTCGAGTTATCTTCTTGTACTTTTTTATCAGAGCTTTCATCAGAAATACTTGATTGCTTCTCTGGATTATTTGTTGCCTGATTTGGATGACCAATAAAGGCTGCTTGAAAATCCCCATTAGCATCCTGAATATTTCCTATAGCAGAAAATCCTGTCTGTGCAGTCACAAAGTGATGCTCCCAGTCCCGTTCAGGACTGCCAAGGGGAGAAAAGTTGTACTCGGGGAGAGATAGAATTCTCCCAAGAGTTTCGGGGATCTGCCTACTTGAAAACTCCATTTTCTCATCTCCATTACCCAGCATCTCGTACAGATGTTTCTTGGCCTCCATATATAAGTTGGAATCCCTTTGGTTGAGATAACTATCATTTTTTAGGTCCGTAATCACCTCAGAGTCTCTCAACTTACCAGCCTTGTCTCCTTTCTTAACATCAAATGTGGGTCTTGCAATTTTTTCAATAAAGAAATGGTCCTTATTGGGAGATTTTATTCCAACGTTGTCTTTGCCAAAGACCTTACTGCCTTGTCCCATATTTTGACAGCCAATAGGGAGCTTTTCGGAGATCCCTCTGGGGTTTCCATGCCTCTCCTTTCCCATAGCATGTTTCAACTTCTTTTTAATCTCCGTGAGAGAAAAATGTGAACTAACTCTAACAAGACGACCTCTGTAATGACTAATATCATGATGATCTAAGGATGAAGCAAGATTGTTTTCGGTTTCAGAATTTTGCAAGCCCATTGTGCCAGGTTTCAAAATAACAATTCTATTTGAAGACTCAGTGTCGTCATTTCCTTTTGCTGGATTTTTTTCTTGAGACATCACCTTTTTCCAGAAAACGTTACGCTGCTTGCGGTTGACAACCTCTGTGGTTTGTCTCAGATTACCAGGTTCTTGTCCAGAGACGTTGAAGCCAGTAACTGAGCTGTATTCTTTGTGATTTGTCCCCTGAGCATTCCCCAACTCTTGAACATGTTTAAGCAAAAGCGAGTTTGGGTCTTGTAGAAGTCTAGGAAACAATTCCTTATCTGAACTTATAACCTGAAGTGCTTCCACGAGTTCTTGGGAGCAGAGGAATTTTCCATCTTCTGGCAGATCTTTTTCATTAAATATCATCTGATTCACAAATTCATGGATTGCATCTCTTACATTGATTTCAGCAGTAACTTTCTTCTCGTTTGGTTGTGCATGAACTTCACCGTCATGGTCACGCATCACAGAACAAGCATCTTTTAGATGACAAAAATCTTCCATTATCTTGTCCAAATCAAAACTATCTTTGGACTGTTGCCTTGAGTGCTGATTATGTGAGAGTTCTGATTCCAAAGTTGCATCAGACTTTAATTTTTGAGTGTCCATATCACAACTTTTCGTGCGAGATTTATTTTTTCTCTTGGAATCTATCTTCACGGAGTTTGGAAGCCTTAATCTGGATTCTTTAAATTCTACTTCAGCACTATCTACATTCTTCATCGTATCTTGGTCAATGAACATCTCTTCTTCTATGAGTTTCTTCACACTAGGCTTAACAGCATCAGTTGTCACTGTTGTTCTCTTGCTCTCTCTACCGTCCTGACAGATTCATGATTCAGTAATATCAATGAATACATAGACATCCTGTTACCAAATAACTTAATATTTTATTAGTATCCTATAAATTTTTCAATTCTCGGTAGAGTTTCAAAGTTTCAGATTTGCATAAGCATATGGATGGAAAGACTTACAAAGTTGCCTTCACAATCTTCATCCAAATTGCTTAACATCTCAAACTTATTCTTTGAATGCAAGGCACCTGTATAGAAAAAAAATAATGAGGTTCAATAATTATTTCAACCCTTATTCATGACTTCAGTGCGGATGAGCTACAATCTATTCCCCAACCATACTTCAAAAGGAAAGCATATTTTTTATGAAAGAGTTCAGCTGAAAAATACTCTAGCAAATTGGTTTACCTGCAGATATCAGTAACTAAACAATTGCTTCTAAAATTGAATGTCACTCTAGAAAACTTTTGAAATATAAAACAAGGCCTAGCAAATCATAATCACCATTTGTTCAATCCAAAGAATTTACCATTTAGTATATACAAGTCTTGTTATACATTCAGCATACATACAACCATTCTTGGTGGAATGGTGCTCACGTGATTAATAATAGCTGTCAGTTTTGGAATACAAATTTAGTTATTAAGCACAGTTCTCACATTTCTTACCAACAGCATGCTTGCTGCTGCGCCTCTTATCTGTAATCAACTTCTGAGTTGGGCGACCATGGCGGAAATCAAACATACTAATAAAGCCCCACATACATCCAGAATGATCCTTCTCATAGCGCTGAGGACGTTTTTGTGACCTCTTTCCCATTATGATTGGGTACATACACTTGATTTCCTTCTTTATCCCTTTCCCCTCCCTCGGGCCCTATTCTTGCCTTACTTTGCTTAAGATCAATCAAAACTCTTTGCTGGTATGGTCTTGCAAAACCTGCTTGATGAACAAAATCATGAAGTAAATACACACGACTGATCTTTCTAACACCCCAAAACTATAATACTGAAAAACACACCGTCATATATAGGCAGACAAAACCAAGTTCTTTGCACAAACATGTTTTTTTAAAATTCATCAACTGATAACTTAGAAACATTATGAAAATGTTTGAACTTAGTCACCCAGCTGATAGTCTGAATTATCAACTCTTTGGGGAATAAAGATTTGGGTTTCCGCAGAATATGGTAGAAGATGGAGCTAAAATAAGTAGTTACCGATTTTAGGCATACGATGAGAATAGACAAATCATATGAAAATGAAAAAAAAAAAAACTACGAAATAAGAACCTCTTAGCCAGGACCTTTTCCACTCAACACGGTAAAGCAGTAAAAGATGTAGCCTGATGAATCTACTTACAAATCACTTTGTTTTAGCTTCCTTTGGAGGTGAAATTTTCAGTTATTAGCTCTTCCTTCTAAAGAAAAGGCCAATCAAGATCACAACATCGTCTTCAAGGCTTCATTGTTTATAAAATGATTATGAGTCAAGGATTCTGATCAAACATCATAAAAGGTTCGATAATTACATCAAAAGCTCCAGACGCTGTCAAACCCAATTCCCAAAATCAGCAATCCAAAGCAGAATTTCTTTACTTGTGTACAAATTAATCGATGACTCCAATAAATGGCGCATTCAACTTCTTCAACCACTGAAGAAACAGAGGATAGAGCATCCGAAAATTCCACCTATTGTATCATTCTCTCTGAAATTCTAACATATAAAGCAAAATGTATCATTCAGTTGTAGACATTAGTTCTCTCCTGCTTGAAACTATAAAACTCAGAAGGAAAATGCCTTGAGAAGTACCTTCATGACGAAACATTCTTTCAGAATGAATAATGGTACGAAATTCGCAGCAAATTCACCACCAACTAAATTGATCCTAAAAAAAGAAAAGAGACTAAGACTTTTGCTATTGGGTATCCTTTTGACAGCCAAAAAGGGAAGGAGATGCTCATCTAGCACCGACCGATGATTTTTTTACGCAGGATTTTGATACGGGCAGCCATTAAAGACTCAGAAGAAAAGAAAAAAAGAAAAAAAGTGGAAGGGAAAGAAAGAGAGAGAATCGGTGATGGTGAGAGAGTGGCTTTACAATGTTGTTGTGGGTGACTGTGGAAGAAGGAGAAGAAGAATACGCGACAGTTGGGGAAGGATGGATGGGTGGGCCCATCTTGCACTGGGGAAAAAGTTCGAGGTGTCGCCATTTTCTCTCTGTCGTTTTTGCAATTTCATGTTCAACCTTCATCGAAGTCACCACCACCACAAAACATTATACATATTAGTATATTATAGTGGCTTAATATTTTAAAAACTAATTTGATATAATTCCCCATCTCTTCGTCTTTAGCATCTCTACATCTTCAGATTAATAAAAGATTAGGAGCAATTGGTATTAATAATTTTTTCCTAAAATATATTTTTATTCCCTTAAATTTATCTCAAGTTTTACTTTTATTTTTTAATTTTATTTTATTCAAATTTAATTTCTTAATTTTATCTTAATTTTCAACTTCTTCTTTTAATTTAATTTAATTTTAATATTTTTTTACTGTGTTTTAAGTTTTATTTTTATCATTTAATTTAATTTAAAAAAATATTGAAATATTTTATTTTCTCTAACATTATCAAATTGTTAAATTAAAAAATTTTATGTGACTCATTAATAGTTTGTGAGAGGTTGTTAGGGTTGAGCCATTGATAAATAAGATATGATTTTTTTTTTCTCAATGGTATTATAGGAAAAGAAATATTTAGATAGTATTTTAAGGTTAAGTGAGTAAAAAAGAGCAAAATGAAATATAAAATTAAATTAAATGACTAAATTAGAATTAATTAAAATTAAAAAATGAAAATAAATTTTAAAGTAAAATTAAAAGGTCAAATTGAAATAAAATAAAGTTAATAGATGAAAATAAAATTTTAAATAAAACTAAATGATGAAAAATATATTTTGTCTAATTTTTTGTGATTTGTCAATATTAATTATATTATATAATTATAAGAATTATTTAGAAACAACCAATGTTAGAAAAATCGGACCGGATCGGCCGGTTTGACCGAGAACCGGTCTCTAGTCTGGTCCGGTTGGCTCAGAAAACTGGCTAAGTCAAGAACCGGTTAAAACCGGCCAAAACCGGACCGGTCAAAACCGATTTGAACCGGTCCGTACTTATTTTTTTTTATTTTTTCTTATATAATAAAATAATTTATCCCAAATAGTTTTAACAAATTAAAAATAAAAAGAAATAAAAAAGGAAGAGAGAGTTGAAATATATATATATATATATATATTAAAAAAATAGAGAATATCAAAGAAGTATAATATGAATACTTTATTATTTTTTTATATTTGATCTCTATTATGTTTATATTTAATTTCCTAATAATATTCTTTTAAATAAAAATGTATTTAGCCAAAATTATTATTTAATTTTTGTTTTTTTATGTTTTAATAATAAGTAGAATTTTAATATAATTTAAAAACTCTAAAATAATTTTTATAATATCTTAAGAAATATTAAATTAATAATCAAATAGTTAAAATTTACCAATATTTATTTTTTATATTAAAAATTTAATATATAAATTTTTTTAAAAATATAATTAATTATGACCGATTCGACCATGATCTGACCACAGTTAAATCAATAAACTGTAAACTAATGCTCGGTTTAATGACCGATTCAATTTTAATAACATTAGGAACAACGCGTTAAAAAGTGACAAACGTAGAAGATAATCCCTCTTTTGACTCTTGCTCACTTTCTCTCTCTTAAAAATTGGCTCCACAAGGAGAGAGACAGAGGATGGACGTGTACGCCACCTTTGACGGAAACCGTGTGCTTCACACCTTAGGATTAGTGAACAGTAAACGGACGAGGTTGTGGACTGATCAATATTACTATATATAAACATCCGATGAAGTTACACTATTTATCAATTTTGGAATACTATCAATTCTTTTTTATATTGGATTTTATCTTTTTTATTTTTGTATAATATTTTTTTAAATTAATATGTCCTGTTATGAGATTCACTATCCGTGCGATGTGCGCACAAGATAATCTAGTTAAGTAAAATCTTTTAAAATTAAATTATTTAATAAAACCATAATATATAGATATATGTAATTTTAAAAATTCAATTATATAATGTTAAATTTTTAAAAAAATATTCTTTAGAGAATTTTATAACAAACATTTAATAATTATACTTAAATTTTATCCAAATATATCATAATTTTTGCCTCTACCTTGGTTTAGGAGATTGTGTAACATTTTTAGGGGAACAAACAACGGCACTCATTGTGGAATACAGACATAAGCACTGGAATTAAATGTAAACCAAAAAAAAAAACAAAGTTGATGTTAAGTGCTATAGATGTTGGATACCTAGATTTTTTTAGCAAAAAAAAAAAGAAAGAAAAGATTAAAATATTTTTTCATCATAAAAATTATGTACAGTTTAAGAATTAAAATGAGAAGGACCAATAAAATTGAAACTAATGTAATTAAATTTTTGTAGTTTTATCTCTAAAATATTTCTAAAGATCTCTTTGAAGAATATGAAATTATATTATCTGCAATTATATAATTATAGTAAAAATGAGTATAGAATTTCTTTATTTTCTCTATCCGTGTTCTCTTTTTTCTTTATTTTTAATTATATTATATATCGTCAATTTATGATTACAAAAGATCCAGACTTAAAGATTAAATCTGGAGACAATATCACTTCCGATTATTTGTTTGAAAATTTACAACTCTCAACAAATTGCAACTTCAGTCCATGGCTATAAATGTATGCAAATTGAAATTAAAAATGAGAGAACAAACAAAACACATATAATTAATTGGTTTAAAGAATGAAAAGAAATACCTGTTGTTGAAAGTTGATGGAAACTGCGTACATAGAAAAAAAAAAGCAAATACCAGTTGAAATTGACGACAACTCATCTTACAGGAAAAAAAAAAGTTTCAAAATATATTAGTATATAAAGAATTTTCAGATAAATATAAATATATTATCAAATTAATTAGAAAAGATAAATAAGAAGTAGAAACAAATTCAAATATGACTACATAATCAAAAATTATCTTTTATTATTATTTTTTTTGTTTTCCATATACATTTTTATTGGGATAATTCGTAATGTATAATTTAAAGAGTTAGCACTAATCTATTAATTAGATAATTTGTAATATATAGTTTAAACAGCTCTTTATCAACACATAGCAACAATGATTTGTTTTATTTTTACTGTATTTTTTATTAACAATAAAATGATTTATAATGTAAATTTTAAGTAATTAGTACTATCATTTTTATGAAAGAATTTTTTATTAATAATTATATTTAAACATTCAGCACTTATTTTGTTAATAATACACGAGTTACAAATTTAATGTACATACACCTGTCACGATTATGGCCTATTTCATATTACCAACTTTTATAATGTACGTATGATATGATATTATGATAAGTGTAAATTGACACAACTACTATTTGATTATACAACTTTTATTTAAAGAAAAATAAAGTTACCATAGTTAACCTAAAAGGAAAAAGAGAGAAAGGCGTAAGTGGTACTTAGTTGAAGCCAATCTACAATAATTATAGTTTTGACCCAATAACTTTATTAAGCATTATGATGTATGTTAATGATGGTGGAGTTTTGAATTTTGATTATTTGCCGCCTTCATATTTTGAAGCAATTTCATGATCATATATATACAGAATTTGAAAGAGAAAAGAAAAAGTGAGAATTAAAAAAAAAAAGATTAATACAGTGATTTTTGTATAGGGACGTATGGACCATGTTTTATGATCATACTTCGTCTCTTTCCTTCTTTAGGATAAAAAATAAAGGGCTTTTTTTTTTTCTTTTGATGAATTTCCTCATGCTTTAAATCAATTGAGAATGTTGAGGTATTTCAAACAATTCTTAGAAACGTCCTTTTGTATACAAAATAAACGTAAGGATTTCATTAAAATAAGAGTATCAGGCGGTAGTTTAAAAAAAAAAAATACTGAAGAGAAATATATTAGAAAAAAAAAGTTTAAAACTACATCGTCTCAAAGAGTTAGCGTTGTAAACTTCCTCTCAGTATTTTTTCAAGTTGATTTGATAAGTATGACTGATCTTTTTAACCTGACTTTCGTCCTAATTACCCTAAATATCAATTGCCAATGATTATGTAACAAATAATAATATTAGGTGGTAGCACTATTTTATTCTTATATTTGTTCTTCTATAATACTTGATATCATATACTATAATTTTTTGTTTAAAACAAATTTAAGAGTACATTTTCTAATATCTAGTTAATACATTTGATTATAGTTTCAAAATATATTTCAAAAGAATTGATTTCAAATGAACAAGGCATGATATTAGTTGAATTATTGTGGATCAATGTTCTGTGAGACTGAGGTTAGAGTTTGAAGAGAAAATGTTACATCCCATGAAGAGAGAAATGATGGACACTAGATACAAGGTTAATCTTGATCCTATAAGCATATAAAATGAGACATACGTTTACATATATATGTATATGAACCAAAATACTTTAATCTACCATTCAAAGATTTCTTAAAAATTTTTGACAATGTTTTCCTTATAAATAAGGCAACCTAAATTTATCCCAAAAGTTAATCCAGTCAACTTTCTCAAAATACAATACATGATAACTATGCTCTCTAGTTCTATCATCCAAAATATAAACATTCAAAATAGTTTATACGGCAACATGGATGTGCCTTTGATTTAAAGGAGCTAATATCTAGATTACAAAGGTGATATATGCAACTCAAAAATAGAAGAATATCGTGTGTTCAAAATTGATAAAAACTAAACTAATCTAATAAAAAAAATTAAAATTGGTTTTATACATTATAAAATTGATCTATTAGGTTTGATTCTCAATTTAGTCAAGTTTGGTTCAATTTTAACTAAATCAAACTGAATAATTTTTTTTTATCTATTAACTAAGTCTAAATTATGCAAAAATTTTTATCAATAAAAAAAATAGTGATTTTTTTTCTACTTTACTTACATTTAGATGAATTTATTAAATAAGTTATCTTAAAAATGTTATTATTTTATTATCTTTATATATAATATTCAATTACAATGTTAAAATAATTGAACATAATTATGAGAAATACTTTTTTTAAGAAAAATGATATATAATAATTAATTATTTCAACATTATTATTATTTAGAATGTTAAAAGATACATTATATTAAAAGTCAAATTTTGCATATTACAAGAAACAAAATCTTAAAAAAAAAAATCAAATCACTTGTAGGAAAAAAAATATGAATCAAATCAAATCAAATCGAACAAAAACTGAATTAAACCAATTAGAAGTCAAAAATAATAAGGTCCACGAAAATGCTAAACTGGCAATGTTAATTTGGTTTGGTTAGACTAAATCTATGAACACTCCTAATCATTAGGGCCCCATGAACAAAGTGTCCTCTATATTAACATAGCATAAGAAAAAATGATATATAATAATTAATTATTTTAACATTATTTTTAATTAGAATGTTAAGAGATACATTATATTAAAAGTCAAATTTTACATATTACAAGAAATAGAATCTTAAAAAGAAAATCAAATTACTTATAGGCAAAAAAAAAAAAACATGAATTAAATCAAACCAAATCAAACAAAAACTAAATCAAATCAATTAGAAGTCAAAATTGATAAGGTCCACAAAAATGATAAACTCACAATGTCAATTTGGTTTGGTTAAATTAAATCTATGAACACTCCTAATCATTAGGGCCCCATGAACAAAGTGTCCTCTATATTAACATAGTACAAGCTAAATTATGGATGACTAATAGAAACTTTACACTTCTATTTGTAATTCGTGAGAGTGAAGGGGTGAGTTAATATAATCCTTAAAATCAAATTAACGCATTATAAAAATAGAACATATATATAAGAAAAGCTAAAAAACATAACTAAAGAGAAGACCTTCAAATAGAACCAATAACAAATATCAACACATAGTTCATGAGATTAACTAATCAAAAGTGAACACAATATGAGCATTTCACTCAATTCAATTTCTTCTAATATAAATCAACCAATCCACATGTGTTGCCCTCATATGAAGTTAGTATCATGTCACACTCAGATGTAGAAATATAATTGGCATTAAATATGAGGCGAATATTATATTTGTAAGTCTAACAGAATAGTTGGATCACTATTTTTTTAGAATAGAATTTGTAGAATTCAAAACCTTCTATTACATTGTTAATTTATTATCAAAATTTCTATGCAAAAAACTTGACAAAGTGTTCCCTATAAATGAAAATTTGACAAAGTGTTTTCTATGATCTAGACAACTTAAAATTTTTACAACAACCTAAACACTTAGCAAAACAGTAAGAGAGCTCAACTTTCAAGATCTATCAACTACGGGTGTATATGAGCAGGGCCGGGTCAAGGCGATGCTTAGCCCGAAGCCCTACCCGATTAGGGTCTTGGGCGTATTTTTATGCCCGTGGCCCGGCCCGACCCGAAGAAGCTCGATTTTAGGGGGGGTTAGGGCAGCCCGAGGCGACCCTAATAAGTAGGGCTGTACATGGGTATGACCAAACTGAACATCTAGTATGTTCGATACCTGACCCGATTAAGACATGAAGCTTGTTTTTATACCCGTGGCCTTACTCAACTCTAATAAATCTGATTTATGTTGGGATAGGGCGGGTTATGGCCGCTCAAATTAATTTTTTTTAATGAATTGATACTTGTAATATAAAAATATTTTTACACAAACTTATAGGCATATATTTCAAAACAATGGACTTTTAGAACTCTTATATTTCTATCAGTAATAAAAAAATAATCTAGTATTATCAAGTAAAATATAAGATATACTAACATAATTAGTCTTAGGTAAATATATATTTTTTCATTATTTAACAAAAGAAATATCAGTAAGGATTCACATCAATAATAAAAATAATTAAGAAGTAAAAAATATTTACATAAGTAATAAACATTGCAGTATGCAGAGATAATTAAATGAAATAAAAAAAATAAGACGACAAGATATTAACAACTAAAAAAAAAGTAACTATTAGGGCGAGTTGGGCGGAACATACTTACGCCGGTGGCTGGGCCCGACCCAGAATAATATTGTTTAAAGTTATACCAATTTATACTTTTAGCCCAACTCGGCCCGACCCGATTAGACCAGGCTAGGGTGGGGCCCTACGGCCAATCGAGCTGATGAACACCCCTACTATCAACTATCCAACATACATTGGGATGAGAGATTTACTTTATGAGTTAGTGAAATTGCATTATACTACACTTTATTCAAACACAACTTAAAACATACATTGCTTGCAAACAATATGGGGCATACTCACGAAACACTAGCCTAATTTTGTCCCAAGACTAGGCCACAACTTATGTTGTTATCTAAATCCTATAAAAGAATGTTAAGAGGTCTGAGTTGTAACACTTAATAATAAGTAAATAATAATAACAACAAAGTAAGTCTGAGTTGTAACACTTAAGAAGTATATAATAATAACAACAAAGTGCAAATAAATCAATTTTTGTGTTACGATTAAAACTCATATAAGAATATTTTAATTAAAAAAATTTAGTTTAAAAAGTTCACGAAACATCAACCCATTAATTTTTCTTTTAATTAAAAAAATATTTTTAAGTTTAATAGAGAATATTTTAATTAAAAAATTTAAATTAAATTAAAGTGTAAGATAACTTTCTATTTTAAGAAAGAATTATATATTTTTTGAGAATATAAAAAATTTGTATAATCTTAATAAAATTTATAATAAATTTGTATAATTTACTTTAAAAATTATTAAATACTAAATCGAATTATCAAATAATTATTATGCATGTCCTCCCTTTCTCTCTTTTTTTTTTTTTTTTTCAATTCTCCTATTCTAGTCTTTCTCTAAATTTGTGGCCCCTTTGATAACTTAGTGAAAAGTAAAAGAAAACAAATTTTGTTAAAATTTTAATTTTATCTTTATAATTATTGTTTAATTATTATTTAATATTATTTATTAATTATTATTTAATTATTTAAAATAAATTTTTTATTTTTATTTTTATTTTTTCACATACCAAAATAAAATATTTAGCTGATTTGCAAAAGCATCTACAAACAGGAAGTGGGACACACTTTTTTAAGGGCATATGCATCAAATGAATCTGTATCCTCTGTAGTTGAAAAATGTTACTATTATGTTGTTGGTGTAAAATTTATTATTTGAATAAGTTTAGTTTAAAATAAAAAAAATTAAAACACATATTTTTATTTTTTTTATTAAAAGAACAACAACAGCTACACATCAAATTGAAGAGAATCCAAATCCGGGGAAGCATGCGATGCCTGTTTGGGAATACCAATGATTCAACACGGCATGGGAGGACCAGTTGGGCCTAAAAGTACAGTTAAGTTGGGCCCCCACTGCATGAAAGCATGTGGACCCACCTCATCCTTTTTCCAACTTCGATGCTGATTTATTGTCCAATCCTGTAACATGCTCCACTACAAGACAAAAGTGTTGCCCTACTCTTTTTTCTTCTCCTAACTTTGGAGGTTTAACTTCTTTGAAAGTCTAATATTAATTTTTGCATAAATTAAATTAAAAAATTAATTAATTAATAAATGTCAGTATTTTTTATTAACTTAGTCTTAAATCAATTTTCAAATAAACTTACATCTACCTTAAAAAAATTAAATCAATTCTTAATAAAAAAGACTTGAATGAAATCATATATCAAACTCTTTGATAAAATATAATATGTGAAAAAAAATTCTGTTAAAAGAATCAATTATGTGGTATTCAGTTATAAAAAATATTTATATTTTTTAGCTGAAGAAAAGGATAATAAATATTTAAAACAATTATTCTAAATATATCAATATATTTTTTTAATGATATCTTTTTTGATATATTTAAATATTTACTTATGATTAATTTAGTCTATTAATTTTTTAATAAAAAATAACCTAATTTTTTTCATTAGCAATAGACATCATTTTCATAATAAAGATTAAATAAATGGGGATGAGGGAACATTATTTTTGTTGCCTTTTAATCGTACTTTTAGGTGGCTCATATATAGTGGTTAGTAATAAATAATAATGGAAGAATCATATAATGCCAAGAAGCAACCAATTTCCGTGTGATATGTATTTTGTTTCCACCTGCAGCAGTTGTATCAATGTTGTGCAGCCTATTGTAGCCATCGATACTAAAAGCTCCAATGTCAATCAATTGGGACCACAGATATTGAATTTAATTAATATTATATATATTTATTTAAATATTGCACTTTTATGTATAATAATATTTGTGTACTTAAAATATATTGAGATCTTTGCTAATTAGCATTGATACTAACAGTTAGATTAATTTATTTATTGATATCATTTTTTATACATAACATGAGAAATTTTGGGTATTAGTTTTTTCATATAACATAATAAAGCTTGACCTCTCCACTGTTTGATTCTATTTTAAGATATGTGTATAATTATAGAAAATTATTTATTATAAAATTTTGAAACAATTGTTTAAAATTCAGAACAATTGGGTACTATAGAATTTGACTTGGTGAGAAATCAAAATTTTCATTAAAAAAATTTTATTTTTTTTATATGGATAAATTTTTTTTTTCACATTTTGTTTTAAATTTCATTAGAATTTTTTTAAAAAATATATATTTAAATATATAATTATTCCAAAAAAAATCTTCGCTTACTGTATTTTTATTTTTATTCTTAGTTTCTTTAGCTTACCCTGAAAGGCATTCTCTATAATTAATGGAAAGGTTACGTGGATGACATAGGGGTGACCGCAACCTAATCCAGCACTCGTCCCCTTTAGTCCTAACCTCATTCTTCAATTAGAAGAAAGAAAGTATTGTAGTAAATAAGTTTTAGCTGCCTTTGGAAAATGACCCTGGAAGAGTTGAAAATTATAGTTTGAAGTCTTAAGAGGTAAAAATATTTATATCGAAGAAATTTAAATTTTAAAAGATTCAAAAACAAAAAAAATTTATATTGTGCAAAAAATTTATAATTTATAACCTCAACTTAAAATTTTGAGTCACAGAATCATTTATTATAAATATCTTTAATTTAGATTTTTTATACGTACTTCTTTATATATTTATTATCAATTTTTTTAATAAAACATACTATGTTAGATTTTTTTTAATTCAACCACATATTATTGATTTTGTTAAATTATTCTTTTATATATTACAATTTAAGTAAAAAAAATTTTAAAAATCTGCCTCTTAATTTTTCTTTTTATATTATTTTTGGTCCCACCTAATCAAGCTTATACTTTGCTATTTATTCTACACCTTGGCGGTGGGTGAGAATGAACATCCCCCTCCTGTCCCACTAGGGAAGATTAATATCTAAACAATGTTTTGAAAAAAAAAAAAAAACTCATTAGGTCAATATGAAAGATGCGTCATTAAAATCGTTTGAAAAGAACTCGGTTTCGACTGACACATACATTAATCGGAGGTGAATTTTGATAAGGAGAATCCAAACTTTTCAAACATTACATCTTTTCAGATATTTGTGTATAATAATAAAATATTATCATGCACAAATCGTAGGATTATCTATTGACAAAGGGCTAATATTATTATCCATCCAATATAGTTAAAGTAAAAAAGAAAAATAAAAAAATAAGAAGAATAAATTATATAGATTTTATTTAAATTTTATTAAAATTTCACAAATTTATAATTTATTTTTAAAATATATATTTTAATGCAATTTTAAATATATTTACTAAAACACTCCTTATTAACCTAAATATATAAACATGTATTATATCTAAACATGTACAAATACAAATAAAAAGGATTACACTTAAATACAATTTCTCATATCCTTATTGTTAGATTCTTTAATCAAAATATGATATGTGTATGATTTTTCAATTAAAATATGATAAGTATATAATTTAGTTGAAAAAACTATACATTTGTTTGCAAAATTATACATATGTCATATTATTAATAGAAAATTATATATTTATTATATTTTATTAGAAAACCTGATAGTGAAATACAAGAAATTGTATATAAGGTTTTTCAAATAAAAAAGTATATTCTACTTTCATTATATTTTAACAAAAAAATTTATATATTTAGATTAATAGAAAATACTTAAGTTAAAAAAATTTAAAATTATACTAAAATATACCATAATTCTTTAGCATTTAGAGAATGTTTGTATTTATTTTAAAAATAAAAAAATTCACATAATTTCAACAAAATTTAAAATAAATTTATTTAATTTACTTAAAACAAAATAAGATGATATAGCTTAAATAAATGTCAATATATGTACTTTGATTTGAGTTGTGTGGGTTCTATTATTTGAGTTGTTATCACGCATGATTTATGGGACACGGATCCTCTGAAGTGAGGATTCGTGAAGTGCTCTTGAAGTGTGAAGGACTAGATGAAGTTTTGATATTGAAAAATCAATATTAACAAAATAAGTAAATAAAATAGAGGGGATACGAGACACTTCAAGAAAAACTTTATACTTTTTTACTTTAGAGGATCCATGTCCTGATTTATATACTATGAACATGCATAGTACTTCAAGGTTTAGGTTGTGATTTTGACTTTGAGTTTAGGACATGTTTATGGGGGGAGCACAACTAGCTCCATTCTCTAAAGTTATTCTAACTCTTGAGTGTGTCTTGAATTTCATTAAGTAATTCGATTATTCGGATTAAAAAAATAGTTGGTTGATTAGAGAGTGCAAGTGTACTGAAAGAGTACAATTAATTTCAATTTTATATGAGACTTGTTAAAATTGATCAATAAGCTTGAAATCTCAATCTTTCATTGCTATGACATTATATATATTCAAAAAATTTTCAAATTATGAAATTTGAGTTGACAATTAAGGAAGATAAAGCTAAAATATCATAAGAAACGTAAAAAGAAAATGAAAGGCATTGGAAGCTTTTCTTTAAAACCAATTCTCAACTATGTCATTGGAGCAATATTTTAAAAATTAAATCAGTCATTTAAGTAATATAAGAAATAGTTTAAGGTTTAATAATTTAATTGTAGTTAAATCTTTGTTAAATGCACACATTATTTTAGTTCGAATAAAATAGAGTGAAGTCATAGTCAGTTCATTGATTTTTTTTAAGTTTAACTAACCAATTTGGTCTAATTTTTTAATCCATGCATTTGAGATACTTGGGCTGATAAGATTGAAGTAAAAAAATAAATAACATTAAATTTTAATTCTTCAAATCTATAGACATCATATTAAAACACTGTTAATCTATTTTATTTTTAGTGATAACATATTTGTATAAATTTAAAAAATAAGTTCAATCTTCTCTATTATCAAGTACACTAGGGAAAATAAAAAATTGGGCCATTCTCGTATAATAAACATCATCATCACTAAATTATGAGTTTTTTTTAATCTTCTTCTACAAAATATTTTTCAGATGTATGTCATACTTTTTTGCGTGCTTTTCTTTGTTCAATTCATTTTTATTATCGTCAAAATTGTTCAATTAACTTGAAAAGGTGGACCTTATAATGAATCTTGAGATGAAATTAACTTGAAATCTCCAACCTATTATCGCTCTACTTTTTCTGACTAATAATACAAGATTAGGTAACGCCAGCTGCAGCCTTGTGCATTGGATGCTTGCTTCTTTTTCACCATTTATGTCTTTAAAACGACTCTTATGTCCAAATCATCCTTTCTAGGAAAAAGAAAGCAAAAGACTCAAGTTGCGCCATTTTGAAAAGTAGAGAAATCTTATCACAAATGTTTGGTTGCATGTAAAGTTGTACATAATGTTTATTATATTTTTATAATTATTATTTAATAATAATAATAATTTTTTATTGTATAATTAAAGTAGAAATCTAAAAATTATTTCTCACCTATAGAATTACAATTTTCTTTTTTTCATTCTTCTTTTTATTCTAAATACCAAACATGGGGGTAGAATCATATTATGAATGGCAAGCAAACTTGCACAATGATTTCTTTCACTTAAAATATGGGAAAAAGTTACTTCCCAATCAAGTTTCATCCAATTGTGCATTCTTTTAGTAAGTGAGTATAGTCAAAGTTAGCGAACTTTCTTTTATTTCATATATAGTGTCACTCAATTTTTTAATGTAATTTTATAATTTAAAATTTTGTAATTAAATTTTTATAATTTTAAAAATTTTTAATTTTGTTATTTTTCTTAAATCTCTACCAGCATGCTATTTAATTTTACTAATATGACCAACTGTATATTATTTTGACATGAAATGCATTAGATATTATACATGTAAACTAATTTCACTTCATTATTAACTTTACCTTTTTCATTAACATAAGTCATGCATGCATTGTCATGATAGTATAAAATTAATTATGTTAATAAAATTTAACAACTCTGTAAGAGAAATAAAGTTAACTCTAATTGTGATATTATAAAAAAAAATACTAATTTTAAATCCGAAGCTAAATTCATAGTCAGTTTAAATCAAATTATAGTGATGTTTCATCATGTCTTTTCCCATCCAACCTTACTCTGATATAATAAAACAATTGCACAATATGACTAAAGATAAATTTGTGATGTGCTATCCAAAGTCCTCATAAATCATAGTCTTGTTTGACAAAGTACACAAAAATAGACCCTTGCTGTGTCCCAATCAGACTACAGAAAATAAATAGCTGTCATTATCAAAATCAAATGAGGCATAAAATTAAAAGTAAATTACCTATAATTTTATTGAAATTATATAGATTTTTTATTTTTAAAAAATATACAATTTTTTTAAAAATAAAAATTATTTTATATTTTAGTCTTATTTTAAAATTTTTATTAAAATGTTATCTTTTTAAAATTTTTTTGATTAAATATATATATTTAAATTTAATAGATGATATTTTAGTTAAAAATTTTTAATTAGATTAAAGTTTAAGATAAATTTGTATTTAAAAAAAATTTATATCCATTTTTAAAACAAAAAAGTTTATATAATTTTAAAAAAATAAAAAAATCTGCATAATTTATTTTAAAATAAATAAATAAAAGAATTGTCCACTAAACAACATTCTAGAAACTAATCGTTCATTAGAAGATTAGAGAAATGAGAAGAATCTTTTTTTACGCCTTTATCCAATTGGACTTTGCATCTTATGCCATTGTCACCTTCCAAAACTCTGATAAAGACACTATCCTTACCTTTACAAAATTAAACAAAAAGTCGACTTGTTAATAATTGTTTTTTCTTTTTTAATTTTTTTTATAGTTTCTAAGATAACAATGATTAACTTTAACAGGAACAAAGAATATATCATACTGGTGCTTTAGGTGGATTTTTTTCTTTTCAAATTTTAATTTCTCGCCGACAGCCTTGTCTTCTCTTCTTTATATCTTGTTCGTGACGCTTCGCTTCGTCATCAAATTTTCTTAAAAGATTTTTCTCTATATGTAACTCTTTGTGTATTGGAAAAAAGTGTTATTAAGCGTTTAAAATTTTATAAAGCACAAATAAATTTATAATAATCTATAAATTTACATTGATAAAAATTTAATTATTTCATCTCAAGACAAAGTGCACTGAATTAATGAATTTTATACTAAGATGAATTAATCATCAAAAAATGGAATTAAAAGCTCTTTCATTTACATGGTTTGATTACTTGATCTATCAACATAATGTTTTCGTCTTTTTTTTTTCTCTATGTTCTGATGCTAGTAAAGCTAATTTTAGATTCATAAGTAAATTGATTTTTTTAATCAAAAATTAAGATGTTAAACTCAAATTCTGACTATTTTATATAAAATAAAATGTAAAATTTAGCTGACGCTTAAAAAAAATGTTAGAAGTTTGAAGTACAAACCCCCCCCCCCCTCTGAAAGAAACAGGGAATTGTACCCTCCTTTGAAAACACCCTTCAACTAACACTTCACTGTTAGTACTTCATTACAAGCCAAAAACATGAGCTTTGATCCCTGATTGTTACTATTTTAGTTTAAAATGAAAGTAGATTCCAAAAGACTGCCTAATGAGTAAACTTCAAGATTTCATAGGCGTTCATAGACGCAAGATTTCCTCACTTTCTCGTACTTTTCTCTATGATGGTCTAGATAATCCTTTCCAAAAGTCACTTCTTTTTTTGGGTAGTATTATACAAGGTGTAATATAAGAGAAAAAAAAAAAAATTATTGTGTTAGAGAGATATAGAGTGAGGTGTGTGGATCTCGTACATTTTCACTCTCTCTCTTTGAGTGCATTATACACTTTGTATCTATTTCTCTCAAATAATATGATATCTTATATAAGAAAAGATATGTTTTGCACCTATATGGGAATTATCTCCTATTTCTTTCTCTCTCCTACTACATCTTTTATAGTTATTATAAATGATCCAAATTATTTTTTTATATGTCTACTCAAAAAAACTTGAATTAAAAAAATATGTATATTTGAAACAATAATTCTTTAGGTGCGAGAGTATCAAGACTTAAAAATCATCTTAGGTCTTTAAAATTAATTAAATTATGAGTCATGTTGCATATTTAATTTTTTTGGTTAATTTCGAAATATTACAAATTTAACAAATTTCTGTATAAAATAAAATTCCAAATTCGACCTGATATTCAATCTAGACCAACTGGCCACTATGTCAGAAGATAATGTGGACCTTTAGTATCTGGCAATATGATCACTTGTGGGCTTTAAAAAGGCCATCTTACATCTACAAGTTGTTAACCAAGATTTGTATAGTTGGACTGGACCCAAATCTAATTGTAGCAGGGCTTCACTTGAGATTTGTTAGAGAGCCCATTGTCGTTAGTGTCCAGTCCATTTTAACACTTCCCTTTTATTATTTTGAGTAAATTATAGAGATTTTGCTTGTTAAATTTACATAGACTTTTCATCTATGTTCAAAATATACATAAAATTCTCTCAAAAATAAAAAAACTATCTTACACTTTAGTTTAGTTTTATTTTTATTTTACCAAAATGCCCTCAATTTAAAATCTTTTAGTTTAAAAAATATGTATTTAAATTAATGGAAGATATTGTAATTAAAAATTTTAAAAGTAAATTAAAGTATAGAGTAATTTTTTGTTTTAGAAAAGGCCTATATATAATTTAAAAATAAAAGGAGAGTCTTTGTAATTTTAACAAAATTGAAAAAATTTATATAATTTGCTCAATTCTTTTTTTTTTTTCAAAAATTAATGCCTAGAAGCCTAATAGGCCATGACTCTCATCCAAAACAAAACTAGCCAAAAAGCTTAAGAGGTGAGACATAATTTTTTTAGTCAATTTTGGTTTTGATCCTAAAAGAAAAGGAAAAAAAAAGTCAATTTTTGTTGACAACAATGCAATATTATTAATCATTTGCTATATGCTAATGATTTGACTAGATTTCTTAGATTGGATATAGTGTCTTGTCAAAATTTTGAAGGAAAATTAAGTATGCTTAGGAGGTTTGCAAGATTAAAAGTACATCCTAACAAGTTCTGAGATCAAATTTAATATAAATTCTAATAAAAATTTTAAGAGGATGATGAGTATGAGTGTTCAAAATTGATTTCAACCTATTGAACCAAATTAAACCAATTAAAAGAAGGCCAAAATCAATTGTAGGTATTATAAATTTGATCTAATTAATTTGATTCTTTATTTTATTAAGTTTAAAACCAAACTAAACCATACCAGTAATATGCTTTTTTTCCCCTTCCATCACCTAAGCCCAATCCTTGCATAATCCTTTTATATAAAAAACAAACAAACAAAAACCATGCATGCCCACTGCTCATGCCATCAGCCCCACACCAAAACATGCATTTTAGTGAGTTGCTTTGCTGTCTTCGTCAGTTTATTAGAACATAATTATGGGGGATACTTTTTTTTTAGAACAAAAAAATGATAAATAATAAATCATTTTAACACTATTATTAATCAAAATATTAAGAGATGCATGATGTTATAAGTCAAATTAGTCTCGTATCCTATACTAATATATAAAATTTAGTGCTATTTGTCTTTTTTAAAAAAGTAAAGTCCATGTGACAAGACATTCAAAATAGTACACTTTTTATATTTTTATATAATATATAGAGTTTACATATTACAAGAAATAAAATTTTAAAAAATAAAAAATAAAATAAAATTACTTTTGGACCAAAAAAAACATAAACCAAACATGATCAAATTGAACAAAAATTAAACTAAATTAATTAGAAGTCAAAATTGACAAAGTCCAATAAAATACTAAACTGACAAGTTCGATTTAGTTGGTTTTGATTTAAAACTAAACCAAATTGAGTCTATAAACATCTTTAATAATAAGGAGTGTCTTTAAATTCAAACTAAACAAGGAAACTTTTTAAAAGTATATTATACTTAGTGTGAGATAAATGTGTTTAATCCTCTATGGTGCTAAAACAAAGCACTATCTACCATGTTATGAAACGTACTAGTTCATTTGTTCTTTTTTTTTTTATTAATTTCTAATCTTGTCAAATTGTGGCCATCGACCTGAAACTAAATTCCAACTATTTGTTGCTTGAAGGCTTAAACACTGAGCTTGTTGGCTTAAACACTGAGCTTGTTGTAGTAAACCCTTTAAAGTTGCAAAATGATAAGGCGATGTATAATAGCTTCCTGTTGATAGAAGAAAATGGTGATGTGGTCAGTTACATGTCTCTAAAGAAAATGGCTATTGCACTTGTTTGACTTGTTTTATTCTTCACTTGCATCTCTCTCTCTGTTTTTGTTGCGTTACTATTAGGGTTCCAATTTATAAGCTTGTTAAGAAAAATCATTATTTGAATGTGTTTAGGAGGGGAAGATTTTGACATTCCTCTTGAATCTTTGCTTTCAAGTTAGGGGAAGACTTGTACTCTCAACTATGATGCCAATGCTGAGAGGCTATTAAGGAATGATTATGAAAAGTTGATGAAAATGCTTTTATTGATGAACAAAATGTCAAAACCTCCATTGACACAGAAAGTGATAACAATGGTACTTCATCTCCTAAGAGAAAGGAAAAGGAAGATTTTGGAAACGTAAACCAATTGGTCAAATATAAGGTAAGCTTCTTTTATTTATTTTCCTTCTTTTTATTTTTTTCTTGCTCAGCATTGATGGCTAAATATGATTTATTGAAACTAGTTGAGAACTTTTTACCATTGCTCTAAACAATGTTAAATAGGATGGATACACCATGTTAAGTTGGATGCAAACCATTGCTCTAATTGAGAATTTTTTACCATTGCTCTAAATTTGATTCATTAGATTCTATCTACATGGAGGTAGAGCTAAGGAGGCTATCCTATCTCAAGCAAACCTTTTCCTAAGGTGATCAAACAATGGAAGATGGACTAACCCTTTCACACTTCAAGGTAACATTTCAAGTATTCAAGATGTTTTGTTAAACATCTTTTATTATGATGCCAAATGAACTATTTTACAATTCATTTGCTTTATAGAACATTTGTTCCCAAACTCAAATTTTGCAATTTGGAACTCAAGGGGATCACCGAGTGAATTACATTAGATAGCTTGAATAATTTGTCATAGGTCTTATTTTGTATTTAGTTTAAAAGTAAAATATTTGTTTTGTAGTTGTGTTTTATGGACAATGTGAAGTCACTAGGCATATGTTAATTTTTATTAATGATTGTAGTTGTATTATGAAGTCATGTACTGCCTCACACTTTGTGGAGTTAGTAGGCAATCTTCATTTTAGTAGGCTATGTATTGTGTTAGAATTTGTTTTGGAATATGTAAATGAAAGAAATATATGAAGAGCATTTTGGTTTTCAATATTTATCTTTATCTTGGTTTTCAAGGCAAATGAAAGGAATTTTCATTGTTTGATTATTTGTATGAAAAAGTGGATAACACTGATTGTTTATGTTTTAGTACGAATTTGTGACATATGGATGCTACAAACCAACATACTATCTACAGGTTCAAATTATAAGGAGAAATATCCTTTCTGCATAATAAGTTGTCTGTCATGAAGCCAAATAAAATTTGCATTGATTTTTTCTTTTTGGAAATTTGCATTAAAACTTCTTTTATAATGGGTATTTTATATTATTGCTCAATACTATAAAGCCAAATGAAGCACAAAAACACACAATCAAGCATAGAATATGAAACCAAATGATAATAGACAAGCATATGACTGTTGGACAAATATAATATATGATTGTTGTACTTTGCTATACTTTATTATAAAGAATGCAACTTAATTCTATATTGTTTAAATTTATGTGGTATCAAAGATGAATGTACTGAAGCCACAAAGGTAATGAAGAAATTCATTTTAATATAATGGTTTTTTTCATATAGAAGCTAAAAAAATTGCAAATACAATAAATTATTTTAAGTTAATAATTATATTAATACAATCATTTTTGAGAATGTATCAAAGAATTTACCATTAAAGTTTGTGTCTTCTGTAAATTGTCAGAAGTACCTTATTATGAGAGGGCAATTGCCCCTTTGTAATTTTGTAAAATTGTATGTATATAATATTAAAATTTGATATTATACCTCCTCTTTTGAAAATTTGAATCCACTAGATTCATTGCACTCATTTGACTTATACATATATATTTTTATTATTTTACATTTTAAATTGCATCTACTAAATCCATCCATGTATTTTTTTTCCTTTTTCTTCCTTTATTTCATTTCATTTCATTCTTATTTTCTTATTGTCTTTCTCCCTCTTTCCCCATTTCTTTCTAACTTTACCATTTTTTAAAAAATTAACATTAATTTGTTAGATTTTACACAATACTTCTTTTTTTTGGTTATATTGCTGCTTATGTAATATTTTTTATTGTTAATTTATATTCAATCTATTAATGTCTTTGATATATTTTTGTAATTAATAGTTCTACAATAATAATTTAGTAAAACATAACCAAATTTAAATATCAATATATTATTTTTAGTTAGACATAAATAATTGTCTATAAAAATACCTTAAAAATTTCAAAAACTTTCGAAATATTGTTGGATACAAATAGTATTTATTATGCTCTCTAGATATGAATTTTTGTACATTAATGTGATAAATTTTTATATATTATTAGATAAACTTTTTTCTTTTAAAATGATATTTTAAACTGTTTATTAAATTATTATGATATTGTTGAGTAATGATGTATTTTTATTGTATTTTTATTATGTATTATATAAATATTGAGTAAATATAGAAATATGTCATCATATATATATATATATATATATATAGGTAGTGAAATTGTTAATATTAATATAAAGAATAAATTTTGATACATTACTTATTTAAATTTAAATTTATTTGTAAATTTAAAAGAGGGAAAGTCAAAATATTATTAATAAGTTAATCTCATTTAAATTAATACAAAAGCTTGAAAGAAAATATTTTATTTAAATAATATATCATAAAAAATAATTTTTTAAAAATAAAATCTAAAAAAATTACTAAGATATTTTTTTTCACTCCCTTAATCCAAGGTCCGGTCTCCGCCTGACTGCCCTGCATATTCCCCTGGCATATTCTTTTGATTACGTCTGACTATTTAGCTATCTGCAGTTTCCACGTACGTATTCTTTCAGTTTGATTATAATACAAGTTGAGTCCATCATCCCACGCGCTGTTTATGTTTGCATCTAAAATGACGTATGGTATTAAAAAAAATAGAGAAATACAAAAGAATAGTTTAGTTGATAATATATATAAATATATATAATTTTTTTAAGAAAAAACTCTAACTCGATGGCACCTCTAATCATATTATAAAAAAATTGATAAAAGAAAAGCTTTGCTGATTTTTTATCCACATCAGATCAATTAGATTAATATATAAAGAATTTACAAATGAACATAAATATATTATTGGATTAATAATAAATAAATAAATATTGAAATAATAAAAATTAAAAATTATTAAAACATAAAGATATTAATACTTCCTAAATAATTATAACAATATAAAAAAGAAAAACATCTAAGAAGAATTAATATTATATATATATATATATATAGAGAGAGAGAGAGAGAGAGAGAGAGAGAGAGAGAGAGAAAGAGGGGGGTAAACTAACCTAGGTTTAATTATTTTATCTTCATTATTCACATTATAAATTACCTAATAATTATTAATTATTTCATCTTCTCGATGAATAAACAAATTATTAAAGGTCAATTTTACCAAAAGAAAATAAAAATATTTAAGGCCAATGATCTTGCCCTTGACTCGAAAATTGTTTAGTTATTCCATCTTATGTCACGCTAAGCTGCCGCCGCTAGTATGTTGTTATGGTCATTGTAACTTGTAAGCCAACGTTAACCCCTGTCCGACCAAACGAAGGGAGAAAACCTGAACAACGTCACCTAATTAATAATAACAATAACAACAATAATAATAATAACAACAACAACGTCATGATTATGTTTGAATATATTTTTGGTTCATTAAAAAAAAATTTTGTCCTTTCATATAATGAATAAAATTCATTTTTGTTCTTTAGTTTTTTTAATTTAATTTAATTTTTATCTAAGAAAATTTGAAAAGCAATACCCAGAGGACACGGACGATATATTAAATAATTTTACCTTACAACATTAAATAGTTTTCTAATGATCCTTAATTAAACTTTTAAAAGAGTTGATGATATTGTTTTAAAAAATATTTTTTTTGGGGTTTGAAAACACATTATTTTTTGTTTAAAAATGACTTTAAAATGAGTTGAGGTTAGGAAAGGAAAATAAAATTTTTAGAAAAGTTAAAAGCCAAATGTATAGTTTGACCAATAATTATTTTTTTAAACCAAAAGTCATTCAAATATTTCTCTCTAAAAGTACTTCTGCTCCATAAGTTGATTGTCAAATACATCTTGTTTAGAATAATAAGTCAATGTAATAAGTAGAAACAAACTTTGATATAATACTAGCACCTAGCCTTGTAGGGATTTAGAAATTTTTCTATGGGCCGTAGAAATTAAAAAAAATGCAAGTCTCACAAAAAGTAAAAAGAAATATTGTATGAACAGTATATAAATAGTAAATAAATAGTATATAAACATTACATCTGATGTGATGTTATTGAATAAATGATAGTCACTTGACAAGAATAGGAATTCAATGAAAGAAATATTTCTTCTTTTATGAGATTGAGTATTTCATAGTAACATCGTATAGTTAATGTGAACTTCATATGTAAGTAGTCACTTTTTTGCTACCCTTGATGTTGGTTGCTTCCTTGAATATGAATCTTGGAGGAGTAGGCAAAGTGATATTTGAGTTTATATTCAGTACGCCTACATATCCGTCTACCCTTTAAAACATCTTCCCAAGTCCTGACATTAAAAGAAAAATAGAGGTTTAACGCCTGCAATCTTTCCTATGTGGATTTCAAGATTGGCTCTTCTGCTACATTTTCTCATGGAGGATGTGCTTTGTTTTATTGGATCTCATTTTATATTTACTCAGATAAGAGTAATGTTTGTAGAGTTTCCAGTACCTAGCTAAATATACTTTGTGACTTTCTATTGTTCTTAAAAACTTTCGATGTTTCTAAAATTTAGGTTTTGGTATGGAGATTACTTCAAGTTTCTTAAGAAACTAAACTTAGGTAACCATAGGCTTGATTGGGAATTTTGAAGAGAATGGGGTGGATCGTCATTAATGGGAAAGGGTGGGGGAGATAACCCACTCCATTAATTGAAGTTTAATGAAAAATGGATAGCATCTCAGTCCCCCCTACTTGGATGTTAAAATGCCCTTAATAGGGTGGAATGGGTTTGGGGGATGAAATTTCTAATATTACCTCTATGATATGAACCTTCTTAAAAATATAAAACAATAAAGAGGGGTTAGAAAAGGAAATGAAAAAATCATTTAATACCAAACCACCCAATTTGAAGTGGTTTGAAAATTGGGGTGTGAGATGGGTTAACTCACCCCACCCCATTAGCTTTTAAACTCCAATCAATGGTTAAAATGCTCACATTATCACACTGTGAACATCGTATTTTATCCAAATAAATTGCAAAAATAATAACAAGACTAAATAAAAAAGAATTTCAAAAAAGAAGAAGAACATAAAATAGAAACTTAGGGGAAAATGAAAAAATGAATAAAAAATAAAAAAATATTCTTAGG
The DNA here is from genome assembly GCA_026724425.1 of Erythrophleum ivorense. NCBI lineage: Eukaryota > Viridiplantae > Streptophyta > Magnoliopsida > Fabales > Fabaceae > Erythrophleum > Erythrophleum ivorense. The sequence goes on along the minus strand of JAIUCV010000036.1, from coordinate 822,455 downwards.
CTATAGAAAGCAATTGAAAACAAATCAAAAGAAAAATTTTTAAAAAAGAAAAAAGAAAAAAAGTGAATTAAAATAATAATAATAATAAAATTTTGGAAGCTTTAGAAAACAATCAAAAAAATTATTAAAAGAAAAATTCAAAAAAAAAAAGAGGAGAGCCTAAAGCCTTAAAAAAAATAAAAAAAAATAAAAAAAACACAAAAGGGCCAATTTGAAGCCCTAGGCCCAATTCCAGCACAGGCCCATTTGGCTAAACCCTAAGCCCAATCCCCGCTGAAGCCTACTGTCTTTGTTGGACTGGGCCATCGGCCCAAATTCATAACCCTACCCGGCTCTCCTTTTTCGGACTTCCCAAACCAGCATTCTGAAATGATGCAACGTGAGACACACAGAAGGGGGCAGAGGCTTGAAACACAGAAATGGAATGTTCAGCGTCTGAGGGGGTCCAGTGAAGCAGACCTACAGCGGAGGGGGCTCAAGGTTTGACCTCCCTCTCCCATCCCTTTTGCCATCAGAGGCAGAGGACGACTGACGCGAAAATAGAAGGAGGAAAAGAGGAGGCGTAGATCGAGATGGAAGAAGGAAGCAGAAAAGGGGAGCCTTCTGATTTAAGGAAAAATGAGAGAAGAAGGGGTTTCAGGTTAGGGAGGGATAGAAACATGGAGAACAAATGAGAAAAAAAAGTAGAGGAGAGTGCAAGTGAGAAATTAGGGATTTTCGGGTTTGAGAGCAAGCAAGAAGTCGAGAGAGATAAGAGGGAACGAGAGGAGTGATTCGGGATTTGAGGGTGAATGGCAGGAGGAGGCCGAGAACAGAGAAGGAAGGTTCAGTGAAAGATGGGAGATTTATAGGATTCAGAAAGAGGGAGGTAAAAGAATAGGGGAAGCGAGAGATTGATGGAGGGGGATTTTCAGAGTCAATAGGAAAAAAAACGGAGAGAGCAAGAGAGTGAGAGGAGAGTTTTGAGAATGGGAAACCGAGAGAAGAGGGGCTGAGTGGAGAAGGAAAGGGGGAGTGAGCTTTGAAGGCATTTTGGGGAAAATTAGTTTTTCAAAGGAGAAGATGGGTTTTCGAAGATAGGGGGACGAGAGAACTGAAATCGAGGGAGAAGGGGAGATTTCTCTGATTCAGGAAGAGGGGCAGAGAACACGAGGGAGAGGATTTCTGATCGAGGGGAAGGAAGATTCGATGAAAGAGGCCTTTTTCTTTTTCTGATTTACACTCGGTAAGAGGGAAGCCGAGGATACACGAGCGAATGGAGAGAGTTTAAAGGAGAAGAATGGAAATGGAAGAGAGAGGCTAACAGAGAGGGAAGATATCCAACAGTTCGGGCTACTGGGATCTTTATGAGGGACATGCTCCATGGTAGTCAATTGACATTGAAGGTAAATCCAATTTGCACTTTGATATTCCCCCCCTTTTGTTCTCCAAGTTGTGAGTTTGTGAGCTTAAAAAAAGGGGGGGTTGGTTCTTTGTTGATTCTTGGCATGGTATCTTCTTATGTCCTTATTCTCCTGTGATAATTAATAGGCCTAGAAATGCTGAATGGTTTTGACTGCTTGCTGGTTAACTTTATGCTAATAATATTATAAGTTTGTTACACACTCCTGATTCGGTTTTACTTGAGGAAGCAATGAACTTATTTCGATAATCCAATTTTTGGGTAAGATGTTTGCCTAATTGCTGCTTTGGTTGATGCTTTACTTGATCTGTATGGGTTATGGGTGAAGACCTAAGCTGTGCCATGTAATTTTGTTAGTATTGAATCTGAATATGAGCCAACATCAAGAGGCTTTCACTGTGTGAGATGAGTGAGACTAGTTATTCCCATATGGAATATGCAGTGAGAAAATGAGTTGAGGTTTATATTTGAGAGATGTTATGTCTGGCGCAGGAGGGCAGAAATTGATTTTGAAAGTTTTGTTAGAAATCCCATTTTCTATTTCAACTTTTTAACTTGAGTTGGTCATTGCCTTTTCATGCAACCATGTTACAATCATGCTCTTTCGTCATTAGAAGCACATCAAATCTTTGGCTCTCGCCCAATGTCCTTAATCTTTGGTTTTACTTGGGAGAAGGGCAGTCCTTATATTGTTATGTGAAGTGGGTCTTAGTTATAGACAGAATTGGTTATAAATTCTTTGAGATCACTATCTAAGTGATATAATCTTGCCCACTTCCTTGCTTTGCTTTGGCTGATGTTAAAAGTTTTCGATGTGCGCCTAGTTGTTTACAATCCAGATGCTTTAACCATATGCGGGTAAACAAAGATGTATTTCGTATTTTTGTTTATGTGATTAAATGGCTTAAGCTTATACGGGATTGGGAACTTTCATCATGGAATTGGAGTTAATCTCATGACTTACATTCTGATATTGCCCATGGATTCTTTTTCTTGTACCTTGTATATTTTGAATAAGAATTTTCTTTTTGATTAATGACATTTAGTGACTTCGGTTGGCTAATCTATTTAAGTATTTGGGATAATAATTGTTGATTATTGTTGACTGTTGTCTGCACAAATGGTTTTCAAGCCAACCTATAATGTCCTTGTAATTGTGCCTTAATTATAAAGTTGATATAATTCTTGGAGGTAATCCCCGTTCTCATGGTTGTTCGCCTTCTGTTGCATATGAGCCGTGTATTGGGAGAGGCTTATTGGGAGCTAAACAAAGATTGAAGAAACGAGCAAGATGGAGCTTCACTGGTTCATCTCTTGTTATATAAAAATGTTTATGTAATATAATATATGTTTAATATGAGGGTTGACTGGATACACTCGAAAGCACACACAAGCATAATTGTTTACTTACAAATATTCTGTTTATCACCTACCTTGGGTATTCCTCTTATTTCCTTTTATAAATTTCCCTTTTAGAATCGTTGTGTAGGAGTTTTTGTCCCCTCAGACATGTAAGGCTATCCGGGAACCATGTGAGACAATAAGTCTCTTTGGTGCTTACTAGATTTTTTCTTTTATGTTAATGAAGTTTGGGTTCCAATGACTCTGCCCTCCATTAATCTTGTTTTCAAAACTCCAAAAAAAAAAAGAGCAAAAAAAAAAAAGAGAAAGAAAAGACAAAATCAAACAAATAACAAAAAGAAAATAGGAAAAACAAGTGAGAAATTAATTTTTTTTAAGACTTGTAGACTTTTCCTATAGTTTTGTTTTGACAAAAGTATATTTTTGCTTAAATAAACAAAAAATAAATCAAAATGCAAAATACATATTAAAAGAAAATCCAAAATCAATCATCCAAAAGGGAAAAACAAACAAACAAAACAAAATAAAAATCAAGAAAAAGAAAAATGAAAATGCAAAAAAGAAATTAATTAAAAAAAAACCTAAACATCAAAGTCAAATAAATAAAAAATAAATAAAAATAATTGAAATGCAAGAAAGGTAAAGACGTAAAATTAATCATATTCTTAGTAAATCAAAATACATCAAATAATTCTAGTCTCGTTTTATTTGTCAAAAGAAGAAGTGATTTTCATTCTCTTTATCTTTTCACCAAAAAAAAAAAAACAACAACAAACAACAAAAAAATATATAGAAAAGAGAAAAATTGGAAATGCAAGAAAAGTAAAATTAAAGTTATCCTTGACAAATTAAAACATATCAACCAATTTCTAAATTCGTTTTATTTGTTAAAGGAAAAAAATAATTTTTATTTTCTTTGTCTTTCCACAAAAAAAATAAAAGCTTAAGTGTTTAAGATAAACAAATAATATGAAGAAAATCATAAAAAAAAGGAAAAAACAAAAAAAAGAGGAGAAGTAAAACCAAAAGGAGCAAAAAAAAAAACAACAAAAAAAAAATAAAAAAACAAAAACAAAAACAAACGAAAACAAACAAGAAGCTTAAAAAAAACCTAAAAAACAAACATATATGGTCCCCGATCGAACTACGTGAACTTTGATCTCTCTCGAAGGGTACGTAGGCTCTAGGCTCTCATCTTAGGTTAAATCCATCTTTGTAAATAAAACTTTCTTTTCAATTTGCATTTTCTTAATTTCTTGTCTTTTATTTTGATTTTCTAATTTAATTTCATTAATTTCTTTCCATCTTATTTTACCTCTTAGTTTTATTCCTTTCCTTTTTTATTTGAATTCCTTTCGTTCTATTCTTAATTCTCTTTCTTTTAATTTTATTTCCTTGTATTTTTTTTTCACTTTGCATGTGAATTATTAGGGAGAATTAGAATAAAATAGAGGCCATATAAATTTTGCATAACTAACTTAGGGTAACTGTTCTTGGTAACAGGTGTTGTGGGGTGTCTAACACTTTCTCCACTCACAATTGACTCCCGAACTCGTATATGATTCGAAGACCATTTTTGTTTTCTTATAAAGAAAGGTTTTTTTGAAGTTTTACCTTTTAAAAAAATTAAAATTTTGATGGCGACTCTACTTTTACTTTTAATTTTGATTTCGATTTAACGTCGCGCGGTCGCATTTTCGGATGTGACATACACTCTACCCCACCACACTCTCAGTTCAGCATTAATGCTTAGAAAAACAATTTCTTATAGTAAATTTAAAATCTTTACACAAACATCTCCTTAAGCTTTTCTAGTCCTCTTTTCTTCCAACAACAACAATAACAATAATAAGCCTTTTTCTATTAGGTGGGTTAGTTACATGGATCAAACCCGCTATAAAGTCTTATCGTGAATCATGTTTTTAAACAATTTGTTTAACATCTAAATCCTTTTTAATGGTTTTGCCTATAGTTTTTTTTTATTTCTTTTTACCTCTAACTATTAGACTACTCCCTATTTGATCTAGTCTGCTTATTAATACTTTTATAAGTCTTCTTCACATATACCCAAATTATCTAAAGTGCAATTCTGCAATCTTTTTTTTATAATAAATGTGATCTCAACTTTTTATTTAATGCATTCATTTTTAATTCTATTTTGTCTAATATGTCAACTAATCTAATACAAAATTTTTATCTCTACAATATTAAACTTATTCTCATATTGGCTTTTTATTACCCAATACTCAATCTTATACAATATTGTAGGTCTTATAACTGTACGATAAAATTTACCTTTATGTTTGAGCGGTACTCTTTTATCACAAATAACACTTGTAACACTCATTCATTTCATACACCCTACTTGAATCTTAATGTTTATATCTTCTTCTATTTTCTCATCATATTGTATGATGAACTCAAGATATTTAGACAATGTAACTTGTGGTATGGTATATTATCTAATTTTTACTTCTACGTTAAAATTAGTGCACCTCTTACTAAACTTACATTTCATATATTCTATTTTACTTCTACTTAAACGAAATCTATATACATCCAAAGCTAGTCTCTACATCTCTAACTTTTCATTTATTTCCTCTCTTGACTCTCCAATTAGAACTATATCATTTACAAAAAATGTGCATTGTGACACTGACTCTTGAATATATTCAGTAAATACATCTAATATAAAGTAAAAAGATAAAGGTTCAAAGTTAACCCCTAATGCAAGTAAATGATTATAAAAAAATATTCTGTAGGTCTACTTTTTGTTTTCACACTAATTGTAACTCATCATACATATCTTGAATTACTCGAATATAAGCAATACGAACTCTTTTCTTCTCTAGAACTTTTCACAAAACTTCTCTTGGCATCTTATCATATAATTTCTCTAAATTAATAAATATGATGTGTAAATCTTTTTAATTCCTTAGATATTTTTTTATCAATTTTCGTAGCAAATATATCGCTTCTATGATTGATCTTTTTGGCATAAAACTAAATTAATTCTCTATAACGTGAGTATCTTGCCTTAATCTTTGTTCAATTACTCTCTCATATACAATTTATTTTGGTTCTTTAGTTTTTTTAATTTAATTTAATTTTTATATAAGAAAATTTGAAAAGCAATACTTAGGACACGTACAATATATTAAATAATTTTACCTTACAACATTAAATAGTTTTTTAATAATCCTTAATTAAAATTTTAAAAGAGTTGATAATATTTTTTTAAAAAAATATTTTTTTGGGGTTTGAAAACACATTATTTTTCGTTTGAAAATGACTTTAAAATAAGTGAAGGTTAAGAAAAGAATATAAAATTTCTAGAAAAGTTAAAAGCCAAATGTATAGTTTGACCAAGAATTATTTCTTTAAACCAAAAGTTATTCATATATTTGTTTCTAGAAGTACTTCTGCTCCAGAAGTTGATTGTTAAATACATCTTCTATTAGATTAATAATAAGTCAATGTAATAAGTAGAAACAAACTTTTATATAATACTAGCACCTAGCCTTGTAGGGATTTAGAAATTTTTCTATGGGCCCCATAGAAATAAAAAAGAAAAAAAGTCTCACAAAAAGAGTAAAAAAAATAGTGTATGAATAGTATATAAATAGTAAATAAACAATATATCAACATTACATCTGATGTGATGTTATTGAACAATACATAATAAATAATGCGAGCCACGAGTTTTAATATATATAATAACTAGCACCTATTCATGTGAGATGTAAGGGATTTAACAATTTTTCAATGGGTCTCATAGGAAAAAAATGTATGTCTCGCAAAAAGAGAAAAAAAATAGTGCATGAGCAGTTATAAATAATAAATAAACAATACATGAACAGTGCAATTGATGTGATGTTCCACAATAAATAATGCAAGTCATTGATTTTTACATATATAATTGATTAATTTTTCAAAATAAGACATACAAATACAAGTTTATTAAAACAAATGACACTGACACATGATCACAAGAAGAATAGTGCATGAATAGCTTGGGACATGTGGCATAGTGCTATTAGATAGGCACATTATATTGTTTTTATTATAAAATTAATAAAAATTTATGAAATAAGATAAAAATCAAAGAAAAGAATTGGAAGGAGAAATAAAAAGATAGTTATCATCCACTTAGATATTTCATGGTTAGTTATAAACTTGATTTATAGGCCTTCAATTATAAAGATAGATTTATAAGTTACGGCAATATAAATAAGAAAATTAATTTACATAATTGTACAATGTAAATCCTTTAAAAATTATAGGATATATATCATTAAATATAAGAATAGATCTTAAAGAATTATTCTTTGGAGGTTATGAACATTTATATAATTATATCATTTATAAGTTATAACGCTCCTATTTGAATTTCCATTAATAAATAATATACATTGTTAAAACTTTATTAGGAAAAATTAAGTAGGATAAAAACTAAGTAAAGAAAGAAGAATACACAATATTTATAATACACATTGTAAGTTATCTTCTTGAAAACCTTACTAGAAAAACTCAAAAGGACAAAACTTTAGTTAAGGAAAAAAGAATACAACACATTTGTTGCTCTCCTTAATAACAATGCCATTTAATGCCTTTGAATTAGTGTAACTTAATATTGTAAACAAACATTTTAAATGTGATAGTTGGTAATGCCTTAGTGAAGAGATTTGACAGATTATCACATGAATAAATCTATTAAACTTCTATATCAACATTCTTTTAAAAATCATAAGTGAAAAAGAATTTTGTTGAAATATGATTTTTTTATCTCTTTTAATATACCTTTCTTTTAATTAAGCTATACATATTGTATTATTTTTATATAATATTATTGGAATTTTTTTCCTAAAGGTAAATCACATATCTTCTAGACATGTTGAATTATTGACCTCAATCAAACACATTCTTGACTTTCTTTATGCATTGCAATCATTTCTATATGATAAAATGAATTTGCAGCTAAAGTTTGTTTTGTAAAGCACCGTCATATAGTTGTACGCTTACATGTAACTAAATAGCATATTTGAGATTAAGCTTTATGTGGGTCGAATGAGTATCTTACATTTGCATAGCCAATTAATTGTGATCTAAATTCAACTAAATAAAACAACCCCATATTAATAGTTCCTCAGAGATATCATAATAGATACTTAACTCCATTCCTTTTTTTTTTGGTTGGGAAAGAATTAAATTTTGCTAACAAACTTACAACAAGTGTAATATTAAGTTGTATACTATTAGCAAGATACATTATTATTCTTATAGCACTAAGATGCATTAATACCATGTTCTCCCAAACCCTACTAAGTTACTTCATAATGCTATCCGCAACAATACTTTAGGAAGAGCCTTATTCTTATCAAGTACATTCAATCTTAACTAGTTCCTTGGCTCATTTATGCGATGTTTTTTCAAGGAATGACTTGACACCATTCACAGAGGAAACATTGGCCATGACAATAACATGGGTTTTGTTTAGGAATAAAGTCTATACCCTAATAATAGAGTACACAAAACTCTTCATGAATATTTTAGTTATAGATAAGAGAATTCTCACCTAGATATGCTTAGACAAGAAGCCTTTCCTCTAAGCTATAGGAGTCTTTGTGCCTTTTAGGGCTTAAGAACTTCTTGACCTCCTTATATATTGTTTCAAGATATGAACTCATCATCATGATAAAAATATTCCTCTAATGATAATAGATCATGGATATGATACTTTTTTGATTCATAAGACCTTTAAGAAAGGCAAGTGTATAGTATACTAGTATCTTTTAGGTGATAATCGTGAGAGAGAAAAGAAAGATTTTAAAAGAAGGGAGAAAACTATTAAAAAGAATTCATAGGAAAACACATTGGTTTATATAATGGTTTTTTGATGATCTTACAACAAAGAGGAGAGCCCTTTTATATAACAAAGAGCTCAAGCTTGAAGACAAATAACTTTTGTAATACATTTCCTTTTAGTATGAAATGTAAAACAAATAACTTACACTGATCATTATCTATGCAAGAATCAGAGTATAAGCTTTCTGAGTAGGTTGATAAAGCAAAGATTATGTATTCATTATCAGTTTCTTGATTAAGAGATAACTCTTCAAGGTCCTCTTTTTCTTTGAAAAGGATGCTAACTTAAAGCTATTGAATCATCTTGATTGCTTTCATTGACTTGCTAAGATATTATTTTGCAAAATGCCATTTCTTTCTACAAATAAAGCACCTGTCTTTTTTTTTTTTTTTTGTGAGTGGGTACTTAAAATATTTTCATATGAAGAAATGAATTGGTGCGTTGGCCGTACCTTTTATGCTTCCTATTGAAATGAGAATTAAAGAAATAAGACTTTTTCTTGATATGGCATAAGCATTTTTCTGCATCTTTACACTTGATTTTCAAATAAGATTTCTTACACAGCTTTCTTAATTTCATTCTTCCTTCAAGCATGGAATGCAAGATTTTTTGGCCATGGCACAACTTATTAAGTGCCAATAATGCCAACTAGTATATCTCACCAGGTGAGATATTTTCCATGTCTCTTCACAAAGAGTGAATGGATTTATTTAATTTAGGTTATAGCTCATCTAGAAGGGAGGCAATGAAAATATGCCTAAGATTAATATCATTGTACTAATTAATCTTGTAATATTTTCTAGACATCCTTTGATAATGTCATTCAAGATCATTTTTGTCTAGAGAGAAACATTTCATTTCAAAATGCTCTTTTGTTTGCTTTGCTTGTTAATGAGTCAAAATTTTCTAATAAATTCTTTATGGATCATTTTAAGAAGATTAGATGAAGTTAGTTGAGTAACTTAAATTTGTCTATACTTTTTAAGGCTTTGGAACCATTATCATATAGTACTAGTGAATCTTGACATAAACTCTTATAAAACTGTCCTAAAAGTAGTGTCTAGTCTAGTCATTTGCAAATCAATGCAAGCTTTAAATTCATAAAGCTCATCTCTCCATCCTTTTGGCTTCACATCATTGAAAGTGACCCATGGTCTAAAAGTTGGTTTAGACCAATTATTTGTAGGATAAATTCGAGTTGCAAGAGACATATGCTCTATATTATCTTTAAAATAATCTTTTAGGTCTTCAACTTATGATTCTTCTAGATGAAAAGTAGCCATGTAAAGGCCCAAAATGTCTATTACATTATCCATGGAATCTCCCAAGGCTAATGGGAGACTTTCTGTATCAAAGGCTTCAGAGGGTTCAATAAAAATATGCTGAAAATGGACAAGTTATACGCTAGCAATGGTTTCTGGGTTTTTTAGATCATCTTCCATTTTCTCTTTGCTTTTCTTATTAAAAGGATGAGATTGAGTTTTCATGGGAGAAGATGGAGGAGTATTAATCTTTAAAGGTTTTGAGGCAGTAGATTATTAAAAAATCTTAGTGAAAGATGAAGAAGGCTCAATTGTTGGAGGCATTTTTTTAGCTGGTTGAACATTTCTTTTTCATTGGGTTTGGATAGTAGGATTAATAAGATTCTTAAATATTTCATAGGTCATTTTGAATTGTTTGAAGTAATTAGCTTCTAATGGGTAAAAAAGGTATAAAGGTGTTGTATATGATGTTTGGTGAGTGGTATATGGAATAAATATATCATAAATGGTATGAGCTTGGTTTCTTTGAACATTTACTTCAATCTTTTGAAGTTTTTCAATTAACTTTTAAATCTCCTGCTCCTTTCTTGAGAGCTCTGAACCATAGTATCTCTCATTAATGCTCCTTTTTAATCTAGAATCAAGCATGGAAATTTTATTAAGAAGTTTTGGTATGTAATTGTTGAGTTTTGAGGATCAAGCACATCAAAAGATTCAAAAATTCCAAAACCCATTAGGAATCCATGCAAAAAGATCTTAAATCAGTGATAGGAATTTTTACCATTTTCATGAAGAATGTTTTGTTGCTGATGGGTTAGAATGAATTCGATCCCAAACGTTTGACCTTATAAATGCTTGCTCTCTGATCAAATACACAAAACTCACATGAATCTCCTCAGCAATTCTTCACCAATCAACAATCTAAGCGTGAATGTATGAGAATCACTAATACAAATTGTCGTACCTGCATCTCTATGGTATCCACATGAGCAAGACAAAACTCTGATTCCTAAAGGAATTAGATGGAGCACACACTTTCCTCACATTTTGCTAGGAGACTCACTCTTTTAGTTCGCGATTTTTTAATTTTTGCTAAAGCATAACCATAGACATTATTATTAAATAACGTTAGGCTTCATTCAAGTCCATCCAATAGGCACTAGCCAAAATGCTAAAGAGCAAATAGACTATTAAGCTTAAGTTACTGAACCAGTCCAATAGTGCTTGGATCAATAATTCATTTAAAAAAAATGTAATATCAATTTAATAAAGCCTAAAAGGAATGTAATATTCTTTTAATATTGCTTTAATATTAAACAATATAATATTATAATATAATTTTAGTATTATATTATATTAATTGGGCTATATTATTAAGATCTTTAGCCCAACTAGGAATTCTAAATATATTATATTAACTCCATTTTAACTTATTTTTTGTGTGTGACTCTATAAGTTTTTATTACATTAGTAATAATTCAAGAAGAATCTTATTTTAGAATTATAGACAGTGAGCAGTATATAGTAATACATCATTACCACTCAAGTAATAAGAATGCCTGTTATTCTATATACCTAATTCGTGACCTATGTTCCATGTAGTATAATACCTTTTGTTTGGATATCCAAATTAAACTTAAGGTATGGAAAGTATCATCCTCTTTATAATTCAATCTATGTATTTTTTAATCCCTAAGTAGACTAAGTCAAAACAAATGAATCAATATACATATTGACATATATGAACAAGATCATGCATTTTTTAGTTCCACTCAATCAAAGGGCCCGCAGATTTCACTCCTCTTACATAAGAGGGATAAAATTTCATCTAAATCATTTACATCTCACTAAATGATTTGTGACATGCCTAATCATTGCCTTTTAGGCCATCTATCTTAAAGATGACATTAGATGGCAATAAAATATATGGATCCTCATATAGGGAACTTTAATGATTTCAAGTTAAAGGACCACGTACGTTATGATCATTATGAGAATTGTTTATGACACTTACTAAGCGATACATGTAGCATTCTCATAGCGGGTCTATCCAGTTGACTTGATATATCATATCTATGACAGTGGTCATCAGTCAACATATATACTAATCTTTATATATTATTACTATTCTATTTCACAATAATACTCAATTAGGGACATTTTAAGAATAATAAATTATTCTAAGGACAATTATTATATTTACTTATATTATGCATATATAACATTAACTATAATAGCTAAAATGCCTTCATAAGCAAAATGTAATAAAATGTATGTAAAAACAATCATTCTATGATTGGCTTCTAGAGCAGACATTAACAATTGCTATACTTGAATGGAGAGTTCATCAATTCTAGTATTCACCTGAGTAGTTTGTCTTATTAAATTTTCTTGTTGGGAGTCAATCATTTGTAGAACATGGTATTGTGTAGTAGTATTTTGAGTGTGCTAATTCAAGATTTCTTCAAAAGGAGGAATTGGCTTATATTCTCTAGTATGGTAAAGTTTTATGGGAACAAATAATGGCCTTGTAGTTACTCTAGTTTCTTGATTTGTTCTTCTCTCAATTGATGGGAAATCTATATTATAAGTTGGAGATTTGGAGAAGAACATCATACAAGGAATGGGTCTTGGTTGTACCCTTGGTTCCTTGATTATAAGTTCAAGCTTTGTTAGTTCTGGAAGTAGGTCTTCATGGACAAGTTCTTTCAAAAGTTCATAGAAAAAAGATAGCTTAGGCTATGGATTCTTTATTCCTATCCATAGCTTTGGACTAGAGGAGTTGAGTCATCTTCTTTTTTCTTTTTCTTATGAGAGCAAGGAGCTAGATAACAAGTCTTCTTTTTCTTCCAATCTTTTGTTAAGGCATTGTCTTTTGGGTGATAGTCATTGTCCCAAGGTCTTTCCCATTTGTCATAATTCTAACAGCAAAAATCTTGGTTACACATAGAAGGGTCACAGTCCTATATGAAGTGGCCATTGATTTTTGCAACATAAACATATCTTTCATCATTGTAGAAATAGTCAACTGGAATCATTCCTTCTTTTTGTTTTACCATGATCATCATGGATTGATGGATGATTGGCCTTTTTGATGATGCACACTTTTTTGATTTAGGCTTGTTGAAGACTGTTTTAATAGTTTCGTCATTCTACTTGTAAAGTTTAAGGGTAGTGTGTGGATTGGCTTTTTGTGGGAATAAATTGCCTTTTCATAATTTATGATCCACTCAAAAGGCATTATTTCAAGTACTATCCTTATTAGGCCATTTTTAAAGCATAATTGGTATCAAGAAGTGCTATTTTAGGAGTTGCAGGAATTCCTTTCCTTTCATGGAGAGTAAGGATTAATTTGATGGCTCTAACATAGAGATGGTCATATCTTTCATGAATCCAATGATTTAGAGCTTCTAAAGTGACATACTATTTTGCAAAGGTCACTTGTAAGTCACACTGATCGAAATAAGTGGCTTGGAGAATTTCTTTTACAAAAGGACTCTTTTGGTAATTACTTTTCTAATAGACCTAGTGATAGTTTTATTTTTGTTGTGGATAGCACAAGGACTGAGAAGAGAAAGGAAAGTTTCTTCACTTTGAGCTTCCTTAGGAAGATAAGTAATTTTAATAAGATTTTCAACCTTATTTGAGACTATTTTTAAATAAAAGAGATAAATAGATTTGAGAATAGATAAAGAAGAGGATAACCTCACAGGTTTTAAGGCAAGGTTTTCTTTTAAAGATGTCATAATATTTTTGGTTTCTTTTTGCCTAATTTTGGATAGACCCAGGCTATTCTCATCAATACCAATAAATCATGTAACAAGTAGTAACCACAATGATTAATAAGAGATCAATTTATAGGCAATAAAAAATTGGTTAAAATAGACATAAAATTTTTTTAATTTTAGGCTATATGTAAATAATTTATTTTTATTTTTAAAATTTGATAATAAATTGCTTAAATTTTTAGATTTGTACAAATAACTTTTACCATTATTAAATTTGTTAATTAACTAATGAAAAGGTGATATATCTGATTAAATAAACCTTTAAATTCCATTTTGAGTAAATAACTACCATAAACTGAGTTATGTGTAGATAATTTTTTTGACATATCACATTTTTATTAGTAAAATAAAGGATTCACAAATGATAAAAAATTACTTACACATAATCTCAAGTTTGGAGGATTTATTATTAAGTTTTAAAGGATAAGAAATTATTTATATATCACTTAAAGTTTAGAGAAATTTAGCATATTTTGACCCCAAAAAAATTCATTTCAACTAAAATATTTAAATATAATTCTAATTCTAATAAAATAATAAAAAATAATTTTTTATGTTCAAAGAGCAAAATTGATAATTTCAAGCTAGTTTTAAATTATCTCAATATTAATTAATTATAAATTTGTAATTATTTAAAAATAAAATACATTTAAATATTAAAATAGTCAACATCTTTGTCATTTTATCGTACATTAATTAACTGTCGATCTAGTGAGTTGATAAAGGGCACAAAGGGAGGAGAAGTGGTTTCAAGTCTCTTACTTGACTGGTTGATGATGACGAAAATTAGTTTGTTGAACAGGCATAAAAAACATCCTTGACATTCATTGTATAATATAAAGCCTTATTAATTAGATCCATCGAACCTGCTTGTAAGATGATTAGACTCTCAATTGCATTAAAAGGTATTTTATGGAAAGTTGATATTGTTTATTGGCTTCTATACCAGCTTGTTTTGTTTTAGGCTCTATATTACTCTCTTTCTCTCTTCTTCTTTTTTTTTTTGTGTGTTTTGTCATGTTCTAAATTTTTTGTAAATGGCAATGTAACTAAACTAACTAAAGAAGAACATCAAGGAACAACCTCATGTAAGCATTAGGGAATTAACCAAGATTAATTAAGAACTAATGGATTTAATTAAGACTAGAGAGAAAGACATATGTTAGGAAGCCTTGTTGAGACATTAGCTTGACAATTCATTTAACATGGGAGCATATAGCCACAAGTTAAGACAAGTTAGTGACCATCCTTATCATAAGACTCAATTATCTTCACATATACGAATATATTTAAGCATGGGCACCCAGTCAAGTGACAGCCCCTTCCAATAGCCATGTATATCATGAGCCAAAACTTACGTAAATAGGGGAATGAGTCTTGGAATTATTACTATATGCATGGTCAAACAAGTGGGGGTAGGAAGAAACCAACAAATCAAAGGATAATGAGGACAAAAAGGTGACACCTTGACATTCCACTTACTCACCATATGCATTAGCTATTCAGTTAAGGCATGATACTCCATTTAGCTATAGGGAGAAATTGCATGTAATTGAATGGTTTAAATAATATAGGAAGAAGACACCTAGCTTGGATGGTGGTGTGGGGCCATGGGGGAAAGAAATTTTAATAAACAAATTACACACACCTCATGCTTCACCGTGCAAAATATATATAAATAGCATTTGGTTAATTGCCATTGTGTGTTCAGTTGTAGGGAGTCATGCATTACAAATTAAAGACATGACTTGGAAGGAAACAAATGGAGATGATGACACCTTGCATGCCACCAAACGGCGAATTGAAGAAATTAATATTTTTCTACCCACTTTCATTGCTTTCATCTCGATTAGGAAGCATGCGGTGGCATTTGCAAAGACTTCTATTACTTTAGCTTTATTGGAGCCGAGAGTATTAGTGAGAAGGAAAGGAAAATGCCCTGGGTCAGCCATGGAAAGTGAAGAATGAGAAAGGATAAACCATAGGTGCAAGGGTCTTCATCAAGGTAAGAATAAGAGAATCTAATCTATCTCCAATTTGCTTTTATTCCACCTAGTTGAAATTCTAAATTAGAATACTTTACCATTATGGGATAGCCAAAAAACCTTGAGGAAACAAACACTAAAGGAGCTTAGGAAGAAGCCACGGATAATTGAAGGTGAATGCTTAAACTTTTTCTCTTTGAAATCAAATAAGCTGAGAGTGGGAGTGGAGTGGAAAGAAAATTTTAGTTGGCCATGTGAATAGCACCTTAGGAAGGTCTCAAGTGAGATTATAGAAATAGGACAAAAGGGTAGTATGTATGAGGGATAATTAGACATTAAAGGGAACCATGTAACTGAATACTATACAAAGTACACACATATAATTGCCATAGTTTGAAATAGGTGTACCGGGGGTGAGTACCCGTGTCAAAGGGTTCCTAAAAATAACTAGGTGAATTGATTTTTGTAGTATAGAGACAACCTAGATCGTTTATCTCAAGGAGGTGGATTCCAATTGTTCAAGCAAGCTATCTAAAGTAATTAGCAAAGAGAAGGAAAAATAAGGGGGGATTTTGTTCTGATTTCAAAGATTCAAACAGAAAATTAGAGAGTAACAAAAATTAACTTGAAAAACTAGATTTGAAAGACTTAAACAATCAATTATAATTAAGTTGTGGCAAGCCAATGAATGAATCAAAGAATTGGATCTTCCTAACCTTATAAACCACCACAAGAAATGGATTAATTCTCTAATAATGCATCTTTTAAAGAAATTTCCTAAGAAACCTCTTAAGGAACAATTATCAAACATGTAATGGGCATTAGAGACCTCCAATGTACACTAACATGCTTAGACTTGATTTCAAGCATAAAAATACATCAAAACCACATATGAATGGACCACTTTAACCTCTGTAAATTAAGCTAAGAGACTCAATTGACCAATCAAGATTCAATTTCCTCAATGTAAAAATGATGCATAGAAATTCCAGCACCTAAAATGCATTAACCAACACATTCTTGAGCACTAGAATTCAATAGGAAACAAGCTAAATTCATAGTGAAATTGCAGCACAAAGATTCCAATCATATACACTCATTATCCATCTCAAACAAGTAGCAAAAATCCAGAAATAAAATCAAGTAATCTTCACCAACATTACAGCACAAATTCAAAGTGAATCCCTAGCCAAACCGAGCTACAAATTCTACTAAGAATCGAGAAAGAAAGAGAACGATAAGAGTGAATGATTAAGCCAAATCTCATGATGAAGTTAAAAACTCCGATCCTCCTCCATTTTCATCACCCACGGCAGCCACAACGGAGACGATCAAGCTCCCATAAACCGCGCAAGATGCTGGAAATCTGATGATGATTCGGCGGCTTCCATGGAGAACTTTTCTTCCGATCAAAGAGAGATGAGTGCGTGAGAGGGATGAGAGAATGTCTTCCGGTCTGCTGGAGTGTATCCTGGAGAGAGTTGAGTTACCCCCCTCCTTTTTCTACCGCCCTCTCTCCTCTTTTTCGTATAGCAAAAAAAAAAAAAAAAATCTGCACATGGAAGAATAAGCCTCCAATCTTGACCATTAAAGGTATGCAATGGCTCCAATTTCTTCTCACTTAAAACCTGAAATAAAATAAAGTCCAGCTAATACGAAATATATATATATATATATATATCTGGAATTTTCTTCTCTCTATAGAATGAATCATCAAAATTTAAGCTATAAGATCCCATCCAATGGCCATGAAAAATCCTCTAACATTATACCCATATTAAAAAACATTAAATCCCACTTAAAAATCTGGACAAAATAAAGAAGAACCATGTGGGAAAAATTGCACAGTAAAATATTACGAAATTAAGAAATTAAAATCCAAACTTTGTGCAAAAATTCATAATAGTGTGCAAACTTGCCTAGTAGCCCAAATAATATCCAAATAAGCCCAAATAATAATAATTTGACTGTCAAAAACTCAATTCAAGAGGGATGAAAGTAAATAAAATCATCATTTATCACGGGGCTAGAAAAACTAGTAATTAGGGACTAAATTGTCAACAAATAATGATTTGGGCTGGACCTTAAGGCCTTGAACTTAACATGATTAATTCAAATGATATTAAATTAATGAGGATAAAAGGGAATGAAAATGTGATTAATTCCAAATTAGGAATTTCAATCTCCAACTAACAGAACGGAAGAGAATTAGGAGTTACGTATAGGAAATTAGTAACTTAATTGAAATTCAATATTGACCATGACTTGTTCTTATTTAAGGTAATATATGACTTAAATTTTAAGGAAGCAATTTGAACAACAAGGGTTAAGAAATAACTTGACAGAACAACAGTAACAAAATAGGTAGTTAATACTGTATTTTTTCTGTTTATGTACAAATTGCACTGAATAATTTCAAAATTTCCTATGTTGTATATAGTTGCATGTATGTCTACTAAAGTGACTCTTATGAGTAAAAGATCACTATTATTAGCCAATAATTGAAGTATATTAGCTTAACAAATGAATGTATGCTGCTGTTTGAAAATTACGTGCTCCTATACTAAATTGTGTATTAAATGTACCTTGGATGATATTTAGTGCTGTTTATATGCATATTCTTGGAGTACATTGTTATCTATTGGTATCTTATCTCATTACAAAGTTAACCCTTTTTCCAAGTATGAGTTATACCTTAGATGGAGCCAACCAAGCAAAACATAGACCAGCAGAATAATAGACTATGTATAGTAATACTATAATTTTATAAACTTGTTGGAAAGTTTGAAACCTAACCTATGCTTTTAGTTTTGGAATTGTAGTTGTATTATGTAATCCACTATTTGAGACATGTATGGTAATTATACATGAATAATTTCCCATATAACTTGCCAGTAACACTTGATGGAAATACTAAATTGTATACAGAAGTATTTTTAATTATTGTTTTTGCATGAAATTGATTATCACAAATTTAGAAAAAATTTTGGAAGGTTAGTACTTGCTTGGTTAAGGTCAAGGAACCCATTTTAAGATTTTATTCATGAGTCTTTTTAGCTTAGACAAATCACGATAGAGTATACTAATTGAGATTATTATCTTTGTATGAAGCCCACAGATTAAATATTCGTATTTTGTAGAGATACTTGGAGAAAGATTTCTAAGCCCAAATTTTTATATTGAATTCTCTAGCCTTTGAATTTAAGATCTGGTAAGCTACAGAATATTTGAAGTTTTCTAGCTCAAATTATGAATTTTGAAGCTACTGGTAGAATTTTGGAATTGCATGAGATGATGTGCTTGTGCTAACTTATAATGCTTGACCTTAAACTCAATTTCTATACTTTTTTGTGATATTTCTGGTTGAGAGAGTTTATTAAGGATGAGTTAGCATCAAATCAAGTCAATTTAAAGGTTGGAATAAAATCTTGTCAATAAGATCTAAGATCTTGTCAACAAGATCTTGTAATCTACACTGTGAAATTCAAAATCTTGTTAACAAGGTCTTCTGTTAATAGTACAAGATTCTTGAATATTGTAAGTTATAACATGTGATATGTGATGGTGTAACATGTTTGTGTGTGTGTGAGATTGTTTTTTTTTCTTTTATACTATGTTGTTTTGTTTAGGGCCATTGTCTATGCAGCTGCTCAATCAGGATAATCGAGTTAACATAATAAATGATGTGATTATAGCATGAAGCTAATGTGGTTATAAATTGTTCAATTATCACTAAAATAAAGAAGTAGTCATAGCATTGTATATCATTTTGGTGATCTATCACATTATGCTTAAGTGAGAGTTAAGTATTTAACAATCATAACAATCATATTATACATAGTTTTACATTACGTCATACTACTCATATCTATTTATTATTTGTTAACAAATTTAATGTGAGAACGATAGTGATGACAAAATACCTTTAAGAATACCAAAATGAGACATTTAAACTTTGCAAGGTTAAATGAAGACAAGATATATTTTTTTAGGATCAAATTGCCAATTCACTCCAATTTTTTCTTTTAAAAAAATTAATATTAAATGTAACTTAATTGTATGTAAGTAGATTATAAGAATATAAGAATTTTAAGAGAACTAAATATAATTTTTTTAAGATGGTGGG
Organism: Erythrophleum ivorense; assembly: GCA_026724425.1. Taxonomy (NCBI): domain Eukaryota; kingdom Viridiplantae; phylum Streptophyta; class Magnoliopsida; order Fabales; family Fabaceae; genus Erythrophleum; species Erythrophleum ivorense. The sequence continues at coordinate 802,664 of JAIUCV010000036.1, read as the reverse complement.
AGCTGTAATTAATTGATCAATATTTATTATCTCTTTGGATATAAAATTAGAAGGAAGATGGACGGATGGAACTGTTTGGTTTGGTTACAAGCAGTAGCCAGACTTTGATTGAGAATCCAGAGACAGAAGACGAGGACCAAAGACTAAAAAGTCTAAGCATAAAAACGTGAAAAGGACATATACTTTAATTCATGATTGAAAACTGGTCATTTTTAATATTCTCAATATGGATAATACTTTACATACTTGAATTTTATTATTAGAATAAACAAAGATGGTTTTTTTTTAAATGATAGATTAATTTCATCAAATGTTTTGACAGGTATTTTTGCAAATCCAACACAATATTTGTAAATTAATTAATTTTAAATCACTTAAGAGACCTCGGTACAGACCATGACACACGATGTTATGGATATTTAGAATTTTTATAAAATTGGTGCCATTGATAAAGTTAAAGATTAAAAAAAATGTGATATCCTTAAATTTATAGGCTGTTTCGCAATTCATGACAATATTATCGATGTCTCAGAGATGTTTTAAATTTTCTTGACGTGTTAAATGAAAGATTTTCGATCAAAGTGAGATATGAATATATGTATAAGTAAATTTGTTAAAAATATTTTTTAATAAGATTTAAACATATTTATATGTTTATTTATAGAATTGAGATATTTTAAAAGTTTTTTCTAAAATTTACACTAAAAATTTTAAAATGAAAGAGACAATCTAAGCAATAAATAGAGATCCATTGATTAAGAATAAGGTCTTAAATATTGTGTCTTTTACTCTTCAAAATTTATAATATAAACTTTATAGAGAACTGTAAAAGATCATAATCCCTCTTTATGAATACGATCCACTCGTAAGTTTATCACATAACTAGTTTGCTGGTAAATAAACAATTTTTTACGCAACCTGAATTTAGCTCCAATTTGTTTTTGCTTCAAATGCTTATATAAAACTGCTACAATTATAATCGAACCGTATAATTAAGTCCAAAATATTGAGCATTAAATTTTGTGTGTGTTTGTGAGTTGAATATGCCAATGACCACACAATGCATGTTAATAATACTGTGATTTTTAATATTTCGGATGTTTTTTAGAGTAAAACTTATGTGCAATATGTAAAAATGTTTTGAGTGTTTTCTTTTTGCAGTTGTATTTTTCCTTACAACTACTTTATATCTCTTTTTATATATAAGATACATTTAATTATAAAAAATTATTTATATTATTTATCATTTTATATTAAATCAATAACAAAGGGATAGAAGACTAAATGTTATCATTTATATTAAACGTTAACTTTTTTATTTTAATTTGTTTGCTTAACTTCGTGTCAATTTATGTTCATCATTAAAAATTAAAGATACAATACATGTCTAGGTAGTCTCTCAACAAAAATACAGTACATGTTTGTAAGTCTCTCTATCTCTTCGGTCAAACTCTACTCAACCCCTCCTTCACACAAAATTTTAATGATCGTTTTTATTACTTTCATTACAGTGGTTACAACAATAAGAAGGAGAAAATACAGCATGCTTTTTTCGGCAAACAACATTTAAATGAGTCGAAATAAGCCATGCATAGCACTACAGGGGGAAGGTACTCCCAATCTTAAATTATACTCAATAGGATCTTTGACCAAAATGATAAAGAAAGTATGGCAAAACTAATGACTATATAGAGTAGACTTATGAGTAACAATATTCTAGTAGAAGAAATAATAAGCAAATGACTCCATCATATCCAAAATATTAGACGCATCATTAAAAACTGCAAATGAATGCAAAAACAATCTTTATCTTACCTTAGGAAGGTGGACGGATGCAATGAATATACTAACCCCATTAGTTGACATCACCATAGGAGTGCATAGAAAAAAGATCATCATATGATAGTATCATTATATTAATAGTTAAATTGAAAGAAGAAAAAACACTAGTTCAGACTAATAACTCTCAATAGTCTACGAAAAGGCAAGTAGTAATATGATGATATCATATAATCTAAAACATTTGAAGCATTGTTGAAAATTGAAAATAAAGGGATAAGAAAGATATTTATCTTCTCCGGCCACTGCAGAAACCATTTGCATAGAGTTAATTAACATGAGAAACCACTCATGTTATATTTAGGAACATCAATTATGAAAACCTATGTAATATATTTTCTCTAAACAAGTACCTTATTTATGAAAATTTTGGTAATAAAATTACGTTTAAGACTCTTATGGAAGTTTAACATATTATTAATTTAAAGAAGTATTGATTCTGGAAGTGTTTCAACGGAAAGCACTGAAATTCTTAAATCAAATCATTCTTATATAAATAAAGTTTAGCATATTTCACTTTGTCCAAATACTGACAAGTGGCGCCTTGAAATGTAAATAAGTGGTGTTTTGAATTGCTTACAAATGACTCTCTATGAATTTTTCACATACTTTCACTATTACATTATACTTGTATTTGAACTGAATTCATTTGAATTTAAATTTGATATAATTTAATTATATTTATGTTAATTGATTCATTTATTTTAAGAATAATTAATTCCTTTAAAAATCCGTTTATTTGATATTCCAGTGAAAATGAACCCCAGCCGGTCGCCTTGCAGTTAGGATGTAAGAGATCATGTTGTAAAATAAATAAAAAGGATTAAATTACATTTTTTTAAATACCACTTATATTATATTTAGGAATACCATTTATGAAAACTTATGTAATATATTTTCTTTGAACAGTCTATTATCCATGAAAACCTCATGTAATAAATATCGAAGTTTAACATATTATCAATTTATAACGTATTCACAATATTAAGTAAAATTTATACGCACTACCCCTGGCCGAAGTATAACTCTTAAGACACTTTATTGTTTTAAAACAGATAATTATTTTTTAAAGGCACGACAAAGAACTCATAAAAGAAATACTCATTAGTGAAAACATAAGATGAGCCAGTAATGAACACTTATCTCGAGCTAAACACAAATTCATTGCAAAGCTCTCGGACTAATAAATATTCAAATGCCTAAGTAACATAAAAATTAAATATTACTATTATTTTACATATATTTTTATCATGAGATGATTAAAATGTGATATCTTTAAATTTGTAGGCGGTATCATGATTCGTGAGAATGTTATCGATGCATTCAGATGTTTTAAATGTTTTCTAGCATGCTAATTTAAAAATTTTAGATAAAAGTCATATATGAATGAATATATAAGAAAATATGTTAAAAATAATATGAAACACATTTATATGTTTATTCATAGGATTGAGATATTCCAATTTTTTTGGGGGGAAATTTACACTAATTTCTTTTTTAAAAATGACACAATATGATTAAATAAAATATGCTTTTAAGCAATAAGTGGAAGTCCATAGATTAAGAGCAAGAGTTTATATATTGTATCTATTTCTCTTTAAAATTTATAATAAATTTATAATATAAATTTAAAAAAAACTAACAGATCTTAATCTCTATTCACAAGTCACAATTGACTTAAAAATTTATGGTAGAACTAATTCCCTAATGAATTAAAAAAATAAGGCAACCTAAATTTAACTCCAACTTGTTTTAGCTTCTATTAGCACAAACAATCATAAGGAAACCATCTATATAGCTAAAAGCTAGGGCAATTGAAGGAACTAGTTGATGACAAGTGCAAGTTGAAGCCTAATTACCAGTCAAAGACCTAGGCCTCGCATAATGGAATGCTGCAAAAAAAAGAAGAAGAAGGTGTAGATCTTGCAAAATAACAATTTCTAAAAGTAGTTGAACACTGCAATTTTCAAGATTAGGTCAAGAAGCACAAGCATTAAAGGTATATACAAATTGAGATAAGTCAGGTTTCACCATAGTCTAAAACTTGACTTGGTTTAAGTTGGACTCAAAATTTCAAACTTATGACCTAGCTTGGCACAAGTCGGGCTATGTTGGATGGTTGAACCAAACTCATGTTTTTGTCTTTTTAAAAAAAAAAAATTTAAAACTTTGAAAATTTATATTTTTGTATCTACTTAACTATTTTGGGCATATGATCACTTGTTTTAATATATTTTTTCAAAATCTATGTAATGAAGATAAAAAATATATAGATTTAAAGGAGAAAATACGAAAAAAAACACAAATATAGATATTAAAACTTTAAATGTGATAACTTAGAATTTGATAGTTCGATTTGAGTTTTTTTTTAGATAAGGCCAACCTAACCGTCGACAGCGGGTTGCCTAGTTATTTTTTTTTAAAAAAAATCATCTACTATATCAAATTAAGGTTTTTTGTTATTAAATTTAAAAAAATACATGTTTTTTATATTATTTTCTTTTGTTTGAATATAATAATCATATTTCAAAAGGGCCTGATAGTAGTTTGATTTTCTTAACTAGTTATAATTTGTAAAATATGTCTAAATATTTTTGGTTAAAATTATAAAACAGCCCTTGAAAAAGATTTTTTTTTATTTAGACCATATTTTGTTTAATAATAAAGGGTGAGTCGGGTTGGGATAGCTAGCTCGACACTAAATCTAGCGTGGTCCCCCAACCTGGCCTAATTTTAAATTTTTTTTTTTTAAATCGACATAGCTTAACCTAAGATAGCTGAGTGAGATTGAGTTTTTTGAGATTATTGGGTTCCATGTATACCCTTGACAAGCATTATAAACGAACTCATGGCTTAATAAGAGAACATGCATAGCAAAGGAGGTTATGAATTGGGAACAACAAGCACCATGCAAAGCATACACAACCTCTTGAAAATACTTATAATTACAATTTTTTGTATGTTTTAGTGATTTATCAACTTTATTTATTGCTTTCAATCCAGTTTCCAACTAAGTTGTATTTGGTTTCTTTTAAAATTTTCTATTTTCAATTCTAGAGTTTATATATTCCTTTACAACTTAATACAATATCCATTTCTATTTGCAGACTTTACATTTCTAATTTCATGCATGGTTGATACCTTAACCATAGTTTAACTGCATTTAAGATTTAAAGAAACCTTTTTTAAAAGAATTATATCCTATTTCCTCTTTAGCATAAAGCAATGATTAAAAGTTCATTTTCGAGATCAATTTTATGGTTCAGTCATATTGCTAGCAATTTTAAATGCTTATATAAAACTGCTACAATATATAATCAAAACTTATAATTAAGTCTAAAATATTAAGCATAAAATTTTGTAGCTAGCTATAGTTAGCATTAATTTAACACATTTATGAAAGCTATATGCAACCACCACACTCGTGGACTCCGAAGTCCTGCACAATTTAAGCACATTTTCAATGTTCCTCATCAATTTATATTAAATCAATAATAAAGGGACAGAGGATTAAATGTTCACGTTACCTTTTTGGTTTTGATTTGTTTCCATTTATTTTTTACTTTTAGTGGACAATTTATTTTTTTCAATAAGCTAATAATTCATACGACACAATTTAAATTAGCATGTCTCTCATGTCAACGGTCTAAAGTTTTACTCCTATTTGTTGAAAAAACAATGTTTTACCATATTGATATTAATATAGCATAATAAATTTACACAGTCACAACAATTGCAAACATGTAAAAGCTGGTACATTAGTTTTATAGCTTAATAATCTGACAATTAATATTATATTGTTGTAAGAGTGCACTACCACACAACACAAGCTAGAATGAATATATTCTAATTGAGTAAGTGAGTACGAAGCCTAAAGTTGAGTAGACATTGAATGTTTGAAGCCTATTTTGGTTGTCTTTGAACCTCAAAGCTTGATTTATGGAATCAAATCAAATGCCAAATTCAAGTCAAGTATGCTACGAGTTACTTCACGCTCTCTCTACGTTCAAAGTTCTAACGTCTTGCCAATTTAATGCTTTTTCTGAAAAAAAAAAATTAAAAGACAAGACAAATGTATAAGTTTAACTTTAAACATATATATTTTTTACAATTTAATATATTATTATTAATTAAGTTTTTAAAATATTCTTTTCACATATCATAGTTTTGCTATAATTTTTAATAATAAATCCATAATACTTGTACTTAGTTTTTTTAATTATTACTGAGTTATTAAATGCATGACATGTGTCATGATGTGTTACTAGTAAGTGAGATAACATTAATTAAGAACAATGTTTCATAGATTATTAGATAGTGTCCAATCAATTTTTTCTATCTTAATTTATTTATGTATTTGGTTGCGCCTAAAAAAGAAATGCCCGTGCTAATTTGTGTCAACTAACTTCTAGAAACGAGTATAATTAGTAGGGATGGGCAAAAATTCCTAAAATTCAAAGATTCTTGTGGAGATTGTTTTACTAGGAAATTTCATTTTGAAAAAATGGATAATGGGAGAAAATTCTTCGAAGTTGGTTTGGAATCAAAGATGAGGAATATACTACCTATTTTGGAGGTTTCTGTCCTTGTCAATCAGTTTTATATAAATATTTTTAAAATTTTTATTTACAGGTATTGTTAATATTTGTTTTTTAATTATTTTACTCTTTATTTGTTTGAAATTAATTTAAAATTAAAAAAATAATCTAACCCAAAAATTAAATTTCAATCCCTCACTTTCTCTACATGAAAAAGATTTGCTGGAATTCAAAGAATGAAAATGGAATAAAATTTTTTCTCATAACAAGGATCAACAATAAAGATGAAAAAAAAAAAAGATTCCTGTCCTCACTCTCCCTCGGCAAAGTTACCATTTCTAATTAATAGTGTATTCAAAAAATTAATTCAATTAGTAAAAAGAGATAATAAAAGTAAATTTAACTTTAACAAATTAAAAATATATATCTTCTTTTTTTTTAATTAACATTGTAATTTTCAAGGAACATGCCAAATGTCAAAGAGTGTGTGACACATTGTGGACTTCCATTGTCTTTAGCTAAAAAGACAAAAAGGGCTATAAAACAATGTCCTTCGCCTACCCTACCATGTGACTTAAATAGCAGATAGCGCGTTCCAAAAATTCAATGCTGGTACGGTCTCCTGTGCTTTAATGCTTTAGCAGGTAAGCCGTACTATAGGAATAATAAATAATCTATCCTTATAATTTAAAATTTATTTCTTTATAATTAATAATTTATATTAATTATTGTTTAATATTTTAAAAATATATAAAATTTTTAATTTAATTATATAAACCTTGAAAATGAAGGCATTAAACATATAAAACTCTCATAACACAATTAAACTAAATTTAAATAAATCTAGTTTATTTTTTAAAATAAAAATTAAATAATTTGATTTGATCGATCAATTAAAAATTAAATTGAAATAATTGATGTTTATTATATATATGTTTTACTTCATTCGGTCTCAAATATAAGTTACTTGTTGAAGAATTATTTTAGTCTAAAATATAATTCATTTCTTGAAATTGTCTTGATTATTAAATATTTTTTTCTTTAAGTATCCCCAATTAAATAGAGAATCATTAAAACTAATATAATTTATTAAAAATAAAAGTAGACTCTTTAATTAGGGGTGAATATAAAAAAAAAATTTATTTTGAGATAAATTTAATTATTTAAATTATTTTTAATTAATTTTCTTAATATTTATGAAGTAGGTATGTGTGATTTATATTTGAGAACGAAAAGAATAGAATTTTTGACTCCTGGAATTGGTTTGGTTTGTTTTGTTATAAATTATGGACTAAATTATTAGAAGTTTACAGGTTTTAGGTCCACGGAAATTTAAAAAAATAATGTTAAATTAATTGAACCTAGACCGAGAGATCAAAATCAATCATTGATTGATTGGTTGAAGTCGTTTTAACTTGTGTGCAAGTTGAACAAATTAAATTGTTGAATATCCTTGCTACTAAAATCTTTTTTTTTTTCTTCCCTAATTGTCATTTTGAGCACACTTTTAAAATTATTTGAGCAAGAAAGTTAATATCATAAGTCACAGTGTAGAATATTCTCACCAAAGAAAAAAAAAAGGTTGTCTTATGAAAAACTCTAATACACTATAAAATAACAATTAACTATAGAATGTTTCAAATGGGATGATCACTTAGTCTAATGACTTGGTTAGCCTTATATTATTAGGTCAAGTTAAAAACAAAAACAAAAGAATTGATAGAGTTAGATTAGCTATGTTGGCTAATTTATCTTCATCCTCTTAATTTAAAAAAATTATTTTATAAGAACTAATATAAATTTTTTTAAAAAATAAAATATAATTTCATAAAAATTTATACGAGATTTTTAAAATTATTTTATAATTTTTATCAAAAATAAAAATAAAAATAAAAATACCTAAGACAAGAAACCAACTTGCTTGGCACTAGACTAATTTCATTGGACTCGAACATCAAGCTTGAAAATTGAAGTTTAGTGCAAAACGTGATTTAATACTAAATTAGACTAATATTCATCTAAATCGGTCCATGATTACCCCAGTTTTAGGTGATGATTTGATAAAGAATGCATCAAAATATTTTTTTTATAATCTTTGTCTATAATTATCTTACTTGTTAATGAACATAAGATTAATTATTACAATAAAATAGTATCATTTAAATAAATTTAGAAAAATTACACATACTCCTTCTAATTTTTGTCTCTAACTACAATGTCTCCGTAATATATATAAAAAAAAAAATTCATAATATCTATTAGTCTTACGGCAATAAACACTCTATTATCTAAATTTATAAATTTTAATTAATTAAAAAAATACTAAAATGCCCTGCTTGTTATTCTGTACTCCTTTTGTCCTCTTCTTCTATCTTCCCCAATCAATATATGGATGACCTTTAACTAAATTTAAACGGCACATCCCTCTCCTTGTGGCTGTTAGGTGAGAATAGTCCGGGATAAAAAACTTGAATACAGAAATCAGTACGTAATATAAGATGTTAAATTGACCTAAATCAGCGTTCTTGGGATTTTATTCCCTTTCTTGGTCCTATTCATCGATTCATACTTCTAGGTTTTCTTCTAATTTGAATGTCAATCTCTTACGTCCCTGTGAATAACACTTTTCCCCAGAAATAATTTATTAACAAATGAAGAAAATGTTTGTTAATTATATGGGCACTGTATACAATAAAAAAGAAACTAGAGTTGAATCCAATTTGGATTGAAATATACATACACATACATACACACGAGACTCGGGGTTACACTCACTTTCTTTTATCATACCACTAGAAGCTAAATTTAACCTAGTGAGTTGGAGAAGATAAAGAAAAAGACAAAAGGATATTAAATAATAAAAAGGACACTTTAGTAATTTTATATAATTAAAATTTTTAAATTTAGATGATAAGAGACTTCTTACAATAAGGCTTATAGATAAGGTTAATTACGGTTTTATTTAGATTAGGAGAATATTATAGTAATTTTCTCTAAAACATATTAGTTTATTCTAAGTAATAATAAACGCCCCACAAATAAGTAGGTTCGATAATTTTTTATTAATTAAAAATATAAGGCATATTTTAAACAAATAAATTAATACAAATAGTTATTATTAATAAGAAAATTATAAAATACAAATTAAATAAAATATTATAAAATGATGTTTTCCCATCTTTTTGTGGTTGGTTCCCAACTTAATTAGTTTTTTTTTTAATTTATTTACATAAATAAATCATGCAATCTACTTCTCTTGGCTCTGAAATGGTAAAACATCATACCTTCAAGCAAATGTTCCAAGATGCATGAACCAGTAGTATCCTGGGAAGGAATAAACTGTCTTATCTTTTCGGGAGAATAATAGGATTTGCGCTATCAATCTATTTTGATCATAGAGTATATAATTAATTAATTAATTATCCAAAAATAATCACAAAGTTTTGACAATTTGTTAATTAATCTCTGTTGTAATCAATTAATTAAAAACAAAAAACTCAAATTGACATAAACATATATGGAGACATGGACAAGAGTTTTGAATGATTTCAGTAGTTTACTTTTATTTCTACTTTTCTTCTTCGATTGATTTTTGTGAGCGAAGGTACGGCTTGGGAAATTCAAAGGCGGCCATGAGATGAACAAATATTGATAATTAATTTAACACAGCTAATTTTGATCGAGTTGAGAGATACGTCATGCATAAATTTGATTATTTTAAAATTATTTTGAGATATTGCTGAGCTCAACAAACATTGTCAGATATAACCTGTTGTCTGTGTCGATTAATTTTTTAAAATAAATTTTTACAAAATTATTATTTTTTCACTAGATATTCACCCTTAGATTAAAGTTATAATTTAATAATTTCATCAATAAACGTTATATTCATTGTTACGATTTAATATAAACTAACGCAAATGTCATTTCATTTGTTAATAGATTTTTATATAAAAATTAAAATAGTTACGATTAAAAAAAGATAATTACATAATTTAGTGTTAATATTATTTTTTATTAAAAATTAAATTTTAATATTTTTATTTTAAGAATATTAATTACTCATATTTTATGTGAAAAAGTTTCTTAACTGTTAAAAAGAATAAAAAAGATTATCCATCACTCCTCTACCAATATAATATAGCGGTGGAATCATTTTTAGTATCGTCAAAATTAAAAAAATACTAAATAATAAATTCAATGCAAAAATTCGGAGCACTTATTGAGAAGGAGTTATTAACAATACGGAGAGGAGAAGTTATTTGAATTCTAAGCAAGGTAAAATTATTAAAAATTTTAAAATAAAAACGACCTGCACTAAAAACCACTAATTTTGTATAATTAAAATTATTTGTAATAAAATTAAACAACTACTCACTTTTTTCACCAAATAAGAAACTGTCCACTATTTATATTAAAAAATATTATTTTATTTTTATTATTGATTACTGAATCAAGACATCAAAGTTATCAAACACATAATATAGATAAGTCTTATACTGGTTTGAATTAATGATTTTCGTGTATTGATACAATTCTTACTAAAATACATGTTTTATTTTTTTTTTTGAAAGAAAAACTTTACTTTAGAAATATTAGGTAGGAAGGAAAAAAAATTATTAATGTAGAAAATGAATGATTGAAGACTATTTCAAAATTGCTGATTTAATTTGCGAGAAAAGAAGAAATCAGGGAAAAAAATAAAAAATTTCAATTATTGCTTTCTTTATTTTATTTTAATATATTCATTGAGGTGTTAAAAAAACTAATAGGAGAGGATAAAGATTGAGATTGAGTCCTTAACATTAACAGCCCGTTTGGTATATAGAAAGTTAGGTATAAAAAAAATAAAAAGATAATTTTAAATATAAAAAATGACTTTAATACTTTTATTTTTAATAATTGAACAATGAGTAATAAATAATATTAAATAATAATTAAAAAATAAATAAATATTTTACATAAATTTTCCTTTCCAATTCTTTTTTTTTTGTCTTACCAAACATGCCCTTACACACATTAATTTTATAGGCTAAGATTGATGCCCAATGAAATATTAGCTTAATGGCTAGTTTAAAATTTATTTTATTCAACACTTTTCCTAGTTTGGTATCCTCAAAGAAAGTAGGAGGAAATAAAAAATTTTGGTATAATTATTATTTTATTTTTTTAATTATTATTTAACTATATCTATTAATCATTACTCAATCATTAAAAGTAAAGATATTAAAATTATTTTTTATTTTTAAAATCATATTTTTTTTTTCTATTTTCATTTCATTAACATTCAGATAATTGCTTATAATGTCAAAAAATAAATATTTATATTATTATTACAATTACTACTTGTAACCATTAAAATTTGAATAAATTATTATATTTTTAGACATCTATATTTTACTTCTGATAAATGGTATTAGTCTTGCAAATAGAGTAGAGTTTGACGCAATAGGGAGCTAATGGCCTAGTCGTAGACTTTGAAACCCTACATTTTACCTCCAATGAATGGTGTTTTGGGTGGTAGATTTTCAACGGAGTCTTGCAAAACGGCATAAGGGGGCTATAGGCCTCTTCGTAGACTTTGATACTCAAATTAGCCTTTCATAACTAGGGTTAAAGATAGAATATGAAGAGAACGGAGGCTAATAGGTATAAGAGAAGGTGAAGCGTCCTGATCCTTTATGCATCCTAGTGATGCGCAGCGTCTGTGAAGCGACAAAACGACACCATTTTGTCAAGTTCTATTAGCCAAATAGCAGTCGATCTCGATCGTCCCTCTTTTGTGATCCTAGCCGTCCTTTTATCCCCCAAATCTCATAGTATAGAAGCTCCTTCAGCCCCTGATATGTAGCACCTTTAGCCCCTAAAATACATTATCTTATTTGTTTGCTTCCACAAGGCTTTGCGAGGGGAACTCAACGAGCTTCAGTGCTTGGCAAAAATGTCGTTGTTGGAGAATGCATCACACAGCCAAGAGCATGAAGAATCTGAGCCAATATTCTTACATCATAGCTAAATTTGATTGTCTAGAATTGTCCGAGGAAGAGAACACCAAAGCACGAAAGGAAGAGAGAATACAAATCTACTAGTAAAAGAATAGAAATTTATCAATATAAACTTTTGTTTTTCCACATCATAAATCACATTGACATGAGGATATACAAATATTTATAGTTTGTAAGCCTCTTCTGTTTTCATGGAATTTGAACTTCTAAGTCCTGGTTAAATATTTTAAACATTGTACTCATTGAAATTGAAAATCATGTTGAACTAATACCTTGAATGAAGATTGAAAATCATCATTTGCTGATGCATCATCCTTGCTTTCGGGAATATTATTTGGTGGAGATGCATCTAATCTCTTAGTAATTGGGTCCTCAGAGGAATAGGCGAACAAGTGAGAGTTTAAGATGTGAAATTTATGTTTATAATTTTTTATTATCGAAGAATATGCAGAGAACAAGTTTGCTTTGCATGAAAAACAAATCATTATAGCTAAGAGAAGTTTTAGGCGCTAAATCCAATTCAGAATTCCTTACTCTATTTCGAGCTACTTTTTTTTAGTTTGAGCAAATTCAAATAACTCCTAGCAAGTTTAATTGAGATGTCTCATGTCATGTATATAGAGAAAAAAAAATATTTCAAATAGAATGAGATAATTGTTTGGCAGAAACTTGTCCAAGAAAAATCATAAGAGTGTTAAGAACTTTATTGAAAAGAGGTTGAGCAAAGAAGAAATTAATCAAACATCTGCTTGATAAATATTTATGACCAGAAATTACAATATTCACCTCGTGGAGCCAAGCCAAGCATCATATATGGTTGTTGCTAAATCTTGTATATATTGTACCACCAAAAAATTTGTATACTCTAGATCTCTCCTGGTGCCAAAATTTGACAAACGATGCAGTGGGTCTGATTGTGGATTGCTACTTATCTTTGAAGCTACTTAAACTTTCAAGATGCACTTAGGATTTTCTTCGTGAAAATCCTACCTAGATTGTGTAATGGAACTTGCAAACCAAGCTTTTTTTCCCACCACAGTAGAATAGAACTAGGAAGGAAAAAAGCAGCAGATGGAACGTGCATATTTTGGTATTAAAATGTGATTTTATGCCATTTTGAGTTGATGGCTAAGATTGCATTGATTGAAAGGTCTGGATTAGCTAGATTTTTGTCAAATAGACCCAGTCAAATGCACCATATGTTTTATGTTATTTTGTTAAACAATTCATATTAACTGATGTGGACGGCTAGAATTAACTCAAGGTAGATTAAACGGTGCCGTTTTACCGCTTCGCAAGTGTTGCACATCCCCAAGATGCGTAGAGGATCGGGATGCAGAAGGCGAATTTGTGAGTTCGGTCATTTTGTTAAGAGAAATTATAGTTAAGGGTTTAAATTTTATAAAACATATAATAAAAAATCTTAAAAATTAAAATTATTCTCAATGATCAAAATTACTATTAAGTTTAAAAAAGTTATTATTAGATTTTGAGAAAGTAATTATCAAAATTACTTAACTTATAATTTTCTTAAAATACAATGGTAACTTTTTTAAATTTAATAACAAGTTTTCTAAAACTTAGTAATAATTTTTATTTTTAGGAATAATTTCATTTTTTTAATGCTTGTTATTATAAATTTTGCAAAATGTCCTTGAATATAGTTTTTCTTTTTGTTTAGTTTGGCTTAGGTTATCCTTTTTTTGGTTTGGGGGGAGGGGGTGGCAGAACAGTAGATGCAGCCTAAAAGTATATCCATCAACCTCATATTATAATTTATACTATAATCTCTCTTTAAGTTTGAAATAAATTAATAATTTAATTCTTAAAATATTATTTTCTTCTCAATTTAAATTTTTAAAGATAAAGTTTTCTCAATTTAATCTTTAAAAAATCATTATCTTCTCAATCTAATCTTTCAAAAACAAATCATCTTAACTAATGACGTGTATAAACATCTTAATTTGATCTTAAATTATCTTAATTATCTAAGCATTTCTCTCCAATCAAGATAGTCCTTTTGTTAGGCAATAAGGGGATCTTATATGGTTGTTAACTAATGATGTATCTTCAACCTTCAAAGCAATGCCATTTTGATTGTTAACTAATGGTTGTTAACTAATGATGTAACCAAAAGCTCACAAATTTATCCAAAGGGACTATTTTAATTGGAAGAAAATGTTTAGAAACTAAATTAAGATAAATTATCTTTAGAGGACCAAATTGAAAGAAGAGTAACCTTTCATGAACTAAATTGAGAGATTTTATTTTTAGAGGACCAAATAAGAAAGAGGGTGATTTTTTAAAAACTACATTATTAATCTACTTGCAAGTTTATCAATGCTCACATTTTTTTTTTATTTTTTAAAAATTATACTAACATCTCTTAAATTTTCATAATTTTTTTCTTGAATTTTTAATGATTTGTACCAGATAAATGTTATGACATGAAATACATTTAGTGCCATAAAAGTAAAATTATTTTATCAATTTTGTTAAGAGAAGAACTTTTGTATAAGTTAAAAACTTCAAAAAGAAATATTATTGGATCTTAAATTAAATATAAATTGACTCATTTTTATTAAGGAGACACTTTTATACTATGATATTAAAAATTATAGTATCTTATATATTATAGTATGAGATACCTAGTTGAGACTGGGAATAAAAGCACCTACATGAATAATAAAGGGGAAGAAGAAGAAGAAGCAAATCAATCTAATATTAAGTAGACCTACAACTTTAATTCTAAAAGGGATATCTCCACTAAAGTAAACTTGTTACAATTTTTGAATGGGCAAAATTGCACACCTTTTTTGCTTACCATTCCTCAAAACCTTGATTGCACCATTGAAGTTGATCCCAAAACTTGGTTTGTTGTCATAACTAAACTAGAACTAAAGAGCTTACAGGAGTATCAAGAATTCCTTTTTTCTTTTCCATTAATGTGGGACTTTGAAAGACTAGTATAATAAATCCCCCCTTTTTTTTTTCCAAAATCCCATGTATCTTTACTTTATTAGAAAAGTAAACTCTCTTACTAGTCTTCTAAGTGTTTTTTCTGCTGCTATGTTCAATCTTTATTGACAAGGCAAGTCCATTTAGATAGTGACTTTTTTTTTTCTTCCTTGCATAGCTAAATTTCCACCCTTGTACACTCTACACCAATTTTCATTGCCAACATATTTGTACCAATGCAAAACAATCTCATCCAATGAAATAATATTAACTCTATTAGTAGGCACATACCTTACATTGGAAATTTCTTTTATTTTTTTCATTGTGAAAATTCATATGAATTATCTTAACACCTACACTCTTTTGCTTTATATGGTTTTCTACATTGACGTAACCAAAGTCTTTGCCAATGTGTTAAGTGTCAAACAAGTCTCGCTTGGTGCATACAAGAATCATGAGCCATATTTGGAGTATATTTCTCTGTAAAGAGTAACGTGCTCTATTATAGTAAGAGAGTGACAACTCTAGGTTGAATTGGAGGTTGTCAAGGTTCAAAAAAATTTGTTAAACTTGTAGAATTAATAGAGAAATTTCAAGTAGAAACTTGAGAACTGGATGTGAGTTTGGATTGAAGCCAAACTAAAATAAAATCTAAGTTTGCTTATCTCTTCAACTCTTTACATTTTAAGTTATTTTATTGATAATATTTTGCATCATATATTGTTTGTTTATTGCTTAATAAACCTTCTTACTCTATTTTAAATAAACCAATTATTGAAGAGATTGTTCTAATTTATTTGGAATTAAACTTTTACATTAAGTATTTCTATATATTACTAAATGCGTTATTTTTAGAATAAAAATTTAAATTTTCCTTGACAAATACAAGTTCTGTTTTGCTCTATATTTTTAAAAGTAACCTGAATTAAAAAAAATGAAAAAGAATTTTGATTATAACTAAATATTAAAAAGCACTTAATTCACCCATGACAGTATTTTAAAGCATCTTGAATAAACAAAAAAAAAAGTATTTAAAGCATCTTGCATTGATTCCACACTAGTTGAATCTTATAAATTTATAACTATTTTTAATATTTGTGAATACAAATATAACGCATAAAGAATTTAAAAATTAAAATTTTTATGAGCTTTTTATTCACTCTCGATTCATATACAAATAACTAATACAATATAATTTTTTAAAATTTTATGCATTATATTTATATATTTATAATTTTTATAAATACATTTTTATGGGGAAGTTAATTATCAAAATTGATAACACAACAGGAATTTATTTAAGTCAAGTAATATTATAATATTTTGGTTATTGTCAAATAACTTACTTTATTAATATATATATATATATATAATATTTTATATATCATTTAAGTTCAAAGATAAAAATATCCTTCTTAAATAACCTGTGACTAATATTATAACATAGGAGATGATAAAATTAAGATCAATCAAGATATATGAGTTGCAACTCTAAAGTATTATAAAATATTTGTCTGGTTATTCAACATTGATGTCGATGACGTTGCGGGGCCTTCGTCATCACGTGGGTGAAATATTACTTAACTATCTCAACAAGTGGACTTGGTGTCGGTGCTACAGCATATTCCTCATCTGCTCCACCGCATCCTACTCTCTCTACTAATTTAATATTCGATTAATATAATGTGTGATTAAAAAGTATTATATTTACATTTACGGCAATTAACTAAATTTGGTTCCTTAAAGCTTTTAAAGGGATTTTTATTATATAATCACGTATGAAAAAGTTAAAATAAAGAAAATTCTGTCTTTTTGAAAGTGAGATTTTGAATTTGTCTCGAAAATTTTATTTTAAAGAAAATTCTGTCTTTTTGAAAACGAGATCTTGAATTTGTCTCGGAATTATTATTTTAAAATAAAACGATTAAAGAATACATTAATTACTTGGCCATAAACAAAATTAATTAATATAAGTTTTTATTAATTTATTTAAAAAATGTTGTTGGTAGTTATAATATTGATAAATGTTAGGAATTTAATATTTCACATACACAAGGTTATATTGTACAAATAACTTTTTGATTTTTATTTTTGCAAATGAATATGAGCGGTTGGCACAAGGTGAGAGCTCTCTTTCTTTGCCTTGTAGGTAGCCGTCGCCATTGAATAAAAGAAATTCGTAAAATAAATTAATCATAAATGGAAAATTTTTTCAGATAAACTAAAATATAAAATTCTAATAAAATTTTCTGTGCTTTTTTTTTGGGTAAAAACAGAGGCCTAAGGTTGAAAAAGGAAAATCCACTAGGTAATTAATTGGAGCATAAACAGTCACCTAAAATCTTTAACTTGTTAAGAGTTTGAAGAAAAATTTCAAGAACTTGAGACCTGAGCACAGAATTATATTATAATAACAAGTCAGTAACAGTTTCCTTCTCGTATAGCTAAAAGAGGAAGTAGCCTTCTAATCAAGTTTTATCCAATTCTAAATTTTTTTTAAAAGATAATTATAGTGTATCTCCTTGTTAGGAGGTGACTCTTAATTTTGATATCTATAATTTTTTAATCCACCTAATCTTGTAAAAAAAATTATGTTTGATTTCTATCAAATTTTTTCAAAAATTACTTAGATCAATATTTTTTTAAATTTTAAAAAAACGAAGGGTGTGAGGTTCTTCACAAATAATTTTTCATAATCATAAATTAATTACATATACATTAAAACAAATTTTAATGATATCTATTATTTTAAATTAATTTCACATATTTTGTGTTTTTCTTCTTCTAAAATTGACAATTTCCACAAGCAAAAAAAATTATGAGCATCTAAACTCAAAAATATCTCCCATGGAAGTCCCATTTGGCAGCTTCTCATTTCGGATTCCGCTATCAGCCTTTGAACCAGTAGCGTCCACCGTCTTTCTGGGAAGTTTCGTCCTGAAGGAACCAGAGGGAGTAAACAGGAAATGAAGAAGAAACCAAGAGGAGAGGAGCCAAAGTAATTTGAGGATGCAATGGAGCCCACTGTGGAATTGTTTAAGTAATTTACTTTTCAAAGTTACATTTTTGCATTTATATATTCGTAGTTCAAGTCTCTTTTGCTTAATGATTTGAGCTTAAGACAAGTGTGCTCTTTTCAATCCGAGTCACTACCTGTAAAAGGAACCTCGCATAATCTCCCACTCACGCCCAACGGCAAAAAAGGTTTCCTCTGATTCCTGACTTTCTTGTGATTTTCCGTTGTGAAAAGTGATGTTTCTTTTGTAGTAAGCGGAGAGCTTTTGGGGTCGATTTGGGTTCTGGAAAATTCTAGAGAGAAAGCTGGATTTTGTTGCTTTACTTTTGTCGGGTCCTGTGAGAGAGGGAATTCCTTCTTGGAAGCGAGAGAAGAAAGGTTTATTTGGATTTTCCCGGTTTTAGAGACAGATTTTTGTGGATTTGAGAGAATTAGATGATTAAATTTCTTAGTTCATAGGGCGTGTATGATTTGTGACAGACAGAATTGCCACTGTTTGATTAATTATGTCGGTTGAGTCAGAAAGCTGAATATTCTTGTTTTGGGCCAAAAGAGGGAGAAAATTGAGGTGCTTAGTGTGAGTTTCTAAGTAAGTTTATTCTGAATTGAAGATGATGCTGTTTAGTGGAAGAACGAGTTTAAGCGAGACTATAAGATGTTTTCAATGGCTTAATTAATCATCCTGCGTCTTAGTATGGCTGTGGTGAGTCCTGTGCCGGCAATTCCACGAAGGTTTAATTCTGTGAGGTTGGTTCAAGATTTTGGGGTCACCGGAATCATGGCTGGTATGGCAGAAATTGTTGAGGAGCCTGACACAGGTGTGGTTAATGACACTATCTATGTGTCTGTGGCAAAAGATTTGAAAGAGAGCAAATCAAATCTGATATGGGCGATACAGAACTCTGGCGGAAAGAGGATTTGCATCCTCCATGTCCATGTGCCTGCAACTATGATCCCCTTGAGTAAGTGTGCAACATATATGTGTTTAATAATTGTGTATATGGATTTTTTGTTTAACGTATTCATGGCTTAATCCTTTTGAATAAGTGCTTTACACAGGATAATTCTGCAGAATTCTAAGTCAATGTTTAAGATATTGCCTTGATGACCGCTATTTTAGAAATTACCAATGTTTTTGGGATTTTTTTTTTGGGAACCAGATAAGGTCCATTAGATAATGAGGTTAATTTCAGAAAACCTTGTTATAAAGTCCAAATGTTGGGTTACATTTAAATTTAATGTTCAAATATTTGTTGGACTACTTTGTAATCTTTCTTGGGTTGTTTTTGTTGACTTAATAATTTGATGTATGGTTTATTTGTTGAGCAATTAATTTCAAGCACCAAAGTTCTTGAAAATGCTGACTGTCTTGCTGTATTTCTCAGTCATGCGACTTTCAGTATCTAAAAGTGGTCTTTACAATTTGATATTCTTCTTTTTGTAGTGGGTACAAAATTTCCAGCAAGTTCATTGAAAGAACAGGAAGTTGAAGCATACAGGGAAATTGAAAGGCAAAACATGCATAAGAATCTAAATGAGTATCTTCTCTTCTGTTCACGAATGGGGGTACTGGTCTTTGAATTTCTGTCCATGTATATACAATATTAATAGCAAAACTTATTTAGTTCTCAGCTAACAACGTTCTGATGCAGGTGCGGGCAGAGAAACTGCATATTGAAATGGAATGCATTGAGAAAGGTATTGTAGAGCTTGTCTCCCAGCATGGTATCCGTAAGCTTGTTATGGGAGCAGCATCTGATAAGTGTCACTCTAGGTAAGAAACCAGATAAGAACCCCTGATGCACACTATTATTATCTTGTTAACTTGTGCTGGAAAAGCCACTGATGATATCATAATAGTATTGAAGAGATTATATTAATTTTTCATATTGTGTGGAAGAAATATAATGCTAAATCTGACAAATGTTAATCATGTGCCATGCAAGTAGCCATGCTCATCTGTACTCGGCTTGGAATTTTTCAGTATGGCATCAAATAGTTTCACTATTTTCAGTAACTAGTTCACTGACTTCTTAGCTTTGGATCTCTATCACCTACGATTTTATATCCCCTTCCTTGAAGAAGTCGTTTGGCTGCATGGATCAATTAATTATTATCCTTTCCAAATCCACTTGCAACTTTGCAGAAATTTTGCTCTGTTGTATGAGTTCTGATCATCGTTTTTTTTTTGGGCTTAGAAGTTGCAATCTCTATCTCAGTTATATTGAAGTTCAATATTATGTTTTCAGTGAGTGTGACTTCAATTGCCTGACATTGCAGGAAAATGATGGACCTCAAATCTAAGAAAGCCATTTATGTACGTGAACAAGCCTCAGCTTCTTGTCAAATACAGTTTGTCTGCAAAGGACACCTTATATACACTAGGTCTGTCGCATTTTAAATACTAATGAGATCTGATACTGGATTGGTAATAGGATATAATGTCACATGTAGATTTAATTTAGAAACTTTGTAGTTGTCTAAGAATACAAAGTCTCAACACTCAAAAATTACAGAAAGCTTGTATAATTTCCTATGGCGGAATTTGTGTTTGTCAATGGTTGTCATTTTACTTGATTATTATTATTTTGGGTACTGAATCAAGTACAATGTCAATAGGGATGGCCAGTTGGATGATGGTAATGTAGAGGTTGCATCTCCTTTGCCACAGCAAAACCCAAACCCCGAATCTTTGCATTCGCTTCAGATGAGGTCTCAATCGATGACAATGGGGCAGAATAATCGGGTAAGACCCATTAATGCAGATCAAGAGTTACTTCGCAGAGCATGGTCTGCCAGTGCTGGGCATGGAGGGAGAACAGTGGCTTTTTCTTCTCCAGACACTGAAGGGTTTTCCACTCCAAGTAACAGGTTGGGTACAGAAGTAAGTTCTGATGAGTCAGACAGGCTGTCAAGAAGGAGTCTTTCAGTTTTCTCAACGTGCTCTGACAGTGGTGCAGTTGAAGCAGCATTGACCCCAAATCTGATTTCTGAGGGTCGTGAGAATGTAATAGACTCAAGTGAATTTTCTCCAATTATAGTGGGTCTTCGTCAGTCATCTCCTCCTAGTGTACTGGTACTCCTAAATATAATTTTTTTTCACTAATATTTGTGCCTGTTGTGGGGAATGTTCGTTTGCATTGATCTATGGGGTAAACAGCCTGAGCCTTATAATAATATTGTTATCTGATTGAACACCAACAGGATGGAGGAATGGACGATCCTCTCTATGATCAACTTGAACAGGCCATGTCTGAGGCTGAGAATGCTAGGCGGAATGCATATCAAGAAGCCCTAAAGCGTGGGAAAGCTGAAAGAGAAGCCATTGATGCTATGCGCAGGGTAACCATCCCCCCCCCCCCCTTTTTTTCTGTTCAGTACTTCCTGTTACTTCTGTAATTTGTATAGTTAACTGTTCATGATATGTATACAATTATTTTTAGTTTTACATTCTTCTAAGCAGTGGGACGTTTTCTGGGCCAAAAGTAAAATAAGAAGGTGGAGCATTTATTAGTGAATCTAAATGCTAAAGATCATTTGAATGGATAGGCATCCATTTGGGTTTCTTTTCAATTTATGTTAAATGCTTATATGAAATTTTGATATACCCTGTAATCTTATTCATTGCTTGTACCAATCGACAGGCTAAAGCCTCTGAAAGCTTGTATAAAGAAGTGTTGAAACTAAGGAAAGAGGCCGAGCAAGTACTAGAAAAGGGAAGAGAAGAACTTGAAAGAATGAAGAGTGACCGAGACAAAGTTAAGGAAGAACTTCGACTTACCCTAGATCAAAAGTCCTCACTGGAGAGTCAAATTACATCATCTGAATCCGAGGTAAAGGAGTTGGAGCAGAAGATTTTATCTCTTGTGGATCTGTTAACAACTTACCAGAAAGAAAGAGATGAGTTACGGATGCAGCGTGACAATGCATTGAGAGAGGCTGAGGAGTTGAGGAAAAAACAAGGAGAGGCTTCAAGCACACATGTGCCCGAGTTGTTTTCAGAATTCTCTTTTCAAGAGATTGAGCAAGCAACGAGTAACTTCAATTTATCCCTAAAGATTGGAGAAGGTGGATATGGAAATATATATAAAGGTACCTTGCGACACACTGAAGTGGCTATAAAAATGTTGCATGCAAACAACAGCTCACAAGGACCCTTAGAGTTTCAACAGGAGGTACGATGAATCTTTCTTTTTTTTTGGGGTTTTTGGGTAGCTTTTTAAGATCATTTTTCTATCTTGGATCCACTATAATTTTTTTCCTTGTGTTTTTAATCTGAAATATCTTAAGCCCTTTTAGTAAGCAAATTGATACATGTCCAACAGTGAAATGACTCTGGCCTTAACTATTCCTGAATGCAAATATTTCTTGCTTTTACAGATTAGTCTTTTCATGTATGAAGGTCTAGAAATAACTATATCAGTAGAAAGTAATTTGTGACAAGAATGCGTAATGAATAATTGTTTTTAGTTCCCTCTTAATTTTTTTGTTTATTGCTTCTTGTCATGATTTTATTTAGCTTCATCTAATCTTCTTTAAAAAAATTACGAAAGATTGATAAGATTTGTTGTGAAAGAAGGATATTTAAGTCGACCCTCCTTTTGGTTTTGTATCAGGTTGATGTATTGAGTAAGTTAAGGCATCCCAACCTTATTACACTTATAGGAACCTGCCCAGAATCATGGGCTCTTGTCTATGAGCATCTACCAAATGGAAGCCTTGAAGATCGGCTCAACTGCAAGGATAATACAGCTCCATTATCATGGCAAACTCGAATCCGCATTGCTGCTGAGCTCTGTTCTGCTCTCATCTTTCTCCATTCCTGTAAACCTCACTGCATAGTGCATGGAGACTTAAAACCCTCCAATATTCTCCTGGATGCAAACCTTGTTAGTAAGCTTAGTGACTTTGGAATTTGTCGTATATTATCTAATCTTGAGCGTTCAGATGATGATAACACGGAGTGTTGGCAAACTGTCCCAAAGGGAACTCTACTCTACATGGATCCTGAATTCCTTGCATCGGGGGAACTTACACCAAAATCGGATGTTTATTCATTTGGAATCATATTATTAAGATTGTTGACTGGGAGACCAGCCTTGGGAATAACAAAGGAAGTGCAATATGCATTAGATACTGGAAAGTTGAAATCCCTCTTGGATCCTTTGGCTGGAGACTGGCCATTTGTGCAGGCTGAACAGTTGGCTCGCTTGGCTTTGAGGTGTTGTGAGTTGAATAGACAGAGCAGGCCAGATCTTCATTCAGATGTCTGGAGAGGACTGGAAGCAATGAGCGCTTTTTCTGGAGGCATAAACTCCATCAAACTAGGTTATGAAGGGCCTGACCAACCTCCTTCATATTTTATTTGTCCAATCTTCCAGGTAACCTTTTTTTTTGGTCCATTCTCATTTTTCACTTTAAGCTCAATTAAAATGTTATTTTCACATGATGTTTGCTTTATATTCCTACTTTGCTGGATGACTATATAATGGTTAACTAAAATGCATCACGACCAAAGGGATTAGCTTAAGTTGTAAGAAAAGATAACATCTCTTTTGATCAACCCGAGTTTGATTCTTTTAGAGAGAGTTTGAAGGATAAAATCTTAAATGCATCAAGTTGATGTGAAGGAACCTGTCCTTAAGAGCGAAGCTTGAGGACATTCCTTATTGTAATTCCAAATAAAAAATAAAAGCTAACATGCATTGCTTGCCATGGTGTAACCTTGCAGGAAGTCATGCGAGATCCGCTTATTGCTGCAGATGGTTGGACTTATGAAGCCGAGGCTATACGAGGATGGCTAGATAGCGGTCACAACACTTCACCAATGACAAATGCGAGGCTTGAACACTGTAATCTTGTACAAAACCATGCTCTTCGCTGTGCCATCCAGGGCTGGCTTCAAAATCACTGAACAAGTTTTCTCTTCCCACTTTAGATTGTAGATCTACCTGTTGTATATATTTCTTACCAGTTTCTAGGAAAAAGTTTTCAGTACATGATTTGTTCTATCAATTTTTTTACATTGAACCATGTACCGAATCCGTCCTGTTGTATAGATCAGACCACTATTTGTTTCTGTATCCCCAGTCATTGTGAAGAAGTAGCAGTTTAACTTTTTTAAATTATTTTGATGATTTGGCCTGTTAATTAAACAAGTTAGATTAAAAAAAAATCATATCAGATTCGCATAATTTTTGAGATTAAACCAGCCCATTTTAAAATTCGACAATACTCAAGTTATTTTTCATCTCTCAAGTTGGTGCTTTGGCATCTTTCACTTTGCTTCCTCTCTACTTCTCATTTGCTATATACTTAAATGATGTTTATTATTTATATTTAAAAAAGGTTTTGGTGTTGGACAATCTAATTTGTCTAGTATTTGAAATTTTCTTTGATAAAAAATTTAAATGAGATATGAAAAAAACAAAAGGTTTCAAATTTATCATTTGTGTTTTTGAACTTCCGAATATATGGGGATGAATTACGTAGGCCTTTTAACTTGTTATCTCTCCATATTAAAAAAATTATAGTGAAACATTAAGGGTAACGATTAATAATTACAAAAGAAAATAATTATAATGAAAATACGATTATTTTGTTATATGGCAGGTACTTTTTATTGAAAAAAAATAAAAATATCAATCTATCACATGTTAAAAAAGTGTTGAAAAGAGAAAGGTAATTAAAAACCAGTTAAGAGGTGAAGTTTTTAATTGTAATGCCACACGCAGCTCAAGTAGATTTCATATGTGAGTGCCACGTCTCATTGTTGAAGAAAGAAGCACCCATATCGCGCGCGCTAGAGAGGAAACGGCCTGCCCATGCACAACACAACCAAAATCCGAGTTATTGAATTTAAGGAAAAAAAAAAGACAAAACAAAACAAAAAGAAGCAAAGAAAAAAATCTCTATACCGACAAAGTAACGAATACAAAGGTACATCATAAAAGACAGTTTGATGAGTTATGAGTGTTGGGTATTTTAAGATAAAATATTATAATTAAAATAATATCAATATTCTCTTTTCCGAATATTGTGGCTTAAAGATTTTGGAAATATTTCATATAAGCCGTTATCCGATGATGAGTGGTTAAGGTAAGTTTAGATACCCGTTTCTCCTAAGAGACTATTATTAAAATTAGACATATGCTAAAAAACTATATCTGATCAATTCACATCCTTTTTTCTTCCCATTTTTATGCGTTGTTTGTGATTTGTGTTTTGAAATTGGACTTCTAATATTAAAACTAAAGCCTACTTACTAAAAAAATATTATTTGATATCATACAAATAATATTTTATTAGTAAGCAAGCTTTGTTCAAGCAAGCTTTGTTTATTAAAACCAGGTTTTGATACTAAAATTAATGTAGGACAATGGTGAGTTTAGTTTTCAATGGTTATGATGATAATACTTTTTCTTTTTGTTTTTTTTTGGTGGTTGAAGGCAGCAAAGGAAATGGTTTGGAACTACAACCTAGCTTTGATATCAAAATTGATGTAAAACAAGAGAAGAAGGGAGGAGAAATAGAATAAAAAGGGAGGTAGAAAAAAGGAAGGATAATGAGGGAGGGAGAATTGCAGGTATTAATAAAAAATGATATTATTGATGAATATTCAACCGTTTAATCCTAATTACTAGGAATTTAATATAAAGTTTAAAAGATTGTTTTAATAATTTAAAATGAAGATACCAATAAATTCTAAATCTAACAAAAGATAGTCAAATTCTAACAATAGATATGTAAACTAATAACTACCTAATGAATTCAAAATACAAAATAAATTCAAATTGCAAATATTATTAAAATAAAACTAATCTATATATCTATATCTTTTGGTTACACCTAGAATATGTTTTTCAAGGTTACCCATCATTTCCCCTTGGCTCAGGAAAACTTTCCTCTAGAGAGGAAGACTACTTGTAAGATTGTAACATGGCTAGGTCCAAACATAAGAAGTCCTCCTTATTGATCCAATCTGTACATCCTTTCCAATGAACAAAGTGATGACAGAAAGGGCCATCGAGAGTGAGAACAACTTAATTATCTATGATCGTATTGATCGGCTTAACTAGTGATGGAGCAAGTAGTAGAGTAGGCATTGGAGCATGATGTGGTTGAGTACCTACAAAATCATCAGAAAGCAAAGGGGGAGGCTCAAAAGTGCTTAAGGTAAGAAAATAAATCTTTTACATTGAGAACTGGACTAATGGCCATGTCAGGAGATAATTCTAATAAGTATGCATTAGGGCCAAGTCTCCTAGAGATATGAAAAGGGCTAGAGGCTTAGATATGCAACTTTTTGAAAGAATATTTATGATAATCTCATGACATATATGAGTCATAATAATATTACTCTTATTAAAATTTTGAAAGCATCATTGAGCATTAGCAGATAATTTATACTATTCATTTTTTGGGAGCAATTTTATGTCTAATTTGAGCATGCAATTCATGAAAGTGTTGGGAAAATGATTTTGTAGATTCAGATATACAGAAAGCCAAAGAGATGGGCATAAGGTCAATAAGTTAACGAGGTTTAAAACCTTGGATAATCTTAAAGGGACTCTTACAGGTAGACCTATTGACTGAATTATTACAAGTAAATTCTACTATTGGTAAAATTAAATTATATTTCTCAAGCTTATCCCCTACTAGACTCTTAAGTGAATCACTCAAATTTTGATTAATAACCTTAGTTTGTCCATTAGTTTGAAGATGAAAAGTAGAAGAAAACTTTAGTTGGATGCCAAAACATTTCTAAAGGGTTTTCTAACATTGGGAAAGAAGGTAAAATTTCCAATGTTCGAGTGCCTTAACAATTGTATAAAATTCTTTATTATATGTAGAATACCTTTGTTTAGTCTCATTAAGCTTTTCACTAAAGAATGTTACGAGGTGACTTTCTTGAGTAAGTATACCTCCAATTCTTACCTTAAAAGTGTCATAAGTAACTTCAAAAGGGTGAAGTTAAACAAAGCTAGAATAAGGGCTTCATAAAGTTTCTTTTTGATGGATTTAAAGGCTTTAGAGGCTATAGGAGTCCATTGTAGCTTATCACTTTTTAAGCAATTTTGTGATAGGAGCTATAATGTACTAAATTCCCTAATGAAGCTTCTATAAAAGGAGACTAGGCTATGAAAACTTCTTCAAAAATGGATTTAGGTTTAGGCCATTCTTTAATGGCTTTAACTTTTTCAAGATTAGCAGTTATACCTTATTTAGAAACTATAAATCGAAGAAAAACAACTTAATTTTGAAGGAAAAAATACATGGGGAGATTAATATAGAACTTTTTGCGTAAGGTGAGAAAACTTGACAAAGGCGGCTGAAATGCTCTTCCCAAGATCGACTATAAACCAATATGTTATTAAAGTATACAATTAGAAATTTTGCTAAATAGGGCCTCAAAATATGAGTTATGACTCTCATTAATGTGCTAGGGGTATTAGAGAGGTCAAAAAGAATGACTAACCATTTACATAATCCATTTAAAGTTTTAAAAGTAGTTTTTCATTCATTCCCAAGTATGATCCTAATTTGATGGTAACCATTATGAAAATCAATTTTGGAAAACCAATTGCAATTAGTAACCAAATCAAACGTGTCTTCTAGCCTAGGGATATGAAACCTATACTTAATGATGATTTTATTAATTGTTTGATTATCTACATACATTTTCTAAGTTCCATCCTTTTTAGGAGTTAAAGAGGTAGGTATAACATAAGGATTGAAGCTGTGTTGGATGTAACCTCTTTCAAGCATTCTTTTAACTTGTTTATTGATCTCTATCCTATCTTTTGAGTTCATCCTATAATGCGGTAGATTGGGGAGTTAAGATCTAAGGATTAAGTCAATAGCATGTTAAATATCTCTTAGAGATGGGAGTTTAGGAGGAAGCTCATCTGAGGAAATATTCTAGAATTTTGTCAAAAACTATGTTATTTCACTAGGGTTCTCATTTCTAACCATTGAAGTAACCCTACAAGAAGCTTTGGGAACTAAGGCAAATATCATATTAAGCTCTTTACTCTCATCTTCAAATTGTTTGTGGGTTAAGAGGTGAAAATTATAGTTCTCATTCCCTCGATTTTTGGACTTTGTATTTTTCTTGGGCTTAAAATCAGGTTTGCCAAGACATAGTAAGATTGTTTTCCTCTCATATTAAAACATATAAGTGTTTTCCTTATCATGACTAGTAACATCATGGTCATAAAGGCATAGTCGTCTTAATAAGATGTGAGAAACAACAACATCCATAAGAATAATATCACAAAGAATCTGTTCTTTATAGTCGCCTAATTAGAGGGAAACTCAACACTACTGAGTGATAAGTGAAGAGGTTTTATCTATCCAAGCAATGTGAAAAAGGTGTATGGTGAGGTTTTAACTTAAGGCCAAGTCTAGTAACTCTTATTTAGAGATTACATTTTGTATACTACCCTCATCAATGACTTGTTAACAATTTGTCTCCACATCTCACAAAAGGTGTGAAAATACTAGTCTATTTCCATGGTCATTAAGCAATGGGATAGATAGAATGCATTTCATGACACCAAGGTGTCCATATTCTTGGTTAGAATCGTTGACTATAATATCCTCATTGATATTAAAAAGACCTTAAAGTGGTTCTACTACTATGTTTGTATCGCCTATATTGTGTAAATCATCAGGTTGGTGCATAAGAAGTGAAGTATGATGTGAGCACCTTGAAGCAATATGGCCTTTCGAGTGACAATAAAAACATTCTATCAGAGAACCACTAGGATGAGAATTGAAGCTTACGGATTTGCTATCCTTAGAGACACCAGTCTTAGGACTAGAAATTTGACTTGAAGGAAGCATAGAATCAGTCCTAGGTTGTGACATTCCTACAAAGTGGTTGGCAGGGACAAAGTTGTGAGTTTGCCATGACTTTGTGCCTCGAGTCTTAACACATAGATGGTTATCTGGATAGAGATTTCACTTTAAAAGTTTTATGATAAGCCTCTTTGAGAGTCCCAAGAAAGTTTAACTTTAGCTCCTTCTGCATATCTATCTTAAGACCATTGGTAAATCTAGTAATTGTCATCTACTGTTTTTCTTGTATGTCACATCTAAGCACAAGCTCATCAAAGTAGGTCATATAGTCAAAGACATTAGAGCTTTATCAAAGGTTGAGCAAATGTTTCATCAATGGACTTTTATAATATGTGGACAAATATTTTTCTTTTAATTTTATTTTCATTTCAGCTTATACCTTTATCTAAAGTTGATATAGACACTATAAATTCCTTTGAATAGTGTGCCAATACTTTTTGGCAAAACTTATAAGTTTTATTTTTGCAAAATGGACACACTAAATGTCACTTATGTTATACTACTCAAAGTAATTTTCGATGCTAGCCAACTAATCTAAAAAAGTATTATGATCTAATTTGCCATCATACTCAGGGGCCTTGATCTTAACCTTTCTAGTGATATCACTTAGGTTATCACAGTCACATCTAAGCTCATTTTGGATATTCCCATGAGATGTCCTATATTACCTAAAGTGGGGCCTTATAAAGTCATGATCATCCCAATGGCTACCTAGCGGTTCAAGTTGTTGATTAAAGGATTTATGAGAGATTACTTTAGCCTTCCTAATGTTAGGTCGTACAGAAAATTATTGGTTATCATTAGAACCCATTGGTGGAACCTTAGGTTGGTTATAGGTTGACGCATTTTCCTCTCTAGGAGTCCTAGTTAATAGGTCCTAGGTCTTACCATTTATTTGTTTTCCTAATAAGCTAATGGCATTTGTAAATTATTCAATGCGCTGACTTAAATCTCCCTTGATGTTGTTTAGGCTAGTTTGAATAATTTGGATATTTTGTTACATGATAGCTTTTAAATCAGTAAGGTCTTGTTCAAGCAGGCTTTGTTTATTATAAAAATCTTGAATAGTCATATAAAGGATTGGTGTAGGATAGTGGTGGGTTTAGATTATCTAAACATATAAATTATTAAAAATTATCTCTTGAACTTTATATATAAAACCCTTAGTAATTGAAGTTAAATAGTTTTTTGATTTATCATTAATAAAATCTTTTAGTATTATTCGTTGCCTCTCTCCTTCCCTTCTCCTTTCATTTATTTTATCTCTATATTTCCTTCTTTCTCCTCTTGTCCTACCCTAATTTATATTTTCATATAAATTATTTACAAATGATTTATACATTTATTATCATTATTTAATACATCTAACAAAGCTAGAAGTATGTATGTATGTATGTATGTATGTATGTATGCATTTATTTATTTATTAACATTTTCGCTATTAAATCTCATCTTCTAATATTTGAAATTATTGTATGTTATTAAATATATTTAATTTATAAAGATTTCATGTAAAAAAATTAGAATTACCTTACAAGGAGGGTATCGAGGACTTAGAGGTGTTATTTGGGTCTTTGTCATCTTTTATCATTGTGAATACTGTATTTTGTCCAAACAACATCCAATAATAAAAAAACTAAATTAGCAAAATATTAAAAAAAGAGAAGAAAAAGAGAAAAATAAAAATCTTTAAGAGGCAAAAGTTATAAGAAAAATAGTATACCCATTTCTCTTCTCCCAAGTTCTAAAAGCGTAGATGATTTAAATTTGAATAACTCAATCCCCAAAATTAAAAAAAAAAAAGAGAAGAAGAGAAAGAAAGAAAAACAAAAAATCAAATTAAAAAAAAGGAATTATGAAAAATGATGTGGAAAAAATGAAACCAAATTAAAAAAAAAAAGAGAAAGAGAGAAGAAGAAGAAGGAAGAGGAGAAACTTTTAGCCTAAAAAAAAAAAAAACTACAGCTAGCCCAAATCTTTAGCTAAGCCCATCAACTGAAAGACTAATAATAATAATAATAATAATAATAATAATAATAATAATAATAATAATAATAAAACAAAAAAAAAAGAATGAAAAGGGGGATCAAAACGTAGGAACCCTACATTTTGACCCAACCTTCCTTTCATGGCCTTGTTCTCTGCCATCGGCAGAAAGCAAGACTGAAGAGCAAGCTAGAGCACGAAGAGAGAAGGCAACAGGATAGGGCATCTAACGAAGGAAGAGAGTCAGCAACATGTTCAAGGCATTGACCTTCTTTCATGTTCTTTTCACCACCAGAGGCAAAGAAACTCTAACGCAGAAGTGGAAGGGAAGGACAAAAGGGGAGATCGAGGAGGAAAATAGGCAGAAGAGAGAAGAGAAATGGAGAAAGGTTCAATGATGAGAAGAGGACTGAAAGAGAGAAAGGCAGAGGGGGGAGACCGAGGGAGAGCAAGAGATTAAGAGAGAATTTGGGGGGGTTCTTTCAAAAATTGGTTTTGGATTGGGGAGAACCAAAAGAAGAGACTGAGAGAGAGGCTCGGGAGAGATGGGGAATCAATCGAGAGAGGAGAAGGGAGTTGGTTTAGGGATTGGAGAAAGAAATTAGAAAGGAGAACAAGATAGAGATTCAAAGTGGGAGAGAGGCCGAGTGTGAGAAATTACAGGAATTAAAAGGGATTAAGAGAAAGAACAGAGGAAGGAGGGAACAAGAGAAGGACGAATGGGAGACGAGAGAGATTTAGAGTGGGAAACAGAGAGTGAAATTGAGGGAGAACACAGAGGTGCAAAAAATGAGATTTGACTTAAAGAGGAGAATCATGAGAGCAAATGTTGAATAATGAAATAAAGGAGCCAGGCTATTATCATTAGAGGTAATTTCTTCACCTGGATTCTTTCCTAAATTTCATGGTTTAGTATTGTAGTTTGGATGGGTAGGTGGACGTATGAATCCATTTGGCTCTAGTTAGTATTATCTTGATGGTTCCTTATTTATGCTAGGCTTGATTTCATTTTCATTATGGTTTTCTCAAGATGATCCCCATCTTAAACACCTTTGATCTTGTTTAGCGGGAATGGGATTGCTTATATTAATTTGATGTACATCCCCATCTTGATATTACTTGACGAAAATGAGTTGGTCACTTGTTGATTTCCTTTGCGTCTCTAATTGTGTGCTAGCAAGTTTATTCGCATGTGTGTACTAATGGTTGCATAATTTTTACCCTTGTAAGAAAGGTTGGCATGGCAAAAATCCTATGTAATACTTGTGGCTGAAAAATATTCTGAGTGTTAATCCCAGAATGTTCAAGGTTACTCAAGTCTTGTGTGATAACATGTTACCTAGGTTTAACCTTGACTAAAGGAAAATTCCTGCTTGTTTGACTTGATATTATTCTAATATGAAATTTTATTATGACATAGGATTTTCTCTATATATGAGATTGGTTGGGCTAAATTGAGTTGATGCTTGAGCCGTAATAAATTATTGTTGTTGCCATTATCGCTGGAAAGTATGATTATGTCAAGATGTTTTTCTTTTTGTCTTTTTGTTGCCTATCCCTAGTTGTTATGATATGTGAATTTGGTGAACTATTAGTGTGCCTGCTACTTAGCTGAAAATTTAGATTACCTTTTGTAATTCTCTTTGAAATGGATCGTAATTGATGGGTAATTTGTATCTAAATTCTTGGGAGGTAGGCTTGGTTGGGCAATTATGAATATTACTGCATGTTGTTTCTGCTTTGAGATATTGGTTATGTTTATCGCCTATGAAGAGCAAACTAACATGTCTTTTACTTGTGTTGTGTGTGAGGCCTACAACCTGGAGGCCTGTGACCTTATGAAAGCAAGGGAGTGGGAGGCTGCCCAAGGAGATGGGAGGATGAGACATCATATAGTTTTCTTTATCTATTTGTATGCAGAAATTGATATATAAACATGTTTTGAATAGTAATTAATTGAACACAAGAGCACACACGATGCTATATGTTTGTAAATATTTTTGTTTCAATTTTTATCTTTTTGATAATAACTATGTGGGATCTTGTATCTCCTCAGCCTTAAGATATTGGTGGGGCCATGTGTGACAATAAGTCTCCATAGACACCTACGTCATTCAAGTGATGCAATTAGCAAGTTTAGAGCACTTTAATTGTTCACATCAAATTGATTTCTTTTTTAAGAAAAAAATTTTTAAAAACAAAAAGATATAAAATAAAAAATAATCAAAAATATAAAAAAATAAAAAATAAAACCAAAAAAAGAAAAAGAAACAAAAAATAAAATAAAATAAAAAGGAAAAGAATAAAGATACAAAATTAACTTAGTTTTTGCAAATCAACACTCAACAATTGATTTCAAAATTATTTTATTTGCAAAAATTAAAGTTATTTTTATTGTCTTTTTCTTTTCCTTAAAAAAAACCAAAATAAAAAAAACAACAAAAACAAAACAAAATGATAAAAAAAATCCAAAAATAAGCAAATCAATAACTAATTTTTTTTTAAAAAAGAGTAAAAGATCAAAGATTAACAAAAAAAGTCTGAAAAAAAGAAAAAAAAAGAGTAAAGAAGTAGAATTAATTTAGTTTTTGTAAATTAAAATTTATAAATCACTTTCAAAGTTATTTGCGAAAGCTCAAAATGATTTTTACTTTTTTCAATTATTGCTTAAAAAAAATAAAAAATAAAAAATAAAAACAAAAAAAAATAAAACAAAACAAGAACAATAAATTTATAAAAAAAGAGAAAAAAAGAAAAACGAAGACAAAAAATGATAAAAAAAAGAAGAGACAAAAATTGAAAATGCAAGAGAAGTAAAAAAGTAAAATTAACTCTACCTTTAATAAATCAAAATATATCAACCAATTTTAAATTCGTTTTATTTGTTAAAGAAAAAAATTATTTTTTATTTTCTTTATCTTTTCACCAAAAAACAAAAACAAAAAAAAGCAACATGAAAAAAAAAACAAACACCAGCAAAAAAAATAGTTTTCAACTGGTTTGAACTACATTGACTTTAATTCCTCTCGAAGGAAATGTAGGCCCTAAACTCTCATCTTAGGTTAAATTTACTCTTGTAAATAAATATATTTTTTTTAATTTTATTTCCTTAATTTCTTTCCTTTTTATTTTGCTTTTAATTTTCTTTCTTTAAATTCTTTTTTTTTAATTTTGCATGTGATTTGTTAAGGAGAATTAAAATAGAATAGAGATCATATTAATTTTGCACAATTGACTTAAGGTAACTGTTCTTAATAATGGGTGTTGTGGGGTGTCTGACACCTTCCCCACTTATAATCAGTTATCGAATCCATTATCTGATTCGTAGACTATTTTTTCTACAAAAAGAATTTTTTAAAGTTTTGCCTTTTAAAAAATTAAAATTTTGGTGGCGACTCCTACTATTATTTTGATTTTGGTTTTCACTTTAACGAAATAAGAAATAAATCATAAATTGAATTTTTTTTTTTGACGCCATGTGGTTACATTTTCAGGTGTGACAATCATGGAATGAATTAAACCCTATTTTTACTATGTGAACACTGGCTTGAATACTCTATTTATGCAAAAGATTGCATCTAAAATTCAACTTTTCTTAGCTTCTATAAATAAGTATATTTGTGAAAACGATAAAAAAAATGTGGTAATTTTGGATGAGCTTTTATTCAAAAAAAGAAAGAAAGAAAGATTGAAAGATTTGTAAATGTAATTATAAAAAAAATTATAAAGAAATATGAGAGAATTAATTGATACTAAAATCTTACCTGTAGAGTCAAAATAGAATTTTACATAGTATAAGATATTAATAAAGTAGTGATATTTTGTTTAAAACTAAGGGATAACGATTGATAATTATTAAAGAAAATAATTATTGTGAAAATGTGATAATCATACTATTTTCTTATAAAACTGTGCTTTTTCTTTCTTAATAAATACAACCCATTGCATGTTAAAAATGTGTTGAAAAGAAAAAGGTATGATTAAAAACTTACTAAGAAGTAAAGCTTTGTTATTGGAGAAAATTCTAATTAGCAACCTTAAATTTGGAAAAAAATTATTTTTGAAATGACTTAATTATAATTTTGAGAAAATGTAGTTACAATTTTAAAAAAGATTAATTTGTAAAAAAGTCTTTGATTGTCAATATTCCTAACTTAATGTTTTTAATTGAAAATTTTTCTTTTTATTGTGATGACATAGGCAAGTAAAGTGGATTTCTTTTGGAAGCCATCACTTCTCATTGTTGATAAACCAAGAAGCACTCATTTGTACAAATGAGAGAGAGGAAATGGCTTGTCCATGCAGGATGCATTGAGATATTGAATTAAATAATAATAATAAGAAAAGGAAAAAAATTAATAAAAAAAATTTCTAAACTAAAGAGAGAAGAGAATAAAGAGGTAAAACATAAGAGGTATTTGAGGAAGTTAAGAGAGGTAAAGAACGTAGAAAGAATGAAGAAAGGTGTCGACGGCTTGGAGGTTTTGTTTTTGATTTAATAAGATTAATATATAGTAAAAGAAATTAGGGAGGAATTATAAGAAAAAAAAATTAATCCGTTAATTAGAGTCAATATAGAATTTTATATATGATAAGATGTCTTGTTTTAAAATTAAGGGTAAGGGTTGACAATTATCAAAGAAAATAAGTATTGTGAAAATGTGATAATTGTGTTATTTTATAATGTAGAAATTACTTTTTTGCTTCTTAATAAAATGTCAATCCATCACACATTAAAAAGGGTTGAAAATTGAAGAAGGTAATTAAAAACTAATTAAGAAATGAATCTTTGTAATTGTAATACCATGCACATCAAAAGTGAAGTTCATTTAAGTGCCACATCTCATTGTTGATGTGCAAAGAGGCCCCCATATCATGCAAGAAAGAGAGGGAAGGGTTTATCCATGCATGATACATCCTTAGTTCATCAATTATACAAGATGTATATCACATTACAAAGATCAAACAATTAATAAAAAGAACAAAAATATCTATACATTGACCAAGGTAATTAGATGAGTAGAGAGGGAGAGAATGCATATTGAAAGAAGAAAGATGTTAGCATGGGAAGAAATTGTAACATAATTGTAATCAATTCAACTACATCTTTTATGTATATTTATCTCTTATTTATATTAATAGAAATATAATTAAA
This sequence comes from Erythrophleum ivorense, assembly GCA_026724425.1. Classification (NCBI taxonomy): domain Eukaryota; kingdom Viridiplantae; phylum Streptophyta; class Magnoliopsida; order Fabales; family Fabaceae; genus Erythrophleum; species Erythrophleum ivorense. Next base: position 766,304 of record JAIUCV010000036.1, on the reverse strand, counting down.
ATTTTTAAATAAAATTAATAGCCTAACAGATTACTAACAAACAAACTAATAAGATTAATCTTATGTAACAATACTCTCCTTTGAAAATTATCCTTATCCTCAAGGATTGTTATAAAATTCAAAAATTTATTAGCACAATTCAAAAACTTGATTGGTATTACTCTTTAGAGGTTCCCAATCTTGTAGAACTCTTGGACCCTTGCCTAGTTCAACAATACTCTTTTGGATTAGGCCTTCCTTTAACAGCTTGTGTGACATAGAAAAAAAAATATTTTAGCCCAAATGCTAGCATAGCTACCCAAATATTAGAGTCAATCTTCATGTTGTACTAGGCTTATATATGCTTCTAGATCAAAGCTAATAACATTTGAGCACAAATGTTTGCCTTGCTGCAAGTACTTTACAATCCACCTTTGTGGGCAATGCTAAACCATCTTTAGACCACAGAACCCTTCTAGGCCGTTTGGTTGGAAGATATAAAAGTGAAGAAAATATAAAAAGTAGGTAGATAAAAATAAGTGAGATAGAAAATGAATTTTTTATCCCTATTTATAAAAAGGTGTTTTGATAGATAAAATGATGATTTGATGAATAAAGTAATAATTACAAGAGTATAATAGACATTACATTATAAATAGAATGCCTTTATTCGTGAACCAAACAGGTCTATACAAGGCTTCCCTTTGGATAGCACAGTGACCATTTCTGTATGAGCATTAACCCATCCTCTTCTTAACAAGTCATCTATCTTCTTCACTCTTTTCACACATCTCTTAACATCCATAAAGTTGTCAAAGTAATTGAATCAAATAGTTGGATTTAGCTTCCCATCCATTGAGGCTATGTTTAAAAACTTGCTTGACACCTACCCTGCTATCTTCTCCACCAATGTAGCCACCTTGAGGTAAAATGGTAATAATGTGTTTTGAACAACATATAGCGAGTAGAAAGGAAAAGGGATTGATGTTGCAGAAGCTAATGTTGTTTATGCCACTTCTATGTCCAACAGCTTGGGAAACATCATCTTTGAAGCTTGTCACACCCCGTAACCAAAAGTGTGACTGGTAAGGAAGATAGCTAATTTCTCTTCTATAAGCTTATCTAAACTAAAATCTTACTAAGCAATAAAGAATATTCCTAAAATTCAATATCAAACAACAGAACCAAATAGAATAATTGTGAATCATATTTGCATTAAATATATTTAGTTCCAAGTGGCTTTTGTAGAAATTTCAACAAAGTCTTCATTGTAATTTGGACCTTCTGATATTTCTACAAATTAGCCAAGTAGCATAATACATCAAAAGAAAGCTCTACTTTCAATCTAGACTAGTATAAGTCAATTTCTAAGGGTAGATGACATATAATTATACTACAGAACAAAATAAATTCTAAGTAAATAATCAAAATAGGCCTATACAAATAGGTGCGAGGCTTACTAAAAACATAAGGAGATGACCGATTCTAAGTAGCTGAAGAATGATGAAGTTTAGGTCTACTATCTAAAAAAAAATTGAAATTAGAAGGAGTGAGTCAAATGCTCATTGAGTAAATAAGGCTAACTATATGGTATAAGAATACTTTCACATTAAAACTCTATTCAAAACAGTAATTCAACGATTGAAATTGTAACAGGTGTGATTAATGAATCCTTCTGACAAAATCATTTATCAAATACAATAGAAAGCATTTAATTGGCACTAAATGAATCAGAAGTAGAGCACACAACTTGTGAGGGTAAGTAACCTAGACGCTAAACAATCCACTTGAAAAAATCAAAACAGATCCTCAGATGGTGACTAACCACATGAGGCTAGAAACACCCCCCTAGCTGGAGTACATATCACAGTGCACCATGGCTAACCAGTATTGCAATTAGTTATAGGGTCCCAATATAGGTAGCTCCCACAAGAAAATCATCTTATACATATATGCTCAAAGTGAATCAAATTCTTAATGATACATACTTGTAGTTCGAACATGTAAACAATGTATAATAGTAAATATTCCCATTCGCAGAAAATCAAGAAGGTGAAATTTAAAATTTTCACAGTCAACAGAGGCAAATTTGTGTATTTTCTTACCCAAGACACAATGATATTTGTGTAGCAGTTTAATAAAGAGAATTTGTGTATAAACATGGATGTATGTTGCACTTTTAAGCCCAAAACAAAATCACAAGCATTTTTAATAAAATTATCTTTAGCATGTAACCAATTATTATAACCTTGCCAAGCATTTTTAACCACCTTAAGGAAGCTATCATGTGTTAGCTAAGCTGCACTTTACTTAGTTGAACTTTTATTGGTTGATAGTATGATTTAATTAAGATTAAGGACCAAAGTATCAATATTATCCGGCCTCGACCCATCTTAAGTTCTTAAGACACTAATATACCCTTTCTTGAATAGTACCATTACCTAGGCAAACTTAGGACTGCAAAATCTCATATCAATCATGTTAGACAAGGCAATTAACACCCTAAAGAGTATGAATAGGGTATTTATAAAAATTTCACTTATTTTCACAATTCTTTATGAAAATACTTGTTATTAAGGTTATTTTGAAGGGTATTTAGCAAACAACAATTATATCAACTAAAGAAAACTTTATATAAATGTTTGGAGTACGAAAAACACAATTTCTATCTCCAAAAATAGAGCACTTAACAAAACATAGTTAAATTTGATGCAAAAATTGTTTTTAAGTAAACTAGAATAATTTCACAATTTCTTTAACAATTGGTTTACTTGAGATGGATTTAGATAAATGTATCTAGCAACAATTAATAAATGCTTTATGTAAAATATTAACATAAAAAAGTAGAGCATCAATTAAACAACTTGAAATATAAAGAGAGTGGAGATAAATAGAATGCAAACTTAAGACTTTTCCTGATTCGGCTTTAACCCAAGTCTACATCTAGTTCCCAAACTTTAACTTAAGATTCCTCCACTAATTTGACAAGTTTAATTAGGCACTTGTGAGCCCTTGCAACATCCAACTCACCTTAAGGTTATTTTTCACTTGTAAATAGAGTACTTCTCACTTTCTAAAAAATAATCTCTCCAAGAGTTCCCCCACTCTTGTTTTTTCTCATAAGGCATACACCACTCTTGCCTTACAATGGTTTTAGAAGAATAATATTGCTCAAAGAAGCCTTATTAAGGAGTAGATATATTAGATGAAACACTAAGAACTTAAATGATGGAGGTTTTACAAGATTTGGCCTAAAAATGATGTTTCCTCTTTCTAAGGATCAAGAATAAGCTTAAGATCATATTATAACTCATTGTTCTTGTAAAAACATGTTTGGAAGCTCATATTTATACCCCATAATGAAATATAGCCACTTAGGATAAAATAGAGCCGTTACATATTTTAAAAAACTGCTATTGATGTAGTTAGTTGACTGTTGAGGTTGTACCAATCGATTATCATATCCCATTCTGATTCAAGCAACAAACATCCTAGGATGGTTGGGATCGATCTTTGTGCCTATAGGAATAAAAAAGTTGGCCTTTAGGTAATTCATGTTCATCAAATTTCAAGAATAAAGGTATTTATATAGCGAGTGACACTTTATAGATTACCATTCTCAGTTCCAGTCCCACATTATTGACCCAAGATATGACTATTAGCTTGAATTTCTAAGGACTAGTCAACTGGTCAACCAGGAATAGTCGAATGGTTTATTTTAAGTGAATGGCCTATCATTGAAAATTTCTTTAAGTTTATTTTTTGATGCAAGAAGTTTCATTTCAAAATTTCATATATTTTGTGAGATATGATTAAAAGAGTAACCAAAAGGTCAAAATAGAGTTTTATGTAAAATCTATATCTCACTACTTAACTTTAAATAATCATAACTTTTTCATTTGAACTTTTTTTCTAAGTGAATGACCTATATTTGAAAATCTATGTAAGTATATTTTTTGAAGAAACATGCTTTACGTAAAAAATCTATATGATTTGTGAGATTTGATAAAAATAGTGGCTAAAGGTCAAACTAATAGTTTTTGAAAAAATCTATAGCTTGCAATCTTTTGGGTCTAAATACATATTTTAAGAATCAAAATGTCTTGAGCCAATAAATGTAACTTTATAAAACTCTTAACCTATTGTAAATATACCTATTTGAGTTAATTGACTATTTTGATGCAACAAAGTTTTTAAATCTCCAAATCTTTAAGTTTTTCAATTCTTGGAGCATCTTTTTTTTATGCTTGTTATTTCTTTAACTAAAGCATCATATTGACATTTCATTTTCCTCACTTCAATGCTCACTCTTATTTCCTTGGACCATGTTACATGAAAGATATTTAATTTACAAACTAAGTAGTTAGTCTAATTCATATTTGTAAATATACATGAAATAATAGCATTTAGAGTAATATAAATAATCATATCATGTATATGAGATTCTTATAATTCATATATCTAATTTAAATTATATATATAGCCTTAAAATCTATTAGATATATTACAAGCGAATATATTTTATACATAAGAGACAAAGCATGATTTAAGAATAAAGTATTACAAGTTAATGATTAAACAAGTAAGCATATATTAATACTATATTTATTAACATTTTTTTATCATCAAAACTTATGACATAATTAGGGTAAGTAATTTTCTCTATAATCATTTATGACTTATAGTAATCAAGTAAACACATATTGAAGTCGTATTTATAACTTATTTGTTACACATTTGCTTTTGTTATCATCAAAACTTATGACATAGAACTTTAGGGCTAACAATCTCCTCTTTTTTTATTATGACAAATCACCAATGAATATGTTATGTATAAGCATAAGCATATATTTTTCTTTATCCTTTCCCCCTATTTGATATGGACAAAAAAGTTTAAGGAAAACAATATATATATATATATTAATGTTAAAGCACATACTAAGCATATGTTATCCTTCATAGGTAAGGCCTCATCAAAACTTATTATCTCTTACTATGATATTGAGATATACCTTTTATCATTGGAAACATGTTATCACATGTAAAACTCAATTTATATCTATTGACCGTGCAATGTTTTAGTGACTTTTGTAATTTAACTCAAGGATCATTATATAGTTTACTAAAATAGTATTAGTCAACTGAAACTTGAAATGGCAAGTCAAAACAATAACTTTTAGTCAATTATAAATAGAACTAGTCAACTTAAAATAGATGAGATAGAGAGAAGAAGGAAGCAACATAAATTCAAACATAGGCTCTGCTCTTTCTTAATCAATCCATATTATTAAAAATATAATCTTCAAGATATTCTTTATAAACATGCATCTATATCCATAGACCACACATTTGAAAGAATGGTTTATAAATCAGCATATACAAATATTATAAGAGCCATAAAAGCCATGCATAAAATGCAAAGAGGTTTTCTTTAAATGATCCACATGAAAATATCAAGAGATCATAGTTTAGCAAAAACATCATATAGATATATTTAAAGTGAAACACATGATGCAAACATAATAATTGCATAACATATGAAATTTCTCCTCTTTTCAATAGTAACTTGTAAAGATAATTGTTTCAATCCATTCCAAAGCTTTTGAAAAGCAATGAAAAAGGATTTTAAAGAAGGATAAATATGATATGCACATGAAGTCAAAAGATACAACAATGAAAGCATAACTCTACCTATATTTTTGAGTGAAAGAAAAAAAAAAGTCATTTAAAAACAAAGCTTCCTTTCACAATAATAATTTCAACAATCATTTTAAGTTTTTAGGCTATATAAAATATCATTTCAAAACTTTGAATCTATTAATCTTGAAAACTTAATAGAAAAAGTTGAAGGTTTACTTATATTAAAAAGAGCATGTAGAACTTTCAAAAAATTAAAAGTTTCAATTAAGAATGAGCAAGCATTCAAGCATTTAAGAACATAACTCAATAATGTAAAAAGTATGCAATAAGAATCATGATATATTCAATCTATTAAACACCTATATAACCAATGACAATATCAAGTATATAAAATCAAATAACCAATTATGTCATTGATAAGCATACATTTCACATTATAGTTATGCATTATTGCCAATATAATCAATCATTCCAAGGAGTATCATTCAATCAAAAACATGAGTATCATTATTGATTATGACAATATTGTGATGCTTCTTGATTTGCTGTCATGCTCTTAGTATCTAGTCCTTACTTGTCCACTCTTTGATGACTCCAAATTTAGGAACTTTGACTTGAGCTTCTCACCTTGGCTTGCATATCATGCTCATTGCTTAAGTAGAAACTTAAAAGTTGATTTATAACATTAATATCATTTAAATTGTCTAACATTTTCAAAATTTATGCCATTGATAATTGTGCAATCTATGGTCAAAATTAAATGAAAGCATTAAAATGAACAAACCATAGATATGCCTATTTATCTATAAACATGGACTATTCTAAACATTTTGGGAAAAAAAGTTTAAGTTAAACTAACAAAGCACATATATAGCACAAGTAATAAAAAATTTAGAAGAGCCAAGAATTTGTCTCATGAGATCCATAGAGTTGTCAGACTCAGTTTCATCATTTTCTACCAATCTTTTCATTTTATTTTGATGGAACTTATTGGGCTTTTTCTTAGGCTTACTACCATACTCTAAAAGATATCAAGCATTACTCTTTTGGAAGCATAAGATTCATCTCTAATTTCCTCTTAAGAAACATATTCTATTTCATTCATATTGAATCATAACTTTACTCCAAATTACTTAAGCTAACATCATAAAACATTTAAATAAGGTTAAAACCAATTTCATGTCTATTTGAATATTCATGACCCAAGCATTAACTTTTAAAGAAGGTTTTACAATTCATTTCATACAAACTAATTTTTTAGATATGAAAACAATTTTTTATGTGTGAAAGTTAATTTTAAGGAGTTTATGAAAATTCTCATACATACAACATAATGAGTCCTTTATAAAATCAAAATTGTCAAATAAAAATATACAAATTCAAGCTTAAGGGATGTATAAGATAATGGTTAAAATTTCAAATAATATATTTCAATTAAGCTTCAAAGGATCCAACTTGACCGCACGTTCAAGTATTGAACATCACTTGTATGCAAGCATATATAGTTCAAAAGCATATACCTTTATAGCAAATGCAATATCATATGATTAAGTAGTGAACATGGATTGCTCGAAGAACATTACAAGGACATATCATTTGCCAAAAAATAATTTGTTATGAAAATATTATTTTCAAATAAAGCATTTAAAGAGGTTAAGCTACAGATATAGCCAAAATTGTAGTCTTTCATATCCTTTTGATCAATTTCTTGCCTAAGGTGTGAAATTGTTTTTTTTTTCCACTGTGCACATATGACAACAATATCCAAGCTCCAAGCACTCTTAAAAATAAGCTTACTCAAGGATAGAAGTTTAACTTCCATTTGTGTTACACTCTTGAGGCATGCATAATGACCTCTTCTCTTAGAAGCGCTTGAGAGAAGGACAGAAGTCATCAAGAATTTGGACTTGTACTCTTTGCTTATAATTTCCTTCTTTCATACAGAGATAACTCATCCTTAATATTTCTTTATTATTTTCTATTTTTATTGCAAGCTTGAGGCAAAGATCACTCTTTTTTCTACAAAACAAAATAACTCTTCTTCTTTGGTATCCAACCAATTTTGGTCCATGAAAGGTTAGTTTGTAAAAGCTTCAATGCTCTCCAAGGGTTTGATTAAGTTACAATAATATAATTGACCATAATGAATTTAAGCACTAAAAATATTTATATCCAACTTGTAATTCCCTTTTAACAATATATAAACAAAATAAAATGCCTAAGGAATATTGGTACTAAGCAATTTCCTATCACATAAAAATAATTTATTCAAATTAACAATCTAAGGGTATGAATCATGATTAATATATGTAACCATGCATGATCTCAATCAATGCAATGGGTTATTGTAAGTGATTTCTTTTTTAGTTCAAGTGTTAAGATGATTACTAAATGGAAATGGAGCATATTTGAATGTGGTGTATGTTTTGATTGCTTAATTTGATAACTAGGAGGTGGAAGTATGCCTTATAAATTGACATTCGTTTGTAGGAATGAAGGACATGGAAGCTTGAACTTGGCATGTCAATCTTTTAGTTAGTCTATGCCTTGATTATTTAAAGTTAAAGTTTGAAAGTTGAACTAATGGTTGGCTATTTCTTGTTAGCCAAATCTATGTCACTAAAGAGGTAGAGGAGTGCTTTATCAAAAGTGAGGACAACCTTGTGGAAAATGTGGAGTTGTGAGGGGCATATTTGAGGTTAGTGTTGTTAAAGTGGAAAACTAGCTTAATATGCATCAAAAGCATTAGCAAAAATGGTATGGAAGGTTGACATATTGTATTTTTAGATTTTAGATACCGTTGTAGCCTTGCTTTGTTGGTGGAATAGTTAAGAGTTGCATTAAGGGATGTATTAGGTAGTTGTTTATTCTTTTCTATATATTTCCTTTAAACTAGTATGTGTTATATATGATTAAGAGTTTTATTTGCTATTTGATTGCCTATGGGATTATTAGGTGACAAGGCTATTTCTCCCTACTTAATGATGATGAGTGTGCTTAGTTAGGGGTGAGAAGGTTATTCCTCCCCACACTGTATTGATGGTGACAGGATATATTATGGTGAAAAGGCTATTCTTCACCTCAGTTTAGTATTATGCATGAAATCAGGTTGAGAAGGCTATTTCTTCCTACTCTATATTTATGGTAATGATGTATGTTCTAAGATTTCTGTGATAATTGGCCATATGAATTACATAAGAATATTAGTTTTATGATGTATGTTCATGAAATGCACCATAGGTATGAGAAGCATAATGTTTATATGAAAATATTGTATGTAATCAAATATGTTATGTTTAATATTGATGTACCTTTGCATACCATGTTAGTTCCTTGTGCATTTTTGCTTGTAAAATATGTCTTGAAAGGTGAAGGAACTTCACATTATTTTTAGGAGAAAGCACCTTCAAAAGACCAGAGAAACAACTTGAGGCTTGAGTAGGTAGCAGGAAGAGTGCAGGGAGTTGATTATGATACTTTTATGTGCATAGTTCTTTTGAAATGTATATAGGTGACTCACATGTTTGTATGTGACCTTTAGGCCTATTTTTGGAGTTTTGAAGCACATACATGGATGAATGCTAAGTTAGGATACTTTTAATATAGCTCTATATATTTTGATGTAAATAGAGATAACATGATACTTCATCTCTTTTAAATGATGTATATATATTTGAAAACATGTTTTAAGGAGACTAGTTTGATGCTAAAATGTATGAAGTGACAAATCAGGATTTAATAGCCTATATTGTCGTACAAGGAGTCTTGAACGGTCATTTTTTATCATTTGTTATGCTTTTAGGGTTTCTATGGTTTAGATAGGTTAAATATGTTATTTATAATATGTTAGAATATATTTGGCAAGAAGTAGGACTAAATTCCCTAATTTGGGACACATAAGCATCAATAAGAGGATTAAAGAGAAAAGGTATGGTCACTATGACCATTTGGTGTGTTTTGGGGATTTTTCACTTTGAGCAAGTTTAATTTAGTAAACTAGAAAAAGTAGTTGTTTGGGATCAATTGGAGTGCAATTCCAAAATTTAGGTAAGTGAAACCCAAGTTATAAGTTTATTTAAAATTTAGTCTTTGTAAAAGTATTAATTTGAGGTTTGTGGTCATCATATTTTGATTTATGACCCATAGTTAGGATTTTTGAGCTTTGATAATTTGTATTAGATATTTAAAAGTTGCTTCAAGTGATTTGGAAGCGCATGGAGTGATAGAATGCATTTTGGACATGCCACTAGCTAGTTCTAAATACTAATTTTACTAGTTTTGAGTTATGTGTGCTCTCATGGGCATGTGTTGGCATGGTTGTAGGTTTTAGAGGGTTGTAGTGAGTTTTAAATGGCCTAAACATTTATCCTAGAGTATTACAAAATTATAAGAGTGAAACTTGGAAAATTTGGGATGCTATAACAGAGTGTAGGCTTACCAAGTGATGATTTAATAGCCACTTTTGTTGTCATTTTTGCTATCACTGCGGTCTTGATTTTAGGGGCTGTTTTGGCCAAGTTTTGGGATGGCTTAGCTGTTCTAATGATAAATTTGAGTATTTGAGAAAGTAAGTAAAAGTCATAACTTGAAACCATGAAGATATGATTATGTTTAAGTCCAATTATAAAGTCTTAAAGTAAGAGAGTGTGTGTGTGTGTGTGTTTTTTTTTTTTCCCGTCACTTTGCTATCTTTAAATGATGCAAAATTTGCTTTAGAGGTAAAAAGGCTGGTTAGTTAGCCTTTATCTACGGTTCTTATGCATTTTTTTTAGTTAGCACGTTTGGAAGTGAAGTATGAGACATGTTGCAAAATTTTCAGGACTTTTGTTGTTGTCATGTTCTGGACAGAACTAGTGGTACTGTGGCGCTATGTGTGGATTATTAAGAATATGGATTTTTAGGTTATGTTTTTTTAGCTATTGCTAAGGAGTGATGTTTAACAAGTATTTAGGTGTTTATTTAGAATTAAAGACAGGTCTTAGAGGAAGAAATAAGTGTAATTTGGGAGCATATTTGGAAGATAAAATTTGCTTTACTTTGTTACCCACGTGAACCATGACAAGCCTCAGTTTGGAGATGGCAATATTTGAGTTATAGTTAACTCATGCTTGAGGTTTTAAGAGGAAATTAAGGGAATTAGTAGCTATCCATGATTTAAAACTCTAAGTTGGTTTCCACTGAGCAAACTTCACCTTATGAGCTTTTTTTTTTTTTTAGCTAGTTACTAGTGATAGATAATCAAAGAAATTATTTTCTAGCTAACTAATATGCTTAATGAATTTGATTTAAAAACCACAATAACAAGAAGGAAATGAATTACAATTAATCTTTACTCTTTAATTAGATAGTTGTAGTTTTTAATTACTAATTAATAATAAATTAACTTATCTATTTTTGAACTCAAGAAATGACTTGCGTTTCTGCAAAAAATCATCCAAAATATTTTAGTTCTATGAGCGGCTTGTTTAACAAATCTCCCATCCTTTGGATATTCACATGTACAAGTACCATAGCATAATTTTCTGCCACCATCGTTAACATAGTGATAACGAGACCATCGACAAACATTGGACGGAAAAAATAAAGCATCATGGTACTGTTCCATCAATCCAAATATGTAAAATCAAAGGATAGCTCTAAACTTCACTTGAAATTAAATTCTCAAGACTGTACACCCTTGTATCAACTTGAAGCATCTAAAATTTACCATAATCATAAACAAAATATGTTATTCACAATAAGCCTTAAAGATCTTGTCGAGATAGATTTAAGAACTGTTTTGAAATAGATTTCAAAGTTTAGGATATGCATGGTTGGATAATAATATGACATATGGGTCATTATTATAATTATCAAGCAATTGAAATAATACGATTATTATTTGGGTTCGGTGAATACTATATTTCAATTTTAGATGAGAAGTGACGTTTGAGATAATCAAAACACTCATACTCGATGCGTTCAAGATTAGGGATTTTATTTGAGATTTTAATAGAAATTGAGAGTGACGACCCAACCTTTTTAAGCTTTGAATCCCATAGTATCAAAAAATAAAAGTTGCATCAAGTACGCAATTCGCTTGAAGCTTAAATGGTGGAACATAGAGAAGATAAAATGACATTGGAATGGCAAAGAAAAGCAGCGACACCATGTAGGAATCTTTTTCAAATTGTTAGACCTTGATCGAGGATGACCTGTCTCGCTAACCTGAAAGCGGTTTGGTCCAATTGACCATATTCAGCCTGAGTCTTTGTCACTCATTATAATCATGAAAGTATTTTAGTAAAAATAATTTTAATAATTTTTTATTTCTATTAATTAATTTAAAAGTTATTAAATTTAAAAGATGATTATTTTAATCATTTAACGATATTTTGGTCAATACGAGTTTAGATGTAGGTTTTATTTTAATTTCACAGGAGAATTATATAATTTTTCAAACTAAATAAAAATGCTGTGTCATCAAGCTATCTCATAGGAGACAGGAGGGTAACTTATCTAAAGATATATTTATTATATTTTCAAACTAGATAGGAGTGCTAGGTTTTTGTTATGAAGTCTCTATTTTTCATCATTAAATTGCAATGCCGTGATTTGATTCTTTTCTACTATTCTTTTGTGCACTTGTTCAGTCCATTGCTTCTGTGTTTATTGAAAGATCGATTCTGTTTCTTGTTATTTGAATCAGAGCATACTACAATTCATCTCAAATCTAATACTTCAAATTTTACCCATTTCAAGATTTTAAGTAAATAGACATTACAATTTATTGTATACACAGAAAAGAAACAAAATTTTGGCCAAAATGGCACCAATTCCAGACCATATATACCATTTCAATTATACAATTGGAATGCAATTGAAACTATCACGTTGAATAACAATTCTTACAATAACCCTAACCCTAAGTCATGAAGCAGGCTAATAACAACATTTGATTATTATACACCAATTTATAAACAATGTTGCAAAATATCATTCAGTGTACACACACGTATATACATACATAGGTACACACACACACACACACACATATATATATATATATATATATGTAAAGGTGATTACGCAAAAATCAAACATGCTTAATATTTCTTTGATCAAAATACAGGTATCTCGTAACATAATAATAAGTTTCTTGGATCTTCTCTCATCTATAGCTATAGCGAAGGGATTAAGTAGCAAATATGGCATTTTCCCATAATAATATTATGAAAATATACACAAATTTCTTTGAAACTAAAATATGACCAAACCTTTAACAACAATATTAATTTTTATTGAAAATATAACTTTTTTGGGACAAAAATTTCAAAATATAATTTATTAAAAAATATTTTTAAACTTTTATTTCAATATTATTATTTTTTTGTTAGAAATGATAAATTTAGTTTATTCTAAGTTTAAAAAATGAACTATTTTCACTAGTCAAATACATATTTAAAATCAAGTTTGCATGAGCTTCTCATTTATTTTATTTGAAACACTGCTTAAACTTGGACAAACTTGAATGTTTGATCAATTTTGATGTGATGAAAAGCATATCCCACAAATACGTAGCAAATATGGCATTTTCTCATAGTAATATTATAAAAATATATGCAAATTTATCTAACATTAAAATATGATCAAACCCTCAATAATAATATTACTTTTTTTATTAAAAATATAATTTAGTTTTGGGACAAAAATTAAAAATATAATTAATTAAAAATTATTTTTTAAAATTTTATTTTCAATATTATTTATTTTGTGTTAGAAATAATAAAATTAGTTTATTCTAAATTTTAAAAATTGACTATTTTTATTAATCAAATACATATTTGATACTTATTATATTATATAAATAATATACTTAAGGGTATTTTAGTCAAGAGAGATATAATTATAACTTATCTTTGTTAGAGAAATCAATGTAGTGTATTTTTTTTTATTTTGTGGGAAATGAGTATAATTTTTCGAAATAAAAGAACAAACTGTATAATTAATACATCTCTTAACGAATAGAAGTAATTTACCTATAAAATAATTATTTTGGATGAGCTTTTAAATTAAAAAAACAAAAGAAGAAACAGAGGAAAAAAAAAAAAAGGAAAGGCAGCTAGATGAAATAATTATGAAGAAAGTAAGAGAGAGAGGGATGGAAATTCTACTTGTGTAATTAATTGGAGAGAACATGCATGGGCAATGGGAATTCTTCTTGTGTTCTCATTGAAGAAGGCTGGGCTTGTCTTTGGAATATGAAAGTAATTGAAATTTAAAATTATAATAACTCTTGGCCGTTTTTTTTTTTCATGCCTGTGACTATGATTTGTTCTGATAGTGAGGGCTATTTGATATAAAAAAAATAGAACTAAAAGTGAAAATAAAAATAAAAAAGATAATTTTGTTGACCAAAAATAACTCTCATATTCTTATTTTAAAAAAATAATAAAAATAATAGATATTATTAAATTATGATTATAAAAGTATTGTAGATATTATCTAAAATTTTTTAATTCTCTTTTATTTTTTATCTTGATACCAAACATGCCCTCACGTTAAGATGGGAGGGTTTGATCCAAGGCCACTCATAATTCATATCCTAAATCAATTATTAACATAATAAAATAGTAATATCCTATTTGCTAGTATATGAAAAATAAACATGTAAAATATCTCAGGTTATAATAAAAATAAGACCATCATACGATGCATGTATGTTGTAAAATATCCAAATTCTACAACTAGAACACAAATAGATTAAAAAAAAGAGAGAGAAAGAAATAAATTTAAAAAGTAGTTAACTAAATACATAAAAATAAAAATTAAAGAGAGTTAAAATAAAATATATAATAAAAAATTAGGGATCAACCCCAACAGCCAAAGGCTCAAATTTGCATGATTCTTTACAATATAATAACAAACATATCCTAAATAAAAAATTTGCAAGATTCTAACTAAAGCAACTGTCACTCTTTTTTTCAATCCCGAGTCCGTGCTAATTTGTACCAACCCAATAAATATAAAAAATGACACGATATATATATATATATATATATTCAAAAGAATATGTAGTCGTGGTTCATACAACCATTGACCCAGTTACGGTGTTCAGTATACTATGTAGCCGATTGGGCTACACTGCGAGTCTATATTTGTGGATCTAGGAGACCATGAAACTTCAGAAACACAAAAAATAATCATGAAATTCTGGATATTTTGTTTGATTAGAGCTTCATTTTTCTTTTCCATATTATATTTGAAATACAATGCAACATTCTCTTTCAGCAACGTGTCCATTCCGAAACACTAATTAAGGATGATGGACCTACCATCCAAGCATAGACGTAGTCTCTCCTTTACCACAAAAAATGTTGTTATCTTGGTTTTGTTGACAACCGCTGTGTCTGCACCCAAATGAAAAAGAATATACCCAAGGATGAAACTAGAGTTCCATTTGGTTGACGGAACGACGTTTTTTTTTTAATATATAACAGGTGTAATGTCTATTATATTTTTATATTTATTATTTTATTTATTAAATTATCATTATATTTTTCAATCAAACATACCTTAAGACTATATGCTCTTTTTATAATTGCCGTGGCAACAAATAAAATCATTGGTAACTTTAGAAGCAAACAAATCAATGAATAAATAATATGTCTTCTAATTTTCATTAATTTCTCTACAAGAGTACTAATTCCTCTTAATGATGCAAATTTAGCACTACCTTATATATCAGCACTATACTCCAACCAGTTGCCAAATTTATTAAACTAAGAGGGACAAAATCTTTTTACAGAATTCCAAATTTTTCTATTTGAAAAATTATGCTGAATAGGTTTAAATAGATTTTGTTTTGCAAATATGCTCTTCATATCTTGTTCATAGATGATATGCTAAAATTTTAATTCACTTTTCTAAATCTCATGGCAAATCTTTTAAATTAATCACGGTTTATTGTTGGTAGATATTAGATTTATGAGCTTTAGATGAAGATTGTTATTCTAATATCAATTTTTTCTAAAAATTTTTTCCATGTCAATTCAAAAAAAAAAAGATTAGCAAGAGTATCACAAACAAATATTAAATAGATGTATATAAAAAGATATATATATATATATATATATATATATAATGATATAATGTAAAAATTGAATGTCTTAAATCTTTGAATCAATATATATAATGCAATCTTTGATCATGTCAAAAAAAAATGAAAAAGAAAATAGAGCAAAAGGGATGAAAGCAGGGCAGATGACGCCTAGAAAAAAGTGCTACACGTATAAGTTGAGGGAGAGATATTAACATTAAAAAAAGAAGAAGAAAAATCTCTACTTATAAATTAAGAGAGAAGAATAGAAATTGTCAAGAGAGAAGGAAGCTCTAGGTGATCAGTTTCTCTATAGTTCATTCTTCATTTTTTGTTTCTACCTATTTCACACACATTTCCCTAGCTTATTTTGAATCTTTATCCCTTTCTACACGTGTTTCTTGCTCTAACCCATTCTCATCCAAAGCTCTTAAACCAATCTAATATGTCTTAAAATGGTTCAAAATGAACAATCTCAAAACACAACTTACATGCCACAATAACAATATCAAGTAGATCTGCTACACTTTAAAAAAGAAAAAGGAGAATGATAAGAATCTGATATAATTTTGCTACTCAATTTAGTGAACTTAGACAAGAAATTCACATAGAAAAGGCTTGGGCAATTTTCAAATTACCAAAAGCTTCCTTTCATCTTCATTCTAAAGTTTTTAAAGCCAAGTACAACTCTATTGGCACAGGAAAGTGTTTTCAAATAAGAATAAAGCCTATTAATCACAATCGAACAAGAAAATAACATTATTAATGAAAGGTAAGCTAGAAAATAACAAACCACACACTTATCTTGTTTTTCTACAAAAGACATTAAATATCGCATAAAACACTTAAAATTAAATTTAATACTTCTTCAATATGAAAAAACATTGTAAATTAATTCCCATGTAATGTTGACTCTTTAGACTCTCCTTTCTTCATTACACATGATCATATTACTCCATTTGGACTTGGGCTCCATGTTGCATGTGGGCTTGGGTCCTAAATAGGCTAATGGCTCTTTAAAATGTATGACAAAAGTTGCTTGAAGCTACTTGGTCATTTAACAAGTGATTGGCCTAAAATTAAGTACTACTTAGTCTATATCAACATCTTTGCTACTATGATGCACATTAACTACCTTTATAAATATAACTACATAAAACACCATATTCAAAGAGAATAAATTTATAAAAGACTATCATATGATATCATGCATTTATGATGTAAAAACAATCACTTTACAAAACATAACCACTATGTTAGGCGGAAGTGATCATGTCATAAAAACAAAATAGCATAAAAGAAAGAGGTAAGGATCGACGATGCTTGCAAAAAAGTAGTACATGTATAAGTTGAGATGGAAAAAGCAAAAAGGTAAAAGAAAAATCTCTAATTATAAGTTGAGAGGAAGGGGCATAAATCACTAAAAGAGAAGAAAGCTTTAGATGAGTCTCTCTATAGTTCATTCTTCATTCCTTGTTGTTGTAGTTTTCATATACATTTCCCCTACTTATTTTGAATTTTCTTCCCCTTGTACTGGCATGTTTCTCTCTTTAACCCATTATCAGCTAAAGTTCTAATACCAATTTGTTGTGCCTCACGATGGTCTAGAATGAACAATCTCAAAACACAACAAAAAAACAAAAGAACAACGAAGAAAAACCAATAGACTTGAATAATAAGTTTGTATGCCACACCAATAACAATACCTAGTTTATTCCCCACACTCTCGAAAGAGAGGGATGAGTGATAAGAATATGATATGATTTTGCCATTAAGTTTAGAAAACTTATATAAAAAATTTGTGTGGAAAAGGCTCAACTAATTTTAACCAAAGGCTTCCTTTTATCTTCATTTTGATGTTCTTGAAGCCAAGAACAATCATTTTGGCATAGGAATGTATTTCCAGGTAATAACAAAGCCTATTATTTACATTCATACTAGAAAATAGCACTAGTAATGAAAGTGAAACTAGAAAATAGCAACCCACCCACTTATCTTATTTCTACAAATGACGTTAAATGCTACATTAAAACACACCTAACATTAAATTTAATACTGTAGAAATATGGAAAAATGTCTAAAATTAATTCCCATGCAATGTTGACTTTTCATACTACTTTTCTTTCATTGCACATGATTAGATTGCTCTACTTGGGCTTAGGCTAGATGTTGCACGTGGGCTTAGCTCTAAATAGCCTATTAGTTCTTTATAATGTATAACAAAGAATGCTTGTGTGGTTGTGTACCCGAATAGAGGAGCTTAAATTCAAAGGGAAAAGTGTGTGAATTGGTGCAAGGTAGCTCTTTTCCCTTTCTCTCATGCATGGATGTGTGTTTAGCTTATTTTAAAATGTGTGTATGTGTATTTTCAAGTTATAGAAAGTATGCTAGCATGCCTTTACATATCATGATCCTTGATGACATGTTATGTTTTAAATGAATCCATAATGTTTGTATGAGTTTGCTTGAGTGTGGAAAGGTCAAGAACTCTTCCCTTTGGTGAGGATGAGCCAAGAACCTTTGAGCTTAGTTGAGACAAAGTGAAGAGTCTCCCAAAAGCAAAGTGAGCTTCTAAGAGTATGGTTGAGTCCAAAGTGCTCAAGAATGGGTGAGGCAAGTCCAAAATCCATGAGGAAAAGTGTGAGGCCAATCCAAACACTTGGTGAGTTCTTGAATGATTTGTATGAGTGGTTCACATGCCAAGTTTGCCTTTAGAATGTCTATGACTTTTATTTTTTTTATACATACATTTATAAAGCTTGGTTGCACATGTTATGTATGATTGAATGGGAGATGAGTTATTGAGATTCTTTGAATCTCATCCCCTCCTCTCCAATGATTTAACATGCTAGATGGACCAAATAATTATGGTGAAGGGAGCCAACAACGATGAGGAAGAGAGATTAACAACCTTGTGTCTTGTTTTGTTTATTTTGGAACCATAATGATGGTTCATCATATATACAAGGTTGTATATGTACTATGAATGTTGAGACATATGTAAAGACCCTATTATGTGATGTTTAGATGTATGATTATGATATATGACCACTAGCCCATGTTTTGAGTATGTAAGGCTATAGAATGAGAATTTAAAGTTTGATGAATATGTGTATAAGTGAAGGTTGAATGGCCAAAATGAGATACATGAGATTTGGGACCATTTGGGCAACTCACACAAGTCTTAAATATGCTTGTAGACTTGCCCAAAAGGTGCCAACACCAAGAAAAGACCATTTGGCAAGTTTGGTACATCATATAGAGCCAAATTTGACCATTATGGAATCCTATGTCACTTTTTGGCCAAATGACTTAGTACTGATCTAAAATTAGGTCTCATTGAGAGTTTTTTGGGAAGATAAAGTTCATAATTTTTGGAGATCTACAGAATATTTGATGATTTTTCAAAGTTGGCAAAATTTATGGAAAGGGTCTGATGTACTGTTACAAAGGTCTGAAAATATTTTCTATCACTCGAGCCTCAAATGATGTCCAATTGCCATGAAATTTCATATAGAGAAACTAGTAAATCACAGTGACTTGTGCCAACTAGAAGCACCTCATTTGGAGGTCTAGGGAGAGAGATATGAATTTTTGAAGTTTCTTTTCAGTATCAATCATCTTGACTGATCAGAAGTACTGTTCCATCGATTTATGAAAGCTGGGCTTAATGAATTGATCTGGAGATATTTTTCCTCTCTAGTTAATATCCATAGATTTCCATATTGGCATCATTTGCATAGATTATATTTTTGTAGAATTAATTGGACATTTTTTAAGTTTATATCAGTAAACTGTGACAGCATCAGAACCTGATCCGACCTCCAGACAATTTTGCATGTCAAACGCCTTGTGTGTGGGTTGTTATGACTTGTTCATATTTTTAACATGAAGTAGATATCCCAAGCTTTCCAAAATGACCAAGATTACATTTTTTCAATTTTTTTAGATTTAGTTATGATTTTTCAAAATTTGCCAAGAAATGAGGCCAAGTCTGGCCGAGAATGAATATTCATGTCTCATGTCTCTTTTTGGTTTCCATAGGTTGAAAGCATGTTTTTATGAGGCAAATGAGTTGTAATGGTGTAATTAAATATGAGGATGCATAGCATGAGCTTACACGGTCCATGTGACACCGAAATAAATTTTTAATCATGATGCAACACAAGACAGGGTATTAATTCAATGGAATTTCTCACTTTATTCTTACCATATCTCACATGAACATGTAAGGGATGATGGACATGAGTTAGAAATGATGGTCTTACATAGCACAAGTAGCCCACTAGTTTAATATATGTTGTACCTTATAGAATGATTCAGAGTTTGCCTCATTTTAAATGAGTTAAGGCTTTTGAGAATTTTTAATTTTGTGTATATATGAAATTTGTATATTTGATATTAAGCCCATTATTTTAGCATTAGGTATATAGTTTATATATTATAAATCCTAAATTTAAAGGACTGAAGTTATGCTACTTAAATTTTGATTTGTAGTAATAAATTGTTGTTTATGTCCTATTTGTAACAATGATTATAAATGATCTTCTCAAACACATTTAGCAAAGTATCTTGTTTATTTGATCATATATAAATTTTCCTAGTCTTAGAATTTTATTTTGGAAAATTGTTACGAATGTTTATTATTAAAGTGATTTATTCATCAAAATTTTATGAATATGGTTAATTCCCTTATTAATAGGAAATAAAGTATGATCTCATTTTCTCATAGGATTTTTCTTTTGTAAAATATGGTGAATGTTTATTATCAAATTGATACATTCATCAAAGTTTAACAAAATTATTTAGTTCTCTTGTTGATGGGAGGTAAGGTAATTTTATTTTTTCTACTTTAAAAATATTGTTTTGAGAATTATTACGGGTATTTACCACTAAAGTGGTTCACCTTTCAAAATTCACACAATCGCCTAGTTCTCTTATTGATAAAATTATTTGAATTAATGTATATAATTACCTGCACAAAGAAAATTATTATATACATTAATTTTGGTGTGGCATAAAGCTTAAAGGTGGACAGATGCCATCTACCCAAAGAGGATAGATTCTTTGAGATCATGCATTTCTTCATTGGAATGAGATACATAATTTAAAGTATATGTATTCTCTTTTATCAGTTGAAGTATATGGTTTAAAAGGTTTATATGCTCAAAAGGGATAAATTCCTTTAATATTGCATATCCTTTCTATTTTGGTTAGCTTCATGCAAAAAGGCACCAATATCATTGTGATCTTACCCAAAGGGCAATTTATAATGATGCACCTTGTGCTCTTTTAAAGTAGCTTGTTAAGTCTTTTGAACTATTTTGAAATTGCATATTTTATTAATCATATTGCAAATTTATGAATCAGTCTTCTTTGCTTTAAATAGCAATAATGCTATAATAGAGGTTTTGATAGATTCTAATTATTAGAAAAGGAAGCAAGACATAAAATTTGTTATTTATACACTCATTTTGTGTATGTATAAGGAAATTATTACTATAAATTGTTTCTTGGTGAAACCTGATCGGGGATAAATGAAATTAATTTTATCCCTAGTTATTTGGTGTTCTAGTTTTAATATATAACAAGAATGTCAAATTATCTATATGTGTGAAAGTCTTATTGATAGTGAGAGTAATGAAAATAAAATTAGAATTGTTCATAGAATTTTGAATTGTACAATAAAGGACTTTGGTCATATTTCCTATGTTACAAACTTTTAAGATATGTGAGAAGATATTATGACTTGATTCATTAAAATGTTTGTGTCCATTTTGTGGAATATTTGTAAATGACAATTATGCAATTTCCACATAAATTGTGATGAGTGTTTTATATTGTTTTAGTTTACAAAGATATTGTGAAATTTTGTTAGACATATTAGCCATCCTTAGTGAAAATTATATCTTTATGGATTATATCTTATTTAATAAATTGTATAAATTGTGTTTAATTTTCAATTACAAATGTTCATCTTTTAACATTAAGAATTCATTTCTTAATTTTGAGATATAGAGATATGTATTAACTTTCTAATAGAAAGCTAACCAAAACTAAGAATAATATAACTCAAAATAAAATAAGTAAATAGATAAATAAAACCTTTTGAAAATAACATATATAGATATTAGTGGATCTTATTCATATATGTTGTATGGCAAAAGATATTTTATCAAAGTTTTAATTGATATTTATTATGGCTTTATTTTACTAACTAATGAAAAATAAATTTGATAACATATTCGTGAAATAGAAGTTGAATAAATAATTAAAAAATTTTCTTATGTTATTGAGTTGTTTATATTACTTTGGACATCTTTGTGCCTAGTGATATCATTTGACTAAATGTATACTTTTAGATTATCATGTGCTGTTTGATATAAGGATATAAACACCTTGTTTTGTGGTAATCTAATTCCATGTAAACCTCTTTTAAGTGGCCATAAATTTGGTCTAATACTTTAAAATTTTGGGCCAAGTTGTAGTGTCATGGCCATCAATTTGGTTTCTCCATGAAGCCTAATGAAGGAAGATCTCCTAATTCTTTTAGGCTTCTTGGGCTTATCAATTAAAGGGAGAAGTTGTGTGATAGACTCACACTTGATGAAAGAATTGCAAGGATTTAAGTGTAAGTGGAGGAAGTCTCCCATTAAGAGTAAATATGTCCACATTGAATGTGATGATTTAAGTATTGCTTATTCATGATCATATGTTATAGTCCTATTGTTTAATTTTCTGTATAGTGAAAGAAAATTACAATCAAATAGAGACACTTTGTCATAAATTCAAAATGAATTGAATTAATCAACTTATGATATGAACTTTTAGAATTACAGATAATTTTGTTATTTAAATAATAGTTGGCCAAAATTGACTATCCAATTAAAAGAAAGTTTGTTGCATATGAAACATGTTACTTTGTGTGAATTGAAAGCAATTATATGTTTTAGTTTAGCAATTTGAATAATATTTTACTTAGGCAATGTGACATTTTGGTATGAGATTATTTGATAGGTTAATATGAATTTTTATTGCCAAAGTGACTTCTTCATAAAGATTCATAAATTTTTCTTTGAATAGGTGATTATAAATTCCTAACCATTGAATGTAAGGATATAACTTGTTACAGGCATGTTGTAATTATTATAAGTATTTTGAATTCTTTTGATATCTTTAGTTAGTGGGAGTCATTATGTATCTAAATTTTATGAATTAATATTGCAATGATATAAAGGCTTAAATCTAATTAAAAGCCAAATTAATTGAATGATAAGGAAATTGCTTATGTATATTGAGTAAGTCAATGTTATTTTCTCAATTTTCTTATTTCGTCATCAATATCTTGGTTTGATAGTGAGAACTATATAAGTTGAATTTCTAAATGAACATTTTGTTTGATGATTTTCTTAAGACAATTGATTAAAACATGTTGAAGGCTTGATAGATTAAGGAAAACAAGGTACTATAGAAAATTTGTATACTAGTGAATCTTATTTAGAAATTATTAATATCTTTTAGTTCATAAAACAAAATTTTCTCACTGCCTTATATATATATATTTATATTATTGAATATCTATTACCTAATATAAGTGGGAGTGAAGTTCAATTTGTATGAATAGGGATATAAAAATCTTTTGTAATTGAACTTGACATGTTTTGGTTTGTCTTAGGCTTATCTCAAATCTAGCTTCCAATAAGATTTTGTTTGAATGTAATTTACAATCTTATTTCTTAAAGTAATATGTGTTCACTTAAAGGAGATAAAAGATTAAACATGTAGCTTTATTTTGTCATCAATTAAGTATATATGTTGGCATTTTATCCACACTATCAATAATTTTAGTTTCTTGAGTAATCCTAGAATGAGTTATTAAAATTTACATAGGAAACTTGGTACTTGCAAAGTATTATAAACATTAAAATCATTAAAGATTTTGTTTGTTTTGATTACAAAATATTTTTTTTATGGATGTTTATGTATGATGGTTAGAGTTATCAAATTGATACCCAAAATTGGTTCTCACATAGAATTTGATTTTTATGAACTTTTTAGTTTAGTTGATCTAAGGCTAAACTTTGAAATTTTCAATATGATTGTATGAGTAATACTCTACTATTACATATATATTTATGTCATAAATATTTGTATTAGAGAGATAGTGTTGTTGAATTCTAGAATCATATTGGACTATTTTCATGAAATATATGTTTGCAATTCTACTAACTAAATGTTTCTATTACTAGAGTATTTCTAGCTATGCCTTATGAGATGTTAGGTTGGTGGAAGTTTTGGAATAAATATTTGTAACTTCTATATAACTTCACTAATTACAAGTTGATTTTCTAATTAAATGTTTAAGACTCATAGTTTAAGACATGCTAAATGCATAGATATTTAAGATCTTTTGACCTCTTAAGTTAGTGAGAATTATTTATACATTTGGTATTTTTAGGATGATTCAAAGGATATCATTCACTTTTGTTGCATCTAATTGATGTAATTAGTTATTTCATCTATTTGATGCATTTATTGATGATTATCATAATGTTGATACTTTGCTTGTACAAAGATTAAATATAACATGTTTCTTAAGGCATAATGTTTGTCTTAAACATGTTTATTATACTTGTTGTGATATGTTTTTATTAGTACTATACAGTATTTTTGATATAAAATTATTTGACATATAGGGTTATTTTAAGTCAAATGATTTCTCATGTCGATTAATTATAAGGAATATTAAAAAATTATATGAAGATTAATAAGAAATAGTATATTGTTGATCACTCTTAAAAGCTATTTTTTTATCACACTTTTAAAATTATGATCCATGTCAATATGATTGTTGATATGTGTGATTCTGAATCAAAAGTATGTAAATAAAAGACGTATGATTGTCATTATCTCATATTGATAGTTATATTAGATCGGATTATGTTTGTTATGTTATTTTAAGACCATTTTTTAAAATGTGCACACATAAGATTTTATTGTTTTATCAACTTGAATGTTGTTTTACAAAATAAAATAAATTTATTTAAAAACACAATTAATGTGAATTAAGTGGGAGAATGTTAAAATTTTTTATTTGTGGGCTTAAATTAATTGTATAATTTTTATTTTCTAAATATAGGTTGACTGATGATTTATTGATATAATATATGGCCAAAATTTATTAAATGATCGTATGATTATTAGATTCAACATAACATTTTTAATTTAAATCTAACGTAATTAAAAAGCATAGGTTATTAAAGTCTTATTTATGCTCACAATAAGGTCTAGTAAGACATTACTTAAGATAAGATTAAATTTTTTTTTAACATACTTGCCTTGTTGAAAGCCGTTATTAAAAAAAAATCATAAAAAATTTAATTTATCAACTACCAAATTTGAGTATACAAGTATTAAAAAAAGTAAGATAATATTTATTAATTTTAATTTAATATTTTAAATATCATACATAATTATTTGAATTTTTAGTATGAATCCATACCGTTAACACATGGCGCGCGTGGGAATCAAAACCATAAAATTGCCATTGTCTGCTTATTGTTTCCATCGGTGTGACCAGAGCCCACACGGGCCGCCGTAAATCTGTCTACTGGTGCCCACCGTCTAATATCCGATTGCGGAGGACTCCGAGGCCCAAGGCTGGAAGACTTATCCCGAGCATTCACAGGGCTGGAGCCTGTATTTTAACAAGCTTATATTTTAAGCATAACTCATTAGGCATGTTTAAAATGAGAGAAATGGTAAGCCTAGTTGGAAGTCCAACTTATCCCCACAAGGAACCTCAACTACCTTTGTGCAGCACTCAAAAAGATATGAATAAAAGAAATAACTAAAAAATGAAAATTGAATAAAGAGAGACAATTAAAAAAGGAAATTAAGAGAAATAATCAGAATGGAAATTGATATATAAAAAATAAATAATTTTTTATTAAATAAAAAAAAATTAAAGATAAATAAAAATTTAAGAATAAAAATTTTTAAAACACAAATAATAATCATGAAAGCCTGGATATTATGTTAAAAAAATTGTGTTTAAGGATCAATAAATGATAATTTATTTTTAAGGATTATTATTATTAAGTTCAATTAATTGTTGTTAAATTAAGTGATAATCATCTTAAAATAAGTAGTAATAAATATTTAAAATTTTTTTTATTTTATTTTTGATCTTTTATTATAATTTTTTTTATTATGTTTGGGAATAATATTATATAAAATTACATTTTTGTTTCTGATTTTATTTTGAAGCAAGCTTTCATTTCCAGTGGCTCATTCAGCGTGCCTTCCATTCCATTCCAAAACACCAAGCTGTGTGGCCGGCAGTGGCGTTTGCTGTCAGCTGTCACGCCTGCAGGGCATACTTCATACAAAAAGACAAAACTTGGGCAGGCATTGCGCTGCTTGGGGGAGACAGTACTTCAACGCAGGCATCGATACAGCTTTATTCTGTGTCATGGCAGCTTTATTTTGCTTATGGTGATTAAGATTTGGATGCATGCCAAATTGCATTCACTCTCATATTTATACTTTGATATAAAAATAAAAATTATTAGAAGAATAATAAAAAAAATAATACGCACAACATAAGTTGTTTTTAAAAAAATTAATTTGAATGAAAAGTATCACAAATTTCATATTTACCAATACTTTTCTACGCTATTTTATCTTCGAAGCCAAATTTGTGCAGCATCCCGCTAAGATGGAGAGGCAGTAGGATCCCTGGGATAAAAGGAATTTATTACAAATGATTTTTCATGCACTTTATTTTATTTTTATTTTTATTTTTTAAGATTCAAAGTTCAATATACAAATAAAAATTTTAACTACAAAAAAAATTATACTTTAAAATTTTTAACTATACAATATAGTTAAAAAGCAAGCATCCCGCTAAGAGGGAGAGGCAGTAGGATCCCCTAGGATAAAAGGATTTTATTACAAAGCGATTTTTCATGCATTTTTATTTTTATTTTTAAGATTTAAAGTTCAATATACGAATGAAAATTATAAACATAAAAATAAGAATTTTAATTACAAAAAAACTATACTTACAAAATTTTAAATATACAATGTAGTAAAAATTTTTAAAATATAAGAGTCTGTTTGATTTGATTCTGCAGAACAATTTTTTTGTTTTAAAAATAAAAAAATAAAAAAATCTGTTTGATAATGTGTTTTTAACGAAGTGTTTTGTAAAATAAAAAAATAATTTTTTTTTAAAAAACAAAAAACTCAGACAAGTGTTCTGTAGTTTTTGTTCTACAGAATCAGGTAAAAAATAAAAAATAATTATTTTTTAAAATAATGATTCAAACAGATTTTTTAATTTTTTTATTCTCAAAAACTTCTTTTTAAAAACATATGTTTTGAAAACATTAAAACAAAAATAATTTTAAATAGGTCCATTTTTCTCACAATTAAAATTTTTATTTTTTATATTAAATTTTGAACCTTAAAAAGCCAAAAAAATTTGAAACAACCATAAAAATGAGCTACTACTGCAGTAGGTTGCAGAGGATTCGAATTTGAGGGACACTAGGTCTGATGCTTGAAAAACGAGAAAATGTGTACCTTAATATTGCATTTTAAACACTGTCTTCATTTTTCATAACAATATATATCAATTTTTTTAAAAAAATTAATTATTACACTTTTTACTTATAGTTAAATATTAATGAAATTAATTTTTTACAAATATTTAAAAAAATAAAAAGAAAAAAATTCATGTAAAGACCATAATTTAGTAAAAATGATATTATAAGACTTTAAAAGCCAAAATTCTTTTGTAGGATGAAATAATGTTAAAAGAATGTTTTGAATTTGTTGCCATCTTTGGAAGAAAACACCCTTGTAAACTTGAGAAGATTATATCGTGATTTAAAAAAATATGAATAATAATTTTAGGAAGTATCAGTGATAACTTTATTCTTTTAATTCTTTAAAAGAATTTTGATTTTTAATGCTCTTTAATATCATTTTTACCAAGTCATAGTACTTAGGTAGAAATTTTTTCTTAAAAAAATATCCTTGCGTAAGAATAAAATCTTATTTGGATTCTTTAAAGATGGTT